>VXBR01008246.1:0-30736 GCA_013400215.1 Cisticola juncidis
ATAGGAACTGCCACACCACCTTCTCCAGCCCCTGGAAGGTAAAGAACCAGCACCTCCTGTAGCCCATCCGTTTTCAAGTGACACTTGCCAAGGGCTGTCAGTGCCCAGAGAGCCTCTGGGGCAGGTGAAAACATCAGGAATGGGAGAAAGTTCCCTCCCAGGCCTCACACTGAGCCCTCACCCTTGATTTGGGGGAGCACTGAGGATTTCATTTGTGGCTGGGTCGGAAGGGCTCTGTGGAGAAGGAGCTCCTTCCATGGAGAAAGCCATGTAGTCACTCACCTTGTGAGGTAAGGACAGGTTCAGCCCACACACCCCTTCTTTAAGGGGGTCTCAAGGGTTCAAGCTGCCTTCTCTGTGCCAGCCAAATCCAAACTGCTCCTTAGCACCTCTGGCTGCGGCCACAGAAATACTTAGTGCAAGGAAAGCATTTTAGAGCTGTGGGTAAAGCTCTTGCTGTATCATTTTCAAGCAACACAAGGCAGGTTTAAATCCAAAACTTATCCTTTTCTGCAATTCTGTGCAAAATTATGCCCACTCTCATTTTAGTTTTGCATGGAACACCAGTGAATCCTCAGCGTTTCAGTTTGCAGTTTGTTCTTACTAAAACATACAAAGAAGCATCTGATGAAATGCAGTCTTTCTTTCATTTTTATTCTTTAGTTCCTCTTTCCCTCTGAGTCTTTCAACATTTCAGAATTTATCAGTTTAAGAAAAACTGCACAGCATTTTGACCATGACAATCATTTAAATTGTAGCCACATAAATTAAATGCAAAGTGAAAAATGACACAATCTGCTATATCTAGGAGGCCCACAACAAATGAGGAATATAAAGGGAAAGAATGGGACCAATACCACTCCACATGCAAAAGGAAAAGTTTGGAAAACATAAAATGAAAGCAAGAAAGATACTTCTTTGAAAACAAACCAACTCTAGAGCAGCTAAATGCAGGATACTGTGTTAGGCTGTAGAATTTGCTTCCCTGGTTGGCTTTTTAAAATCTCCATCAGTCTGAGCTATGTGGAGGTTTTGGAAGCAACAAGGAGGGAATGAGGTTTCTTTGGATATTGGGCAGCTCTGGGCTATCAGGAATCTCTGTCTCTGGTTTGCAGCTGGGCTGCAACGTTTCTGACCAGCCCCAGGTGAAAAATTCCTCCAGTGGCAGGAGCCAAGCCTCATTTGTAAGGCCAGAGAGCAAGGAAGGGGTGAGTCCAGGCTCTCAATCTCCAGAGCAGAAGCACATCAGATTTACCAAAACCCGCTGCCCTTCAGAGAGCAGGAGGAAGGGAAGCAGCTCTGACCAGGCACTGAAATGCAGTTTGTCCCACAGGAACTGCCAGAGGTGTCTGTCACACTGACCAACGTGCTTTTCTTCCCTTTAGGGCCAGCTTGGCCACACAAGAGCATTTCTGACCCCGCTGCTGCCTTTGGCCCCAGTTTATGCTTGAAAGAGGCAATGAGCAACTTGGAACCCAGGCTGAAGGCTGAGCCCTGCCTGCCCCGAGGAGCACATGGACTGTGCCAGCAATGTCACAGCACAGGCAGGGCCACAGCTCCCACATGATGGCCATGAAGCACCCCTGGAGGAGCCATTCCAGGCTGCTCCTATCCCAGCTGGGTGCAGCTGGGCTTCCCACTGTGCATCCTTGGGAGGAAACAAGCTCCTGCACAAGAGGATTCCAATCGATGCCAAACACTGCCTCTCTCCATTGCCTCTGGCAAAGCCTCCATTGCCATTAGCTCCTAGTTCATGTCTCCAAGAGGAGACAGCACCAGCTCTGCCTGCTTGAAAAGATGAGGGATTAATAAAGCAAAACCCAGCTGATTTGAATGCTGAATTGTTAAATGCTTATTTCTTGCTCATTCCTGCAGGTTTGGAGCAGGAGGGTTCTGTGCTGAGACCACTTTAGTTTGGGGGCTCCTTGCAGATTGATTTTTGTTAAAGTTCTCCAAGTTTTACTAATTGTTTATGATCAAGCACCAGATGGGGCAGGTGGGATGCACTGGGCAGTTCAGATGGTGCTCCTGCTTGTGGCTGAGGTTTGCAGGTGCATTTAGTGGATTTGGAAGTCCAATTCCTAGATGAGCATTTTCTTTGTAATGTGCATTAAAGCAGGGAAGGGTGCTGCTGGTGGGAGGAGGTGGAGTGGGCAGGGGAAGGGCTGGGCTGTGAGGTCTGCAGATGAAGCTGCCCCGTGGCCCCTGCAGCCTGGGTGGGTCCCAGGAGCAGCTCCGGAGCTTTGCCTCGGCCATCATGGAAAAGCAGGTGAGGCCTGAGCAGGGGCACTGCAGTGGCAGCACTGCAGGCAGATCCAGACAGGTTCTGAAGAGAAAAAATACTCCCCAAAATTCCCTGGAGAAGCAGCAGCCGTGCTGGTGTGTGCTGGTGTTGCCCACCACATTCCAAAGCAGCGCTGGAGACCCCCGGGCCCCGCTGGGACAATCCTTGTTACCTGTGGGAACAAGGTGAGAGCTGAGGCAAGGCGGAGGTACTGACAGGGATGAGCAGCCCCAGGAATGTTTGATTTTCTCACAGCTAAAGAGTTTGCAGCTGCCTCAGGGCAAAATCATTTAGAGTCTCTCGGGCAGCTGCATAGAAGGGAACTCACAAGCAAATTTTGAGGGGATATGCCTTAAATCCCTCAGAGCTTAGTGCCAGAACATCTCTCAGGACCGTGGTGAATGTGCCTGGTGTCCTGCCAGGACAGAGCCCAGCAGATTCCCAAATATCTGGAAAACTAATGTATTGCAGTAGAGAGGTGGCACTAAGCTGGTTTGTAGCTTCTTTGAGACACCAAAATAATATCACAGGAATGAAAAACCAGCTACTTTTAATGTGGGCTACTCCAGATTTGGAGTTTTTAGCCACAATCAGCATTAGCTCCCCAGTGGGAGAGGTTCCCAAAGGTTTCCCTGCTCTGCACCCTGTTCTGTTTATGCTGAGGGTCTGCAGCCCCCCAGCCCCTCACCTCCTCCTGTCCACGGCTGTCTTAAGCAAACCAGGCACCAGGGTTTGGAGGAGCTTGTGCAGTCGCTGTAGCAGGGAGCTGACACCTTCCAGCAGCCCCCACACCTTCTTCACCCTGCAAAAGCAAAGTTCACAGGCTGAGTTTAATGATGGCTAAAGGCAGCGAAAGGGGAGGGTGTTCATGGTAAATGCACACTGTAATAATCTTTTCCATAACCAAGAGATCCTGTGGCATTCCTGCCAGCCATACCCACTGTCCCTTGGATTTTGCCTTCAGGAACACCAGATCCCTACATGTGTACCTTCAGCTGCCCCACCCCTGCAGGCACAGCCCCTGGTTTGTGCCATTCCCTAATGCCTCTGTTGGGGAGTCCTTACCCCTTCCTGAACAAGGCTGGGAGCCTGTAAGGCTGCAGCAGGACCTTTGCCAGTGGGTCCTGCAGTCCATTCACCTGCTCCTTCTTCCACAGGCCTGCACCCAGGAATGACAGCACAGAAGGAAATAAAGACCAGCAATTACAAAGGAAATAAAGACCAGTAATTACAAACAATGAAATAAATACAATAACTCCTCTTGTCCAGCTCAGGTAGGTACTGAAGCCCAGGCCAGAGTCCAGCCGGAGCCACTCTCACAAAATCTCTCTGCAACAGAAATATTTACCCTAATACATAACTCAACAATATCCTAAATATGACACTGCTGCTCTTGAAGGCTTCACCTGCCCTAAACCCAAGCTGAGCAGCCCAAATCCTCTACCTGGCAGGAAGTAAGGGGTCAGGCACTGAGGGACCCTTTTGTAGAGGCCGGGGTGTGTCCCGTTGGATTTTCCAGAGTCATTCTTGCCACAGGTGCTGCCGAAGCGGAAATTTCCATCGAAGTAGTTAAAGCCAAAGGCATCTGGGAGACACAGGGAGAAAGGGATGATGTTTGTCTGTGTCACACCGAGCTGCCCCTCGGGTCCTGGGGTGCCACTTACTGTTCCTGTACAGGAAAAGGGCAGTGTCCTGGTACCCCTGGGAGAAAATGTCATTCAAGACCTGCAAGGAGAAACACTTGAGGTCACTAAAGAGCCCTGACCCCAGTACTACAGGATCTATCCAAAGCTGTTTGACTGTGGAGGGCTGGGATGGCCCATTTGGGAAGGCAGTGAGCACTGGTTGGTTTCCAACCACCACAGGTCAGAGAAACACAGAAGGGTTTGGGTTGGAAGGGACCTTAGAGATCGCCTGGTTTTGTCTGGTCCTTTGCAGGTTTTGAACCTCATCCCAAGCTGGCCACCCATCACCCTTCCCCAAAATGTACTGCAAAAACAGTGGGTGCTGCCCCTCCCTTTGAAATCCCATTAATTAACAGTGGAGATGGAGCTGAACCTTAAATCTGGAGAAGCCAGGAGCAGCATTAATCTTTTCACCAAAACTAAGCCGGGACGATTCCTGGCAGGCTCACCATGGTGCTGGGAGGAAAAAGAGCGTAGCTGATCCTGCACAGGTTCTCTATGGAGATCTGGATGCTGCCATTGAAGATCTGGAAGCAGAAGAAGATGGCAGGGCAGTCACGGGGACAGATGTCCAGCTCGCCGGTGAACGGGGACACGGTGATGACGGGCTCCTCCAGGCTGGACACGGGCTGCAGCCCCGTGAAACCTCCGTCCACGTAGCGCTGCGGGAGGAGCAGAGGCAGCGTTGGCTCTGGGGGCCTCTGCAGCGTCACTGAGCTGGGGAGCGTCAGTCTTGGGATTATTTTTCCCTGAGATTCTCCTCGGGGTTTCTGTTCCCCGAGGCAGTGGGGACTCCCCCAGGGTTGCTGTTCCCTGGGGATTTCCCTGGGGTTGCTGTTCCCCGGGGTAATCAGGTTTTCAGTCTTCTTTTTGCCCTGGGTGTTTCACACCGAAGCCAGAGACGACAAACTGAGTCCAGCAGTGTTCTCAAGGCTGTTTATTCTAAATTATCTCTCAGTTCTTGTCCAGCTCTGCAGGGCGTCCCCAGCAGAGCAGGACACGCGGGGACTGGGGCGGGTCAGAGATCCCCAAACCTTCAGTACGACCCAACCACTGTCCAAGATGTATTTTTTATTTACAAAATTTTGCCAATACTACCTACACTAACATGTCAGTTCTACTCTAAACCAATCTCTAAAATCCAACTCAGGAAAAGATGGGGGACGAGAGCAAGAACAAGGAGCACAGGGGCCACTCCCCAATTCCTCCAGCTTGTCTCTTCACCCCCATATACTAAAAATCCCAGATTCTACATTTACATTCTATGATAAACTAAATACTACTTATTTTGAATTCTCTCAGCTTGTGATTCTTCATACAATGTGGGCATTCACTGCCATGGCAGGGATCAGAGGCAGTGCCCTCCTGGGCTCTGTGTGAGGCTCTGACCCCCCTGTACAGATCCCAGACCCCCTGTCCTGTCCCCAAACCCTCCAGGGTGGCCACAGGGATGTCCTGGACTCCGACAAGCCAGCAGCTGCACTAGTGACACTCCTGTCATGAGCCCGTCCCAGCTTGTCCTCCCTTCCCACTTCTTGTCCCACCTGTGCTCTTTGTCCCCTTGCCAGCTCCTTCCCCTGCCCTGCCTGTGGCACCCAGCCAGCTCCTCCACCAGGCACTCTAATCCACAGCAGTTATTAAGATGGAAATATAATTATTTTCATTCACAAAGCTCTGTAAAACAATTTTTGGCAGTTGAGAGCCAATTCAGACATCACCAAATGCAGGGTTGTGTAACTTTCAAGTCCTGAGCTTGAGCAGTAGGGCCCCCATGTTTAATAATTGCCTGCAGATTCATGGGGGATTACTCACTGGCAAGGAAAATATCAATTGCTCTATTCCAAAAGTAATCTGCATTTACACCCACCTCAGTGGGTTTGGGAGTTGCAGATGATGGAATTAAATGTTGATAAAATAACATTGCAGAGGGGCCTCACAGAGCAATCACAGACCTGGGATGGGTTGGGTGGGAAGGGACCTTAAAGCTCATCCAGTGTCACTCCCTGCCATGGGCAGGGACAGCTTCCACTATCCCAGGTTGCTCCAAGCCACATCCAAGCTGGCCTTGGACACTTCCAGGGACCTTAGAGAGCCTTCCAGTGCCTGAAGGGGCTCCAAGGGTTTTGAAGAGGGACTTTGGACAAGGGACGGAGTGACAGGACAGGGGGCAATGGCTTCCCACTGCCATTAGGGTTAGATGGGATATTGGGAAGAAATCCTTCCCTGTGAGGGCGGTGAGGCCCAGCACAGGTTGCCCAGAAAAGCTGTGGCTGCCCCAGCCCTGGAAGTGAATGCACTGGGAAACACTGAGCTCCTCCTTCCCTTCCCTCAGACAAGCCAAGCACAGAAATGCTCAGGGCTGGGGGAGGATCCTCCCATGAACTTTTGATGTCTCAGCAGTGCAAGTCAGCACCTGAGCCCAGGGTGAACCTGGCCAAGCCCTGCCCAGGGTACCTGGGCTGTGTCTCCAGGTCCCCACTGTGGGCGTCCTCTTATCTCACTCAGACATCTACAAGATCATCCACACTCTGTCCATGGGCAAAGCAGGAGAGGCCTCACCAGATGGAAATTCCACCCAGATATCATCTTGGGATGAGGTGAAGAATAAGCTGAAGGGCTTTATCATCCTCCATCGATTAAAGGAAAAGCCTGGTCTATCCCTCCCTGGTCAGAGGAATGTAAAGTGCAAACCCAAGAATACCCTGCTGGGAGCGTGGGTTTTAGTGGAAATATCACTCACCACTCCTCGGTAGGATGGAGGGATGAATCCACAGTAAATTGGAAGAAAGCAGCTGCAGAGGAGAGCCTGGGGAGGAGAAGGATTGCAGAAGTCAATGTTCCTGTCAAAGTTCTTCTGGACAAAAGCTGTGGACTTGGTGCCTGAAAATTCAGCTTTGACAAAATCTGGAACCAGGCTGTTGGTGCCACCTGGACTTTGCTGGGGACTGTGCCGAGAAAGGCTTCAAGAAAGGGAAAACCTCTGATTTCATGTGGAAACACTTCTCTGGAGCAGGGCACAACACTGCGTTTTTTAATTTTATAGCTGCCAGGATTAATAGTTGTAAATGGACATGTCCATGTCCAACACTGCCCTTTGGTGGTGGCAAGCTGAAACTTTGGGGCTAATTTCAATCTTTGCAGGTTTTTGGACAAAACCAAGACACCCTCACAAGGCATCCTCACCCTGCTGGGATTTGTCAATGGTGAAGCCACTGCTGGGGCGTTTGCAACCATTTCCCACCAACCTCATCAGCTGGGAATGGGCACCCCGAGCTCCTGGGCTGCCTGGAGGAGGCACCGTGGGGTGAACTCCAGCATCTCCATGGAGTTTCCATCCTCTGCCATCTCCCTGGGACAAGGGACCCAGGACCCCACAGTCAGCTCTGTTAGGATTTTACCCTGGGATTCTCCTCCCAGCAGATAATTTACTGGTTAATGAGCTGTTTGTTGTTCAGCAGCTTTGTCCAGCTCTTTCCTCCCAGGCAACAAAAACCATTGCCAGATGGCTGAGGGAAGGAGACCTGTGGGGAGAGCTGAGAGGTCACATCAGCACTGACAGGGCTCTTTGCAAAGTCATTATTCGAGCCCAAAATCAGCTGTATGAGGCTGTAAACAAACCTGCTGCCTTTTTAGCATGATTTATTGTCACCCTGTTCTTTTGGAATTTTCTTAGCCTTCTGATTGTTTGCCTTATTGGAGTCAGTTTCTCATACTTCTGACAGTCTCTTGATGTAAATATAGCTCGGTTTACCTGACAGTTGTTTCTTGTTTACATTTATTTCTGGAGGAGGAGAAAACCTGATTGACTGTCTGTTCAACCAGTGTGGTTAGAGGGGTCATGATCCCATCCTCCAACCCACAACCAGTGCCAAAAATTTATAAATATGAAAGAAAGTAAAGTTCTGCCCTTTCTTTCTTGCTGGGTTCTTTCTTTCTGTGAGTCCATGTGGTTCTTTCATGTCCAATTGTGTCAATTTATTCCATCTGATCCTGGAACTCAAACCCTCCTCCCTGCCCCCAGCTCATGGAGCCCGTTGTGGTGGGACCACGGCTCTGGCAGAGCCTCCTGACTCTCCCTATCTCAGGTAGAAAACAGTGCAGTTAAAGCCACCAACGCCTGGGGTGTGCCTGTCACCGTGAGATTCTCCCAGTTTTCTGAGTGTTCATATTAAAGTAGAAGTGTGCACCTTCTCACGCTCTTTTCATGTAAATAGCAGTTGTGTTCTATAAACACTGATATTGTTTTCACATTCCTTTCTGGAATGTGTGACAGTCCCTTTGACCAATGTGGTTGAGAGTTGGGAACACCACCCTCCAATCCATGGTCACCTTTCAACAAGTTTATAATAGGAAGTAATAAACAAAGGGCAGAGATTTTTCTCTGCTGCTGCTGCTCTCCCAAATTCCGACTCCGTGTGTTATTCAAGCGTGGCAAACAGTGACAGTGCCCATCCCAGGCAGTCAGAGGAGACCTTCCCACCACAGAGGAGGGTCTCTGTACCTGGATGAGCTCCTCCTTGGAGCTGAACTCCGAGGCCATGACGTTCTGGCCGTCCACCACGCGTGTCAGGGAGATGTGCAGCCGCCCCGAGGCCAGCAGGTAGGAATCCTCCGGCAGCATCCGCTGCAGCACAGCCCTGAGGTTGGCCAGCAAGCTGCACTTGGGAGAGAGGGGGCCCAGGATGGTTTTCCTGACTTCTGCTGCCAGTGCAAAGAAAAACTCCTTTAGGTCATCTGAAACAGAGGTGAGGGAAAGATGGAAACAGAGTCAATATCCCTGCTGTACTAATAGTTATATTTCAAATCCTGTTTTAACACTCCTCACAAATAAAATTTCTTGCAGCCCTTGTGTGTTGCCCCAGGATGGTACTGCTGCTACAGGGGAGGACGTTGTGGCAGGGCAGAAAGGAGGCTGTGACCCCCATAATATCCTCAAAGGACATCATATCTTTGTGTGACCCCACTGGTGAAATCCCCACCTGCACCAGAGATGGGGCCTCAAGATGCTCCTGGTTGGGATTAGGGAAAGGCTCCAGAGAGCCCCAGGAAGGGGGACACTGAGTTATCCATGACAATGTGACTTGCACAACACTTTCCTGCCTTCCACCTCCGGTTTTCCATGTGGGCAGCCAGGAAAGCCTTTCCAGGCTTTACAGGGAGCTGGGCTGGCTCCCAGGCGAGGATGGGGAGCACCTCTTCTGCTCAGGGCTTTCCTGCAAGCCAGGTGTCCTGGCTCCACATTGCTGGGATTCCCACTCACCTGAGCTCCCCCTGTGACCTCTGGGGAGGTGTTAACAGCCATGACTTGTGTCTGCACATCCCAGGAGCTGGGTTAAAGCAGCAGAGCCCTGGAGCCCCAGCCGAGGGCTCGGGAGACTCCAGGTTTTAAAGGTCTCACAGTGACGGGGAGGAAGAGCAGTGCAGCCAGCTCTGCAGGCAGCCTGATCCAATAGCAGGAATTTTGTGCCTTTGCTGACATGAGGAACATCCCACCAGGAAGAATATCCCACCTGGGGGGGTTAAACCCTTGCAGTGAAAGCCTATCCAGCACCAAAGCTGCAAAGAGCTGTCCCTGCACCCCGACACCCTTGCCCGGGTGAGCTCCCTGGGACCACGGGCCTGGCTGAGCACCCAGGCTCTGTAGGGGCAGAGGTTTCTGTGCGGTCTCATGGGATTGTGTGGACAGACAGACGGATTAGGTGGAGTGTCCCGAAGGCAGCTGGAGCAGCAGGGGCATTAAGAGGGGTTATGTGTGTTTGAGCGGATGCTGAGGCCACGCGGGGCCACGATTAACCCTGGGCAGGTTTGCACAGAGGGGACACTGAAAGAGCTGCAGGGAGGTGGGGCATGCCCAGGTCACTGTCTGGCTGCTCTGTGTCCTGGGAATGGGGGAAAACATGGGAAAAATGGAAAAACTGCCCACACACTGCGGGGTAAGAGGTGAGAGCCGAGCTCAGCTTTGAGGGCTTTGGCTCTGGATGGGGCTGTGACTCGGAGTGAGTGAAGCACGAGCCTGGCAGCAATGTGACTGTCCCTGCCTGAACCAGCTTGGTGGCAAGCACGTCCCCACGAGGTGGCCAGTGAGGTCACAGAGGGCAGCCTGGCTCTGGGAGCTCAGAGCTCCTCAGCCAGCCCGGGGCAGGGGCGGGCACCTGACTGCAGCCACCCCGTGGGACACCAAACTCACCTCTCACTTTCTTTCTGCTGTTATCATCCCCGGTACAAAAATGACAGAGCTTGTGCCACATTCATTTTCCTTGTTAGAAACCTGACCAGAGCCATCGCTATCCAAAGTGTCTTTTCTTCCTCTGGGGAAGATATTTTGGCTACAAGATCATCTCAGCCCCTCTGAGTGGATGGTGCCTTCCACCTCCAGGGAAGCAGATGCCCAGTTCAAGGCTGTGCCTCCAGTTCAGGACTGGTGCCCCCAGCAAGAGCAGTTGCCCATTGTATTTTTTATTGCTGGACAGCCCCAGCTCCATCCATTACAGCAGCAGGAGGAATCAGAAATTTTAGGGCTCTTGCTTATTTGTGGAGGAGTTCCTCCCCATGTGGGCAGAAATGTTCTTTTTCTGTCTTGTCTAAACATATTTGCCAATGTTTTGAATTATTTTTAGCTGCAGAAGAACAGTTCCAGCATCCACCAGAGGTTTCAGGAGCTGTATGTTCCCTCCCAGCTTCCTCCATCACTATTTGGTCCCTAAAACTTTCTGCTCCTCCTAAATGTCCCCATTGCTTGAAGCAGAACTTGGATCAGATCTTAGAGCCTTAAGTCTTGTGTACACTTGTTTACACATGGGCACTAATTGGAAATATGGGAGGATGCGATTATTAAAAGTGGATTAACTACTCTGAATTAATTCTACACATCTTGTTGCAAGAAGGGCCTGTTTCCACATTGTTGAAAGAGGGTCAGAGGAAAACCCCTTTAACAGCAATAAGAGAAATCCCAGCCCCAGGCTGGAGCAGACTGCTGTTCCTCCAGGAATATCCTGCTGACAAGCCCTTGGGCTTTAGCCACAGGGAAAGAGGCACCTGGAGTTGGGAATCACCCAACATCTCCCCTTGTTCTGGGAAGGCTGAGTGGGATAAGCCAAAGTGACATGCAGACAAGGCTGTCAGCTCTCTAGATACCTGTGTGACAGCCACTCATGTCCCTTCATAGCTGCACATCCCAAGAAACCAAATCCACAGGGAAAAGAGGGCTTTACATGGGCACATCCAGCACAGGCTGGCTTTGGGACACACCTCAGCCCCCCTCAGAGCTCAGAGCAGGAGATCTGCTCCTCCAGAGGAGCAGGAAGAGGAGCCAATGGAATCCAGGTACATGCAGGTTTCCCCTGTACTTTCTGCCCACCAGCTGAGCACTCGGGCTGTAGGAACCAGAGTTTCAGCTCACACCTCCCAAAAATGCACCTCACTGGCTGCCAGGGGTGGTGGCACCTCGGGTTTCTGTAACCCTCAGTACAGAGAGGAGGAGAATCCTGCCAGCCCCACCACCCTGCCAGCCCCAGGACAGCACCCCTGGGTCTGTGGGACAAAGATCTCCCGGAGGGACCCGAGGCCGGGGGGTTCTTACCGAGGCCGACACCGCACACGACGGCGGCGGCGATGAGAGACCCGGCCGAGGAGCCGTAGACCTTGCAGGCAGATTTGAGGAGCTCGGGAGCCAACTCCAGCAGGGACTGCACCACCCCAACCTGGTACAGGGCCAGGAAGCCACTGCCCGAGAAGGAGAGCGAGAAGGGGGTGCTGGAAGCCCGGAGATCCTCCACAGCCATCTCGGGATCGAAGCAGCGGGTCTGGCTCAAGGGCTCGGGTTGTTCTTCTTCACCAACCTCAGGCTCTCTTCTCCTCTGCTGCCTCCAGGCTCATGTCTGGCTGCAGAGGAGTCCAGAAGACGGATTTTCTGCCTCCTTTTATGACAGCTCCCCGAGGCGTTGAGATTCGCGAGCTATTTTAATTGCTGCCTGTGCTAAAAACAGAAATTTTCCCCTGATCAAAACAGCTCTTATAATCCTCAACCACAGCCAGCTCGGATGCTCAGGGCTGAATCAGGGCTTCCCTCTCATGCCAACAGGTCTGCAGTGCCCCAGGAGCTCTCCCAGAGAGGGTCCTGGTGTTGTTGTGCCTGTCACACTTGGAAACGTCTGTGCAAAAATTCCGCTTTGCTTCAGGCTTTCTTCATCAAAGGGTGTTTTCCTAAATTGGATTCTCCATCAATCCCAGCTTAGGCACAGCTCAGTACTGAGTGAGTAAAGCCTTGTATAAGACACTTAAAGGCAGAGGGTGTTACACAAGGGGTGGATGCAGGGTGTTACGTTGGGTTAGGTTTGGAAATGTTCCTCATATTCGCTCCCCATTGGAAGGGTTTTGTCCTTGCCTGACTCTTGGATATTGTTTGCATGGGGCAAAAACCAACCTGGATTTGTTTTCCTCTCCCCTCTCAATAAGGCCCTACAACAGCACCACATTGCCCAAACCTGTGGTTATTGAACCAGAATCAAAGTGCCTTTGGGCTGTCTGCATTGCCTGGGGATAATTATAAAACCAGGGAGAAATGCAGTGGATTTCTTGTCTTTCCAGCCTTAATGATCCAATGCTGCTGCCAATATACAGAACAAAGATTGTCATTTTAACAGATGTGTTTATTAATCACTGGTAAATATTCTGGCGTTTCTGTTGTCCAAATCCACAGAGCTGCACACTGAGAGGAGACATTCCATGGGTTAGAATTGGGGCTGTGTATCCAACGTGGGCATGTGGGTTAGGAACAAGGCTCTCCTTCCCTGTGTCCGTGCACCAGCCTGGCCAGGACAGCACAGGGAACCCCAGCACAGGCTCAGCATCCTGATACCACCTTTGCAGTGCTGTTTCACCCCAATTTTCATGCATTTTTCCCTGCCTTCTCCAGCCATGACTGTGTGCCCAAGACAGGAATTGAAGCAGAGTCCCCCACGTTGACATGCAAAATGTCACTGGGTTGAAGTGTCACCAGGAGGTGCCCATCAGCAGGGGGACACTGCCTAGGACCCCCAGGTAAATGTCACAGCCTGGCCAGGGCTGGTCTCTGGTGCTCCCTGGATGTCAGGACACACAGGAGGAGGTTGCCAGCTCCAAGGTATACCTAAAAATGAATGGGATTATTTGATATCTATATCATTAACTGTCTGAATTAGGACTTTTAGATCCACAGCCTTGTACAGGAGCCCCTAATTTCTTGTTGTTCCAGTGTCTGGTGTTTCTCATGATCCACTCGCTGGGTGAGTCTCCCACACACTCCAGCCTCTCCCCCAGCCTCCTGGAGATATCACAGCTTTGATCTGTGTGATTCATGCCACTGGCTCCTCCAGCCCTTGGGAAAGCAAATCCCTTCATTTAGAGGATTTTCTTCCAGCACTGGCAAGTTCATGAAGGACAAAGCTATCACCTGTTGCTGGGACTGGTGCAGACACGCCAGGGCACTGGAAGTGCAGAGGGTTTGGATGTGGAATGAGTTATTTCCATGTTCCCTGTGCATTAACTGTTCCTATTGTCTGCCTCGGGCCCCCAGGGGCTCTGCATAAAGAGATTTAGGATGCTCCTGCTTCACTCAGCCCTTGCACCTCCCAGCCCTGACTGCCAGCGTTTGGGAAAGGTATAAATGATCCCGTGGGAGCTGTGGAACACACTGCTGTGTCCACAACACACTCCTCTGTCCTGCACTCAGTCACAGGGACTTCTCCAGGAGGGCCAAGGAGCCAAATCTCCCCTGCACCCTCCCCAGCTGCCACCACCACAGCCTGGGACAGCATCCAGGGGCCATCATCCTGCCTGGCTCAGTTCCATGCTCCCGTGAGATGAAACCTTGTCATTATCCTCTTAGTGACAGCAAGTTTTGCATTAATTGGCTCATTAAGTGCCGGGCTGATTTTCTAAGCTGCCCTGCCCCCCTCAAAGCAGGATTAGCGGGCACTGGGGGCTTTGGGGACCCCACAGCAGCCGGGGATGGTTTGGGGAGGAAGCCCCCGGCCCACATGAGCCCTGGCTGGGCTGGGGGCTGTGCAGGGCTGTGTTTTGCCCAGCAGGATCACAGCCCAGATGGTTGGTGTCCATGATCCAGGGATTTTCGTGCGAGGCGATTGTTGTGGGAAGCCACCACGGGGTGTTTAGGGAAGGATGAAGGTAATGCCGAGAGCTGGAAACAGCACAAACCCCCAGGACTAAGAACTTGTCCTTCTTTAAAACCTTCTTAATATCTTCAGTGGCCACAGGCAATCAAGTCCCAATTTTATAATCAGGAGATTAATCCAAGGTGCTGGAATTGCTCAGGGGAAGGGACCTGGACTCCAAAAGCCACCAGCCCTGGGGGGCTGCACTGAGGCAGCTGTGGCTGCTCCCAACCCCATCCCACCATGCCCAGCTGGAGCAGCATCCCTAACACTGGGTTGGGGTTTTGGGAGCAGCAGCCTCTTGTGCAAGGGGCTGGGCAGGTTTGGCTCCGTGTTCCCCCAGCTGGAGCCAGTGGGTGGAAAAAGGTCCAGTGAGCAGATAAGGAGAGTGTTTGGTTCAGCTGTGGAACTGGGAAAGCACAGGAGAAGGGAATGGGAGTTTTCCTCACTGATGTTTCACCTGGCAGGTCCATCCCACGTGCTGATGGAAGGTGATATCCTCTGGGACAGAGGAGATTTGACTTTCCACCAGGAAGTCAGAGAGGAGACAGAGCCCTTTTCTGCTCCATGCAAATCCCAGCCCATCCCCAGCACCCCATGAGCTCAGATGCAAAATAAATTGGGGCACCCAACTGTAACCACATCCCCACCACATCCCCACCAGCAGCAGCTCCCCCAGCCCTGGTCCCAGCCCAGCACAGCCCCACGGGCTCTGGCAGGGAACGGGAATGTCGGGACTGTTGCAAACAGACGGGGGCGGTTTCAGCCTCCCCCACAATAAAATCTCCTGGGCTGGTTCCCAGCCAGAAGGAATCATGGTGCTGACACTGCACTTGTTGTTGGCAGGACCCAGGAGTGGGGTTTAATATTTTCCACACTCCCAATTACCCTGGGCTCAGTTAGATGGAGCCCTGCAAGGTGTCCCCCTTCCCCAGCACCAGTGACTCAATCCTGCCTCTGTCAAACACGGCCCTGGAGGCTTTGGGGACGTGGGTCTGGGTGGGGAAGGGTTCCCTCTGTCCTGCGAGGGCTCTGCTTCCCCATTTTCATTTACTTTGGGTTTTACAAGGACCAAGAAGGGCAGATCCTCTGGGACAGCAGGTGCTGGACAGACCTGGGCTGTCACCAGTGGCCCATGGGGGATTGTCACCCCAAACGTGGCAGTGACACAGACCCACGCTTTTATTTGCCACCACCATCAGCTCCAACCCTCTAGAACATCCCTCCTGCACAATCCAAACCCCAAAACTTCATCTCCTCCACCCCAGGCCAGGTCCAGGCTTGCAGAGAAGATGCTCCTGCTGGTGCCACCACACCAATCCCTGGCAGCCCCGCCCAGCCCCGAGCTGCCTTAATCCACAACCCTGCTTAGGGGTCTGGGCACAGATTAGCTGGAAACATTCCCAGTGATTAGGGCTTAAATCGCTTTGGCATTTCACATCTTCTTAGAGCTCACAGGTGAGACCCCGGCAGCCGTAAATCCCCTCAGCCTGGAGGGTGTGACAGCTCCTGCACCGCTTGGGAATCAGCTTTACCCAGTTCTTGGTGTTAGATCAAGCTGCTCTGGGTAGTAAATCTCCTTCTGCTGGAAAGGGAAGGCCTAGAATTTGTGAAAATGGTGGGACAACACTGTGTATCTGCTCTCAGAGTCCAGCGTGCCACTTGGAATTTGGCTGGAAAGGAGCAGCCCACAGCAGCTGGAGCAAAGCAAACATTGTTCCATCTATGACACAACTCCCGGCAGACAAGCCTGGCTGGCATTTAGGCACCAATTTATTCGAGTTTTAGATTTTTTTTTACAAACTGGATTCTTGGCCGGTAGCAGAAACTACAAAAATTATGTTGTACATTCACAAATATGTTTAGAAAAGCAGGTAAATAAATACATGTGCACCAACAGCAACAACCCCTGAGGTTCAACACAAGCACTTGGCAGGAGCTAAAATACAAATACAGAGTGAAATTTTGGCTCTGTTTGATTTACAGGCTCTTCACCCCCAGCCAGGTGGGGCTCACATTGCTGGCACTGTCATGGGGGTTTTCCTTAAAAGATTTTAAATCCACAGCTCTGAAGTTCACCCCACGTTCAGGTCACCACCAGGGATTGTCCTCCCACCTCGAAATGTCCATCCTTGGGTTCCCAGCACCACAGCAGCCGCTGTCAGTCCGGGCTGTCACAGTGGTCTGTCCTGAGCTTCTCTCTCTGCTGCTGAGACAGAAGGAAACATTCTTAGAATCACAAAATACTTTAGATTGGAAGGGACCTTTAAAGCTCATCCAGTTCCAAGGGCAGGGACACCTTCACCACCCCAGGCTGCTCCAAGCCCTGTCCTGGAACACTTCCCCAGAAAGGCAGCCCCAGCTCCCCGGGGCACTCACCCTAACTCTGCTGGGAGCTCAGCCCCGGGCTCCCCCTCCTCCTCCTCACCTGGAGGATTTTGCCGTAGGGCGCAAAGGACTCGTCCAGGTATCGGGTGCCGAAGCCCATGACCCTGTTCACTGCCTGGCTGCAGATCCCCGCCACCGTGGCCGTCAGGTGGGCTGTGTAGGCAAACTGCACCTCCTGGGGGTTCACGTGGGGCCTGCTGGCTGTCAGCTCCCTCTGCACGTAGGCATCAGCCAGGCTCTTGAAGGAGCTGTAGGACATGTCCCTGAAGAAGAGCTGCAGCCGTGCATCCTCCCTCACCTGGGGGAGAGCAGGGAGTGAGGGGCTGGGTCCCTCTGCCACCCTCCTTCCCTCCACGCCAGGACTGCTGCTGGCGGGACAGACAGCCAGGCACAGTCACACCCAGTCTAGGAATTAAAAAGTTGCCATTTCCTTGATTTTTTTTCTTGCCCCAGGGAAATCGATGGTGTTGCTGGGTTTATTTTACAGCAGCGCAGAGCTTGACCCACATTCCCTCAGCTCTCTCACCTGCCTGTCCAGCTCATCTCCGGCACTCCGGAGCAGGGCAACGATTCTCCTGATGGCTTCATCTGGAGAGAGAGACACCAGGTTATCTCCAGCCCTCTCTCCAAATCTCACACATCCATGTGCTCTGTTCAGTCCCCAGGAAAAATTCCTTGAGCTATGTTTATCCACCTCCATCCTTCCAAACCCCTTTTCAGCACATTGCCAAGTGCATTGTTACCCTTGTTACCCTCAGCCTGCAAAAATACCCTCTAACCTCTGAATTTTGTCTTTTGTGTGGTCTGGTGGAAGGTGTCTTGCAGGAAAGGCTGGAATGAGGTGTTCTTTAAACCCCCTTCCAACCCAGCAACCATTCTGGGATTCTGTGAATCTCCCTCTCCCCCAAACAAACCCCGATGCTGAAAACCTCCCACAAAATCTTCCTCCAGCTCTGGGGCTCAGCAAAGCCCCAGATCAGGACTGAAGCAGGCTTGGATCAGGCTTGGATCTGCAGGGGGTGACCCTCGTTTTTTCCCAAGGCCAACACTCACCGACCCCTTCGGGGCTGGGGGGCTCCTGGGGCTCCCCACGTCCTCCGGCCGTGTCCCCCCGGCTCTCTCTGCCCTGCAGGGCCCGCCTGCTCTCCGGGGTCGCCGGGGTGTAGCACCCATCGGGCTGCTCCGCCTCTGCCGGGACAGACAGACAGACACAGCCGCGGGTGAGGATTGGGTTTGGCAGCTCTGACTGGCGGGGCAAAGCCCCGGGTCAGCAAATTCCGGAGGTGAAGGAAGCGAGCGAGCGGCTGCGACCTGCCCCGAATCCGCCAAAGCTGCTGAGAAATCCCCTGGCAGGGTTTTGGCACGGGAAGGGCAGGGCTGGGCACGGATGTCCCGCGGGCTCTGCCTGCACCCGTCCCCAAGGCAAAGCTCAAGCAGCTTAGCGTTGGCCCCAGAGTGGCTTAGGGTCTAATCTCAGGTCTCAAATGCAGGTTTTAACTAAACCACCGTGACCCTGGGTTGCCAGAGGAGGAAAGCCCACGCTTGGGTGACAACTGCTGACAGCCGACCGTGCTCAAAGCAGAACCACCCTTCCTGCCGGAGCAGTTTGGGATTGGAGCCTCCAAAACCTATCCCAGGCCCCAGAAAGGTTAGAGAGCAGCACTGAACACGGTGGCTCCCCCAGAGCAGCCCAGCAGGGTCCTGCCAGCAGCAGGGTCGGGGTGAGGTCCCACCTGGCTGTGCCGGGGCCAGGACGTGCCGCAGGGGGAGGCAGCTGGGCCGTTTGCTCCTCGCCCCGGAGCCCGGCTCGCCCCGCTCCTCCTCCCCGTGCTTCTTCAGAGAGAAAACCTTCTTGAGGCTGGGTTTCTTCTTCAGGGCTCTGCCCAAAGCTGGGGACGTGCTTGTGTCTACTCTGTGTTTTTTGGTGCCTTCTGGTTTGGAGCCCTGAGGAGCTTTGATTTCTTTCTCCTTCGCTTTTTGCCCTGTGTTTTCCTTGTGGTCCTCAGGGCTCTTCTTGAAGAGATTTAAGAATCCTTTCAGCCAGGTGGGTTTGGAACCCGAGTGTTGCGTTTTGCCCTGGGAAGAGTTTTTTGTGCTTTTCCTTTTGGCCTTCAGCCCCTCTTTAGGCACGTCCTGGGGAGCTTTGCTGTCATCACCCAAAGCCTCCTCCAGGTCTGGTGCTTTCAGTCTCTCCTCCTGGTCCTTCCCAGGGCTGGCTTTGGCACATGAGTACGTGGAGAAATCGCTCTCTGAGCGTTGTAGTCCATCTGTTCTTCTCCCTCGCCCTCTGTCTTTCTCCTGAAGGGTTTTTTTGGCCACCAGTGAGTTTTCATGGCAGCTCAGTGAGCGTTTGACATAAATCTCCAGCAGCTTCTTGGCCTCTCGCCTGTCCAGAGAGAGGATCTTGCCCAGTGGCTCCCTCCCCACATCCCACTCAGGCACCTCCTCAGCCGGAGCCCGCGTGTTGCTGTGGAGAAAAGCAACATTTTCAGTCTGGGTTTTGCCTTCCCCAGGCCACTGCACAGCGGGGTTGGGACGGATGGAAACGTCCCCTGTGCTGGCACCCATGGGTGCTGTGGGTGTTTGTGCTCCTGGTTAATGAGCAGTCGGTTTTATGGTCGTTATCTGAGTGCTCCTGATGCAGACGGCCCACATGGGGTTTTACAACCACAGACTCGCTGATAAAGGAACCGAAACTGTGGAGAGGGGGGAGATGGGCAGGGCACGTCCTAGAGGAGGAGCCTGGTGGTCACCCAGGGGGGTTTATCCAGCAAGGACATCACCCAGACACCATCCCATCATCCCATGGCAGTGTGTTCCCACTCCATGATAAAAAACAGCACCTCAGGAGCACCCAGTGAGCCACAGAACCCAGAATTAGAGTGGTTCCCCTTAAAGTATTGGCTGCTAAAAATCGTTCCAGCCCCTGGAGAGGCCAAGGGATGTGGGCTCTTGCAAATGGCCTTGGTCACGTTGTGGTGACACAGCCCTTCTGAGAGCTCCCACCAGCACAGAGCACCAGTCCCTGCCTTTCCCACCACCCTTTTTCTCTACATTTACGAGAAAAATTCGACCAAAGACGCTGCTACTGGAAAACCACAGAGCCGTGAGGGTGACTTGTGCTGGTTTTACCTCCAAAACTAATTTTACCCCTCAAAGAACCAGACCCAGACCAGACTTCTCCAGCCCTGAACGGCACATGGGGAAGCAGCACTGAAATCTGGCACAATTGACCGTACAAAGCACCCTGGAGCTGGGAATCAGCTCTGCTCAGAGTCAAAAATCACCATCACAACACCCAGCACGCCCACCCACCCCACCTCGGCCTGCTTTTGGGATCAGAAAGGCAAGTTCCTTTCTTCCAAGCCACCAAACACTCAATTAAAAAATCATTCCACTAAATTTAATCACGACCCCCATCCTACTTTGATTGATTCCAATACACTGACCACACCATTGGTATTTGCTGGTTTGGTTTTTACCTTTCCATCGGTATTTCTGCTCCTTTGGACGTAGTTCAAGGCGAACTCCGGGGCCAGGGGTGCTGAGGGATCTCAGGCTCCCCTGGGAGGTGCCTTTTTATACCCAAGCTGGTGGCTGAGTTAATTCCTATTTTTAGCAGCCATTCAGGTAGGAGAGCAGCCTGGGATCCCCGCTATCACCGCCCTCGTGGTGGAGATCAATGGGCGTGAGTTTCACTGGAGGAGAAAACAACTTCCTCATGACAAGTAGCAGCAAAACAACATAAAAATCACCTGTCACCTGCTGTAAGCACTGCCCTTTGAGACCAGCTATCTCAGGCAGCTGTTTGCCTTTCGGTTTGGTTTGGTTTATTGTTTTTTGCTGGGTGTGATGCCCAAAATGGGCTCTTCTGGGTTGTTTCTGTGACGGGAAGTCACAGCTTTCTCGGATGAGCGGGGTTTCAGTGCAGGAAGCAGAGTGCCTGGAGTTCTGCTGGGAGCCTGCTCACACCCTGAGCTCTGCTCACACCCTGAGCTCTGCTCTAGCCCTGCTCACACCCCTGAGCCCTGCTCACACCCCTGGAGCTGTGCTGAGCTCTGCTCACACCCTGAGCCCTGCTCTAGCCCTGCTCACACCCCTGGAGCTCCCAGGTGGCTCCTGTGGCACCACAGACACTCTGGGACACGGCACTGTCAGGTTCTTGCACCTGGGCACGGCTGGGCTGAAACATCTCTGAAACCCTAACCCTAACCCATCAACCCCAAACCCTTCCCACTCCCGTGGCTCCTCACCCAGGGGTGGAAAATCTCCCACCAGGAGCTCTGCCCCCCCCGACACCTCCAAACTGCCCCCGGGCCGCTCAAATCTGACCCCAAAGCTCCGTCTGGCCCCGCGGCCACCCCGGTGCCCTCCCGTGGCTGTGGCATCCTCGGGCAGGTGCGTCCCGCAGTTCCCATCGCTGTTTTGCCATCTGATGGCAAAAACTCCGCACTGCAGCTCGCAGGGACGGGGCTGGCGGCAGCTGCCGGCGCACAGGCTTTGGAAAAGCCCTTTTTGGAAAAGCCCTTTTTGGAAAAGCCCTTTTTGGAAACGCCCTCGGGAAGATTTCCACCCCGAGCATCGCTCTTTTCAGCTGGAGTGATGTTCAGCCAAGGTGTCCCCTGGATAAAAATTTTCTTTTCCTGATACGGAGTTCAGCTTGCAATGAGAACACTCCAGAGCTGTTTTATTCCTCTTTCTATAAATTCTCCATGCCATAATTTCCTGTGACCAGGAGAGATCCAGACCACATCCTTCCATTTTTCCTGAGCCCACACGGCTGAGTCAGAGTCTGGTATTGATTAGGAATTACCTGGCTCAGTTTTTCAGCACCCCCATCTATTAATAAATGGCTGAGGAGCCTCCAGGCTGCTTCCCAGCTCTTGTCCACATCCTTCCACAAGCAAGTCCGTTCCAGGGAGGGACAAGGAGCTTCACAATCTATTTTGTTCCATAGAACAAAAAGCCACATCCACTCGGGCCATGGGGGTCAGTTTGGCCATCTCCAGTTTGGAGAACTTTCTACTGGAGATTACCCAAGGCTGATCCAAAACCATCCCTGCCCATGATTCAGCTGGGAACCAGCACTGATGTGTGCCCTCTTCCAGACACAGCCAGAAAATGAGAGAGCCAAACTCCAGGAAAAATCCTCACCTGAAATGTGATTCAGGACCGAGACCTTTATCCAAGCTCAGGCCCCTCCTGGGATTTGGGACATGTTCAAATCTAACTGGAGAGGCACAAGAAAAAGATTCAGGAGATTGAGATAAATCAAAATCCCATTACCAGGGTAGGGGCAAGAGATCTGGACCCAAATTTTTCATCAATTTTTCATCAGTGCTGGGAGAGAACGAGGAAGCTGTCAGGAAATGTGGTCATGGGGGAGGAGCACCCAGTGCTGGCATCCTCTGGCCAGTGATGTGGGGGGAAAAGCAGAACTAAACCCATGGGAACACAGCAGGGGAAAACCGGCTTCTCTGCAGGAAATTGCCTCAGAAGATGGGAAAAAACCAAGGGAGAGGCATTCCCCACATGGAGCTGCAAGGTGCAGAGGGCAGAGGTTCAGAAGGCAGGGGTGGAAGCACCTGAGCTCCTTGGGAAAACACAGGGTGAGTTTGGGCATCAGGAAACCTCTGCAGGAACCTGGGACAGGCTCCAATGGGTGTCTAGAGGGGCTGGGAATCACCACCCTGGAGGTCTTCTAGGCTTGGCCAGCCACAGCCACGGCCACCCTGACCTGGTGTAGGAGGCCACTGTGTTTTGTGATGACCACAAAGGTCCCTTTGAGCCATCAACCAGCCATGAGCCATCAACCAACAACCTGGGCACCAAAACCTGGGCACAGAAAAGCAGCTGCAGGTGTGATCTGTGATGGTGGCGTGGAGGGAAGAATCTGAACCATGGCAGGGATGTGGAGGGGAGAACCTGAGCCATGGCAAGGGTGTTGAGGGGAGAACCTGAACCATGGCAGGGATGTGGAGAGGAACACCTGGACCATGGCAGGGGTGTTGAGGGGAACACCTGAACCATGGCAGGGGTGTTGAGGGCAGCCACTGCTCCCTGCCCCCACATGGCCTCAGTGGAAACCTCTCAGCCCAGTTCTGCAGTTCCTCTGATCCACGAGGGTGGTGGGCACCAGCCCCCAAAGCAAATCCTCTTTTCCTCCAGCCCTGGGCGTGGTTTGAGCTGCTACCCCAGCAGATGAGCAATGTGCAGTGCCCTGCCCCAAACCCCAGCAGATGTGGGGCTGCTGAAGGGTGGCTGATGTTCTCCAGGGAGTGAAGCACCTGGAAACCTCTGGGAAAGCCCACCTGAGGCACCTGCCTGTGTTTCACAGCCCCTGAACTCCAGTAGTTCCAAAAGTCACCAACAGCCCTGTGCTGCCCCTCCCCACACCCCACACCAAACTCCCTGGCACCAGCAGTGTTATTCCATTGTTTGCTCACAGGGATGGGTTCCTGTTCCAGGAAAGCTGCAGGTTTACAGCTCTCCTGCCTCTGGCACAAGGAAAGACAGGTATTTCTCCAGGAGGTACATGAAAGCTTCCTGGGACAAAGCTCATCATTCCAATCCATCCTTGGAAATGTGCCCTCGGATTGTCACCCCTAAGACCCCTCTGGAGCTGCTCAGGGAGGCACAAGGAGGGGTTGAGGGCTTCTGGCAGCTTCCCAGCCAGGAAAGGAAATCCCCAGCCAGGAAAGGAAATCCCCAGCCAAGCCCAGAGTGAACTTTAATCATCACAGGGAAAATGGGTGAACAGAGGTCACAACTCCCTGTCCCTGTGAGCACAGCAAAGAACCAGGGCCACCACCTGTCACCTGCTCCAGCAAAACAAACACGGGTGCAAGAAGCAGTGGGATCCTCAGGGATGCTCCCCTCAGGCAGTGGGATCCTCAGGGCTGCCCCCTCAGGCAGTGGGATCCTCAGTGAGAGCCACCAGGGCTCTTTCTGTTGCAAGAAAGTGGAATGGAAAGAGGAGCTCAGGAAAAATTCACCCATGGGTGAATCCCAGGAGAGGCACAGGGCCTGCATGTCCCAGTTCCCAAGGAAAATCTGCTGTCCCACCAAAGCTGAAGGATTTCCCCCTGAGAAAGATTTGGTTTGACTCTTCCCTGGGACAAAAAGCCTCCTCTGTGGAGGGAAGGATGAGGTTTGGGTGCTTCACTGCTCCTCCCTGCTGTGGAGCATCCCCAGGCTGGTGGGGCTGGGTAACCTTTAGCCCCTCTCTCAGCAGGGACTGTGGCCTCCCTTCCTCACCAGGATCTCCCCAGGCTCTGACCTCACACTCATTTGCCCCACTGGAGCTCCCCCTTTCCTTCTCCTCCTCCACCACTCCAATTTTCAAGCACCTCTGCTCTGCCCATGGTGATTTTTTTCTGGGAGTGAATCTCAGCCACTTTTCCAGAGATGTTTTACTGCTGAGGTTTTGCCATCCACCATCCCACCACTGGCCCTGACTGGCTGCTGCCCACTGGCATCTCCAGGCTGCAGAAGAGGTTGGATGTCTCCTCTGTGCAGAGGTTTTGCAGGACCAGGACCAGTCACAGCCAAAGGGGCTGTGGTTTCATGTTGGCAGTAACCAGTTTTGGTGGAAAATTCATGGTGCAACCATGTGTTTGTGCTGTGCTCACCCACCAGCTGCTGAGCAGCTCAGGATGGTGATCTCTGCCTCAGGAGCTGCCAAAGGATGTTGGGGATGAGATCTGGGTGCCCCACAGCAGCTGGTTTTAAATGAGGAAAGCTTGGATTTCCCAGTTTCAGATCTTTCAAACAGCAAGAAGTGAGATTTTCAACCTTAGAGTCACAGTATTCTATTTCCTCTGTGGAAAGCAAAGTGAAAATAGTAGTGGGTATTTTCTGTTTTCACACACACACACACAGAGTATGTTCACTTCAGGTATTCCTGCTTCCAACTCAAAGCAAATAATCACATATCTGAACACGGGTAGGGTCTTATTTGGTACTGGCTTTGTTTCTTTTCACATTATTTAATCACGAGATTAATTACAAAAGTCACTACCTGGAGGGAAAGGGTTTAAAGTGAATCCCAGCTACAGGCAACCATGGAGGCTGGAGCTTCAGGCCTGAGCCAGGCAGGAATTTCAGCACATTCCTCACCTCAATCCCAGGAGCAGGCTCACAGGAGGCAGTGAGGTTACAGCATATTTGCAATTCCAGTCCATGTCCAAGCTGGGGAGAGGCTCAGGTTGAGAGCAGGATGTTCACAGCACCCTCTGCCAAAGCAGAGCAGCAGATGCTTGGCCTGGAGCTCGTGCTCTGCTCTGTTGTGCTCAGCAGAAGGATCTTTTCCACAAGTTTAGACCTTCAAGACAAGCATCAAAATTTCAGAGCAAAAATACCACATTCCCTCCTGAAGGGCAGGAGAGGAGCCAGCAGAGGAGCAGCCCACACGTCCACCTGTGCTTTTGGGGCTGGGGGACACTTCTGGGTGTGCTCTGCTAAGGAACCCCAGAGATGTCCCACCTCTGGCTCACAGCAGGGTCTGAACTCCAGGCCAGCTCTGTGGCCTGTCCAGGAGGGGCAGGAGACACCAGCACTGCCCAGCAAAGTCTCTCTGTGATGCACTGAGGTGAAACCTCCAAAGATTCACTATGGTGAAACCTCCAGTGAGTCTTCCTTCAAATCTTCATGCTCCTCATTCTCCAGCTGCTCCAGTTTGCTGGATTTCTCATGGACAACCTCCCCAGGAATCTTCAAAAACCTGAAATACGTTTTTGTGATGACTTTGAGGGCACATCCAAACCAGGCTGTAAATGCTGGACCATTTGCCCTGAACAAGGCCAGGCTGGACAGGGTTTGGAGCCACCTGGGGCAGTGGAAGGTGTCCCTGCCATGGCAGGGGTGGGATGAGATGAGCTTTAAGGTCCCTCCAACCCAAACCCTTCCATAATTCAGTGATCAGCTGAGCTCTGGAGCTCAGAGGGGATTTGCCATCCTTGGGCTTTGCTGAAGATCCCAGGAAGCCCTGAGGTCCCAGCTGGCCCAGGACAGAGCTTGGACACCAACCCTGCAGGGCAGGATGTTGCTGCATGAAGCAGCTGCCAACATCTGGAGCTCATCACCTTTCCAAGCTGTCCCAGGCTGCTCCTTTCTCTGTTCTGCTCCACCTCACCTGAACAGCAGCTTCTGCCCTGGCTCCTTTTTGATGATGTTGAGTTTGTAGTAGTGTCTGAGTGCTCGTGACATCTTCTCATAGGTCATGTTCACCCGGTTCTGGAAGGGGAAAAAAGAATTTTGGGGTGTTGAGCAAAAGCCAGCAACAGCACTTGGTTTGGGTCTGTGTGCAGCAGGGCCACACATGGGATATTTGAGGTGGTTTGGAGCATTGTGGGTCCCTAACTGTGACAATTCTGCCTTCTTTTTCTCTGCCAAGGTCAGGATAGATAGATGGGAAATGCAGGTTTTGTGTTTGGACTTAAATGTTTATTATTTCTTATCTATTTACAGACTCATGAGCCATGGCTCTAACTAGCAAGTCAGAGAAATGAGGTAAAATGGAGCACCTCTCTATCTCTACAAGGTCTTTTCAATTTGTCCAATTAGAAAATGCCACCTAAATTGTTTTTACTTTAAACCAAATAACCAACTATTTGAATGATATCAATGATATTTCTGTAATTAGATGATAACAATGCAGATGCTATCATCTAATTACAGAAAACCACCTAAACTCATGAAGAAGGTGAAAAAAAAGAACAACTTAAGACTCCATCTTGCCCTACATATATTACTATATATGAAAATCTTAAAATCTAAATTTCCAGAATTCCAACACCTAACCCAGACTGCATTCACAGTTTGCTTTCCAAGGGATGAGAAACCCCCCCTTTAACCACCAGGCTGGCACCTCTCACCAACCCTGCACCCCCTGCATCCCCCTCCCCACCCCGGGGCCATCAGCTCTGGGAAACAGGGCCCTGCAGAAGCCCAGGGATGACAAATTTGTTCTCAGGGGTGACAAATTCATTCCAAGGGATGACAAATTTGTTCTCAGGGCTGACAAACTGGGTCTCACCTTGTGGTTGCCCCAGAGCTGGGCCAGCCCGTTGGGGTTGACGACGCGGAACACCTTGGCCTCCCTGTCCTCCCACCTGATGTAGGGCTCGTAGCGGCGGTCGGACAGGAGCTGGTACACGTATTCCCACAGCAGCCTGCAGTCTGAGCACGGGGATTTGGGGGTCTCAGAGCTCCCCCTGAGCTCCAGCCAGGCTGGCTCAGCAGCAGGGCTGCACATCCAGCAGTGGGGATAAACACGGGGAGAACCCAGAGGTCGCGCGCGGCGCCTGAGCTGGGAGATCTCAGAGCAATCCCAATTTTTCAAGTGGGGGAAAGGGAGGTGGAAAAGCTTGGAATGAGAGAAGGGAGGCAGATGGGCAGACAGGACAAAGCACTGTCTCATTTCCCCGAGGAACAAGGCTCTGGATTCGTAATTACCTGCGATTTTCCCATCCACTGGGGCTGACAGGGTAGCAGGGAAGGAGCAGATGGCCCCTGGCCTGCAGCTGCTCTCTGAGCTGTGGTGGGAGAGGTTCAGGGGCTGCGTGTGCCTGTGGAACTGGGGCTGCTCTGCACAGCTCAGCCACGAGGAAACAACTGGGGCAGCCTCAGCACTGCAGTCTGCACCTGCAAAAAACCCCAAATAATCACCCAGTGGCTCATTAGGGCAGGTCCCAGAGCTGGCAAAGCCCTGAAACAGGAGGGGAGGGACAGCCCGGGGTGTTTGTCAACCTGGGACCAGCCCAGGCACAGGAGGAGGGTGCTGAGGGAAGCCTGGGATTTTCCTAAGGCTGGAGCAGCAGAAAGTCCAGGAGAGTTAGAGGAGATGCCAGGTAAGGTAAGGGTCAGATGCAGAAGGAAAATTGGAATAGGAAAATGCCCCAGAGCACGGGCACCCCATGGTAAATTGTTGTGGGGACTTAATATGTTCATTACCTTGCACATGAACCAGCAAAGAGCCCAGGAAAGTGCTCCCAGATCCACATCCAGCCTCTGACACCAATCCAACCCCACCTAACTCCTACCTGGGCCCCCCAAGGGCATGAAGAAGCCTCACTGGCCCACACCAACCTCACCTGGGCCCTCTCCCCACCCCACCCACTGACCCAGAAGCTCTGTGTGAGCTCAGCCCCAGCTCCTCAGCCCTTTCCCAGCTATGTTGCAGGACTAGTCTCCAGCTGGGCTGTGCCTCTGCCTGGCTGCTGACCCTCCCTGATCCAAATCTCAATCTGCAGGCAGACTTCTTAGGGTGGTCACAACCCTGCCAGTTGGCCACAGACCCCCTGGTGCTGCCTGGCACTGGTTCTGACCTGCTGCATCACCACAAACTTCCCATTTCCCATTTGTCCTGGACTTTGCTGGGCCTGGTTGCTCTCTCAAGGTGGTGTGGGATGGTTTTTAGCAGGCTGAGCTCCAAGCCCCAGGTGTGTGCAGCCCACTGGGGCTGCAGGCAGGTCCTGCCTGCTGGACACTGCTGTTCTCCCAGGATATTTTTCTCCCAATATACCTTCCTCTGTGCTCCTGGCTTTCCTGAAGGGTGAGTTCAGCAAGGGGCTGCACGCCAGAGCTCTTCTCTGAGTCTTAATGAACTGGAGGATTTCATAAAGCACATCCCCTGTAGGGAAGGAAACTCTGCTCAGATCCCTTTGGATAATGCTCCCTCTCAGGTGATGTTGCTGAGATCCTGAACTACACAGGGTGGGGTTGTTCCCCATCCCAAAGCATTTGCAGTTCAGATGGACCAGAGAATGGAAGAGTTGTGCTCATCTCCAGCACAAAACCTGCTCCCACTGAGCCCTCTCAGCAGAGCTCACAAACCCTTTGCCCTGGGTCTGACCTGAGCTGGGAGCTCGGTGTCTGAAGTCCTCCTTGGTGAGGATGCACAAGGCTTTGCCGTTCATTTCAAACTTGCTGCTGTCAGTGGGCCGCAGGGAATATTCCTCCTCAGCCCATCGCAGCCAGTGGATCACATCCTCCTTGCTCCACAGGGAGGGCTGGATTCCTGAAACCAGCAGCAGCCTCTGAGACAGCTCTGTCCCCATCCCCAAAACTGCTGAGTGGCAGGGTGGGGCTTTCTATCCATCACCAACTTGTCCCTCTATACTAAGTGCTCACGGGTCAAAAACAGCACAAAGAGAGGAAATGAACCCTGAAAATGAAGCCTTGTCTCCCTTTTGCCAGCAGGGAATGTCCCTGGGTGGGACACCATGGCTGTACCCACCCTCTCCCACCCCATGGGAGCTCATTTTTGAGCAGCATTGACTTGTTCAACCCCTACTCACTGAGCCTCCCTGGAAGCCTGAAGATCTCCCCGGTGCTGAGGGGTGAGGGTGGTAATGACACTGCCACCACGGGGCTGGAAGAGCTGATGGCCACTTTGCCCTGGGGGAGAGATCAGATACATGAAGGGAGGGAAATTCCCAGCTCTGCTCCTGCCTTTGCTTTGGAGATGCCTCCACCTGCTCCAGTACTCCCTAACTGGTTTCTCATAGCGGTGTGATGTGCTGCGCTGTCTGCAGCTCTTCCTCACACTCTTCCTCATCCCAGCCCCAGGATGAGTCCCTGTTTGCCCAAGTCAGCATTAGTAGCCAGAGATCCCTCTCTTTCTCCAGCTCTTTAGCAGAGGAACCTGCCCTCATCCAGGGATTTTCCATCCCCTCTCCCCATGGCTGCAGGGAAGTAGAAGCTGGAGCTAAGACTGGCAGGGCCTGCAGTGCCAGTGCTGCCTCCCTGTTCCTGCAGGATCCTCTGATGGATGCTCAAGGTTTTAGGAGAGCACTTCAGTCCTTTAGAGCTGTGAAAAGAAAGCTGGCAACAGTGCTTTGGTTTTGTCTTGAAAACAAGAGCGAGATCTCTCACTCTGTCCCCAGTGATCATTTGGGCATAACTGGAAATGGCCATCCTGCAGTTCAGGGAGATGCAAGCTCCTCTTGCTCACTGGCCATGGAGTTCTGGCCCCTCAAGAATTACTGTTCCCCCTTCAGCCTGAGCATGTGAGCCAGAAGGGAGCTCAGATCCTGCTTCCAGCTACATCTAGATCTTGAAATATTACTGGCAGCCAAGCAGATAATGTTTCCCCTTAAAAACCCATTAATGTGAATCCCAGCAATTTCTTGGCTTCACTCACTGGAAAATTAACAATTTTGCTGTCAAATGGTATTTTCTGGAGCAGTTACCAACTCTGAGCACTTCAGGCTTTTGCAGGTGATTTAGAGCAGCCACCCCTCAACTGTGTGTGCGGGCAGAGGAGCTGAACCCTCTGAAAATGAGGAGATGGGAGCTGGACACATCTTAAATGCAAAGCTGAAGCTCCCAAAATCAGGAGAACAGGAGACAGGAGCAATACAGTGCATCACTCCAGGGAAAATTGCTTCCCTGGGAGTTACAGCAGGAGGAAGGCACAGCAGGCTGGTGAGAGGGTTCTTCAGCAGGACAATTTGGGGGTCACTGGCTGTCACTGGGTTGGATTTAGCAAAGCAGGCTAACATGACACTGCTTGAGGAGAACAGTGAGACTCCAGAATAAACTCTGAGCAGGCTTGGCAGCAATGCAAACTGTCTTTCAGATTCACTCTAAGCAATAAGCTACAGGGAAAATAAAAGTGAAAGAAATTAGCAGTGTATTTGGTCTAGAACTATCTAAAAGTTGTTTTAATTTTCTCCCATTGGTGTGACTCTCTTACAAATGAGATTTACAGTAAAACAGAAGGAATCTGGTATTTTTTTCTATTTCTCCTACTTTTAGGTCTTGAGATACATTCTGAATTTTTATCATGTTCTACTAATTTTATGTTCTTCCTTTTATCCCTGCTTAGCTGCTTTCAGACTTTTCTTTGCTTCAAAAGGAAATACTGTCCTTGGTGGTGTTGGAGTGGGAAGGTGACAAAAAGGGAGGTGAAAAGGAAAAGGAAAAGGAAAAGGAACCCCGGGATTTGTGAAAACTCAGACCAACGGGGGAACAGCGGCTCCCACCTGCTCCGGGCTCTGCGAGGCCGTTTGGAGATGGGGTTGGGGGTCACCCCCAGGGCATGAACTTCCAGCGCCAACTGAGGGGGAGAAGTCCCGAGGGGGAGAAGTCCCGAGGGGACGGGGAGGACACGGACAGGGGCCGGGCGGTCCCTACCTGCATGGCCGCTGGCCGCGGGCTCCCCGCCCGCTCCCTGCCCGAGCCCGGCGCAGCGTCCGGAGCGCTCCGCGGCCGCCCCCGCTGCT
>VXBR01008246.1:30787-74049 GCA_013400215.1 Cisticola juncidis
CCGCTCCGCCCGGCACCGGGACGGGGAAGCTCCTTCTGCCGGGGTGCTTCTCCCGCCGCCGGAGGACGGAGGGATCCCGGGACACGCCGGGAGCGGCTCCACAACCGGGGTTCATCCTTTTTCGCCGCCGGGCGTGCCGAGGGAAAGGGGGGAGCTGCGCCCCGGTGCCGGAGCAACGGGAGGTGGGGGCACACCTGGAAGGTGCCCGCCTGTCCCGCGCACACCCTGTGATGTGCAGACACACACGGTGCGGGTTCTACTGGGAGAGACTGGGAGGGGATTGGGTGGGCTTTGAAGGGACTGGGAGGGACAAAAAGTACACTTTTACGGAGAAAGGAGGGACTGGAGGGGTAACGAGATAGATCGGGAGTGACTGGAATAGACTTGGAGGGCACTGGGATGAGCTGGGAGTGACTGGTGTAAACTTGGAGGGGATTTGATGGGATTTGAGAGGGATTGGACAGGACTGGGGAGGACTGTGAGGCACTTCTGCGGACCAAAAGGGCACTGGGAGTAGACTGTTAAGGCACTGGGATAGACTGGGAGGCGCTAGGACAGGACTGGATGGGACTGAGAGGGACAAGAAGAGCACTTTTAGGAACAAAAGAGGCACTGGAGGGGCACTGGAAGGGCTGTGGGAGCCACTGGGGGGCACTGGCATGGCCGGGGCGGGGACTGAGCTGGGCTGGGCGGGCTCCGCTCCCCGCGGGCACCCACCGCGCGCCCCGCCCCCTCCTGCCCTCTCTCGGTTACTATTGGTCAATCTTGGAAGCCAATCACGTAGCCGGTCCAATCACATAGCGGCGTGGGTGGTAGGCGGGGACTCAGCGTGGGGCCCCGCCCACCGCCCGCCTGAGGGAGCGGCCGCGGCGGGGACGCGGTGAGTGAGGCCTCGAGCGGCGGGGGGCGTGGGCCGGGATCCCGCGGGGCTTTGGGGGGCCCTTCCCGCTCTCCTCTGAGCTTCTGGGGTTCTTCTCCGTCCTCTTCGGGCTTTGAGGGCGGTTACGGGCCTGAGGGCGCCCGCAGTGCGCTGTGTGTCCGGAAAAGGGGGTTGGGGGGCGCTATTCCTGGCCCAGCGGGCACAGAGGAGGGTGCGGGGCCGAGAGGGGCCTGGGGGTCACAGGAACTGTGGGGGAGCGGGCGCAGGGCCTCGCTGGGGGTCACAGAGGGCTCCGTTGTTGTGAATGGGCTTTAGTGCGGGCTCGGGAGGTATTTGGGGATCACGGGAGACATGGAAGAGAGTGTCAGAGGACATGGATGAGGGGCTGGGGGGGGTCTGGGGGTCACAGAGGATATACTGTTCTCTGTTGTTGTGAATGTGCTTTGGAGGGGCCTGGGGGCTGCTCTGAGGGTGTGTGTGTCACTGCACACACCCTGTGTGCACTGACAGGAGGCATCTGTGGGGATGGGGGTGCTGCCACATTTCTGGTGTTTACTTGCTGAGCGGGGTCTTTGCAGTGTCTCCTGCTCTGTGTTTGGCAGGGGGTTGGGACTGTTACCCCTAGGTTAGCACTGCATCCTCGTGTCCCTGACACGTTCACCTTGTCCTGTTTGTGAGGCTGGGACTGTGCCCAGTGTCCTGTGGAGAGGCTGCTGCTGTGCCCACCAGCCCCAGGATGGAACCAGCCTCCCCTCGGGGTGCTGGCTGGTCACACACCCTGCTCCTACAGGTGTTCTGGGGCTGTAGGCTGGCACAGTGTTATTCTTAAACATGTTCTTAGGCTTGAGTTAACCTTCCTTTTCCTCCCTCCTTTCTGGCCTCACTGTGCTTTGAAAGGAGCAGGAGTTTTTAAGGGGTTTTCCCCTCTGCACAAAGGCACATTTTTGTGTCTTCTGTGATCCTGCCTGTCTCTGTACTGCCATCTCAGTGACGTGAGGCTCTTCAGGGAAGGGGTGATAATAATGCAGTCTTGGGTATGAGATTTAATAAGACCAAGGTCCAGGTGCTGCATCAGGTGAACCCCCAGTATCAATCCAGGCTGGGAATGAAGAGCTGGAGAACAGCCCTGGGAGAAGGACTTGAGTTGTTTGGACTGATCACATGCCCTGAACCCTGGGCTGAGTCCCCAGGGTGGGCAGCAGGGCAGGGGGGATTCTCCCCTCTGCCCTACTCAGGTGAGACCCCACCTGCAGAGCTGCCCCAGCCCGGGGGTACAGCACAGGAAGGACATGAAACTCTTGGAGAAGAACACCAAGATGATCAGAGGGATGGAGCAGCTCTGCTGTGAGGAAAGGCTGAGGTTTGGGGTTGTTCAGGCTGGAAAAGAGAAAGTTTGGGGTGACTGTTATGTCAGGAGCTGAAGGGAGCCTGCAGAAAGATAGAGAGAAACTGTTTACAAGGGCTTGGAGTGACAGGACAAGAGGGAAGGGCTTCACCCTGACAGTAGATTTAGATGGGGTATTAGGAAAAAACTTCTCCCTGTGAGGGTGGTGAGGCCCTGGCACAGGATGCCCAGAGAAACTGTGGCTGCCCCTGTGCTGGAAGTGTCCAGTGCCAGGTTTGGATGAGGCTTGGAACGTCCTGGGATAGTGGAAGCTGTCCCTGCCCATGGCAGGGGGTGGAACAGGATGAGCTTTAAGGTCTCTTCCCACCCAAACCATTCTGGGATTCTGTAAGCCTGGGAGGCTGAGAACCTCTATAGGGAGAGTGTTTTGAAGTGTTTTGCCAGGGTTGCTGCAACCCAAATGGTGTTGTAGCTGTAGGTTATGGCTTTAAGGCAGAAAGTTCACCTGTGGTCCCTGTGAGAGCCTTTTCCTCACCTCAGTCCCAGTCCTTCCTGCTGGCATTAGCAGCAGTCCCAGACAGTTCACTGGAAGGAAGTTGTGTCTGGGAATCCACGGGAAGGCCGAGCTCTCCCTGTTCTGTGTGTCCTTGTTTACCCTGTGCAGGGCTATGAGGCTGCCCTGCTCACAGTCACCGGGCTTTGAGGTTATAAATACCTCTGTGCTCAGTTCTCAGAAGAGTTTTCAGTGATCTAAGCATCAAAACAGTGAATTATTGGGGTCAGAACTGTGCGTTAGTGTGTAGGTAAAGCTGTGTGCTTATTATTCTCCAGACTGGATTTCCATGTGCCTTTATTATTATTCTGTTTAGGGGAGCAGTTACCTTTTGCTAAAATAAATACACTGTTTACAGCATAACTCTGTATTTACATCACTAACAAATGCTCTCCTGCAAAGCAGCCTGTACAACAATTGTCTTTATTTTCCATAATAACATCCATATTCTGATCTTATGGCTGAATGCTCCAGTTTATGTAAACCAAGTGAAGCCTGTGCAGAAGACTGTCTAGATTTATTTCAGCTTATCTTAAAGCACATAAGGACAGGTTAAAGTGAGTTCTGCTGTCATAGAAATAGGCATGTGCTGATTTATTGGTGTTTGTTTCAAACCAGACTAATCTGCAGCACATGAAATGTTTTTTGCTATCTTTTGATGCTGTCTTGTGCTGCCAGAATTAAAGGGGATGAATTTTGTGTTTGATTTGGGTTTGAAATGAATGGTCTTTCTGGCAGGAGTTCATTACATCATTTTATTTTGGGGGAGCTTTCTGTTTTGTAGTTATTCTCTATACATGAGTGGAGTTGAGTGAGCTCAGTCAAGCTGCAGGGGCAGCTGGAAGAAGTTGTAGGTGAAAGAACCAAACTGGTTCTTTCTCTCCTCCTTAACAGTGGTGAGAACCAAGTAGCAAAGTCATTTGAGCTGTCTGATGCTCAAAAGTGCATGTACCTACAGGTAGAGAAGGTGAAAATGGGGTTTTCTTGGGGTTGTTTATTTTCTGGAAAGGTTTTGAGGTGGTTCTTGAAATGGCAGATAAGACAGTAATTCCAGGAGCCTCATCACTGGTTGTGCTAACAGAAATCTGTCATCTAAGATCCATTTGTATAAAATCACTCAAAGTTACAATTTGTGCTCCAGAGGTGGCCTTACCTGAGCTCTGCACACCAGTAATTGATATTTGCATCCCCAAAGTATTTTTAACCATCAGACTTAAGAAACTCTCTGACTTCAGCTGATTTGATCATAAATCTGATCTCACCTCAGTTTCTTTGAAGCACCTTCATGTTTTGGCATGCTCAGTCCTGCCTTCTCAGAATCCAAGAGGTTTCATAACCACTCACTTGGAATTTTCTCTTCAGAATATTGTAGCATTTTCGTGTGGTGACTCAGTCTGTCTGTACAGGTCACGAGAAGTAGGAATCATCATCTCATTTTATTAGTTGGTGCCTTCAGCCCCGGGTTTGGGCCATGCCAGGATGTGTTTGTCACTCGACCTCGTCTTGAACTCATTCCATGTGCCCGTGACAGGCAGCCAAGTGTTCAGTTCACTGTGTGGCAGCACAGGCAGGAGAATCAAAGTATAATATTGTTTGAAAAGCTTGCTATGAATTCTACTTAAACACCTGAAAACCAATTAGTAGAAAATTTGTGTGTAGAGAAAAGTAAATAACATTTCGCCCTGTGTAAAGAATTTGCTGTAAGGCTCCAGTGCTGTGGTTAACACCACCTTTGTCCCCCTTTACCAAAAGCTGTGATCACCAGGGGACATTGACCAGGCAGTGAGACTGGATTAATTATTGCATCACAGAGTTGCAGAGTGTGTTTGGAAAGTCACTGCAGATGAAAGGCCAACTCAGCAGCCAAATAACTGGGGGAAGGAGCCTTGCAGCACTGCTGAAATAGCACCTGCGTGCTCTGGCTTTGGTGCTTGCCAAAGCCACTGTCAGGAACCCTCCTTCCTTCTAGAAAGTCAAATCCTGCCTAATAAATGCAAAATGAGTCTCCTGAAAGCTTCAGCTTGGGATGGACTCTGGAACTGCTGCGTTCTGCTTGGAGATCCCAGAGGAGTGTGTGCATAATGAGCTCTTTACAAGAAAAATGCTGAGTTGGTGCCTGCTGATAAAGGTCACTTGAGCCATCTAAAGGATCTCCTGAATTTTAAATGAGTTTCTTAATAAAAAGTGAGTTTAGCCAGAGGATCAGTGCATTACTGGCTAATTTAACCCACATCTAGACAAGCAGCACAATAAACACCTTTTCTATGGGGGAAAATGTAAAAGGATGGGGAGCCATCAGCATTTTTTTCTTTACTTTATTCATAAACAGGATAACCAGAGCTAACAGAAAGTTTAGAAATTTCCAGTTTGGTGTCATTAAGGTTTTTGTGGAAATGTGTGTTTGCAATATCTGTTTTTGGGAGACCTGGTCAGGCTGCTGATGAAAGCCACTCTGATTTCAGGTTGGTGATCCCAGTGTCCCCTCAGATTCCAACATGACAGTCGGGTAGCACTGCTGGACCATCTCTGCCAAGGTTGGTACAATTTTGGGTCTCTGGCTTTTTGCATTGCCTTGCCATGTGAATTGTTCACAGAGCAGCCTCCCTGACACTGCAGAGAAGCTGGGACTTGCAATCCAGGGAGTGGGGAGGGGATGTGTTTTGGAAGTGATACAGAGCAATAATTACAGGTACTGAAGTAGCTGAAATCCTGGAACCTGCCTTCCCTGTGTTATTCCATGAGTTTTCACGACCATTTCTCCTCCTGTGTCCTGCTCCAGTTCTAATTTGCAGTCACAATGTGTCCTCCTGCCTCAGCAGGGACTTCAGACTGGCCCCTGTGGACTTTGGATCCACTTTTTGGAGCACAAAAGAGGACTAAGGACTTCTGAAGGGCAGCTGGGCCATGAGCATAGGCCTGATATTGAGAAGGAAAATCAATGTCTGTTAGTCTTGGAAGCAGCACTGAACATGTAGTTGCTGAAGCTTAACACTCAGTAATTTCTTCTGTAATTTGCAATTGGTTTTTTCTTGTTGCCCCCAGAACAGCCTCAAATGTGTTAAAAATGGTGTTAATCCATGGATTGCTGCTGGGAGCAGGAATTCAGCCATTACTTTGGTTTTGCTTCTGAACACACAAATACAGAAATACCCTTGTGAACTATAAAATGTAACAGTCATATGTATCCCACTGTCAGAGTGACTGAGAAATACTCAGCTTTTTACTGCAAGAATAAAAAACTGCCTGAGTTCAATACAGAAATAGCCAAACAAGCAAAAAAAAAGAGATGATGGAAATGGACTAAAGACATAGAAATGAGACTCCAGCTCTGTCTCTGTGTCTGTCTGGAATTTGTGGACAAACAGTGGAGATTAGAGTGTGTTAGTCAGTCCTGCTTTCACTGGAAATGAATGCATTTCCCAAGCAGCTCCCATAAACCAGTGCCACGTCCCTGACCCGTGCTGGGTGTCAGAGTTTAGTTCATTGAGTCAGGAAGTTTTCAGAAGGAAGATCTTGGCAGCCATAAAAACAGAACTGACCCTTGTGACAGCAGTGAGAGGTGTGTAACAGTTAATGATTGCTGCTGCCACATGGTCTGTATGCAAAGTTTTGGCTACGTAGCTTTGCAAAACAGATGAGGAAAATGTAAATAACAAGGTCATGTTTAATAAAAGAGGGATTTTCAATAAATGTGATTCAATAAATGGAAAGCAAAGCTGAGTCTGGTGGAGCCCACCCAGCTGCTCTGGTGACGTTTCCTGGAGTGAATCTGAGAGTCCACGTGATGCCACTGGGTGTCCTGTAAACTGGCAGGATTAAGCATCTGCCCCAGTTTGAGCAGTATGCCCAGTTTAATTCACATTATTTTTCTCTAAGTGGTGCCTGTTTTATAACTGAATGACTGCAGTTCTCAGGTTATTCTGGTAACTCAGATAAATTGGAGTGAGAAGTCCACAAAGGATGTGAGTACAGAAAAGGCAGGAAGAGAGAAACTGATGGCAGCAGCAGTTCCTGGATGGACTGGAGATGAGTGGGGTGGATTTTCCAAGTCCCTCAGTTCATGTGCTCAGTATCATCTGGTAGTTCAACATGACTGAAAAAGAGAATAAGGTAGCTTTAACCTCTGTGAAAGTGAGCTCATTTCTTCTTCCTGTGGGCAAGTGGATTAAAAATTGTGCTGTTACATAATCTCTATCCACAGAAAAGCTTCCGTCTGTCTGGAATGTTATCTGCTGTGGCAGTTGGTGGTTATGAATGAGTTCCCTAATCCATTGACAGAAATGTTCCAGCAGGCACTCACAGACTTCCCTGTCGTCTGATGCTTCCTGGGAAGCCCTTGGTCAGATGTCAGGGGCTGATACAGCCTCAGGAGATGAATGTGTACATAGCAAAGGCCTTTAAACTGATAGGGGTTTGGGAAAAAAAGACTTTACTGCCTGTGTTGGGAAAGGAATCCCACTAAGGAATAGAGAAGAAATAGAGATTATTAAAATCTCAGGTTTCGATTTGCTGTTATAATTTGGTTTCTTAAATCCATGGAGTTTCTCTCGTATCTGTGAGCACAACCTGGCCTTTTTCTAAAGAATGTAATTTTTCTTTTTCCTTTTAGACCGACCAAGTTACAAATATGAAAAATCATAAGATTATTCAGTCACGTGCAAATCAGATGATTCAGGTGTATTTGAGAAGTGGTTCAGCTTTAATGTAAAGCACCTGAAAACCATAAGGTTTTGCCCATATCTGGGCTTTGCTGAGATGCATCCTAAGCATCTGTAAATCAGCTAATGTTTGAGTCACTTGGGACAGGCAGGTTTTAGCTTTTACTCTAAATGCTGCTGATCTCTGGCCTCAGCTGTGCTGCCCAGCCATTTCAGAGCTCCCCTTGAGTGGGTCGAAGCCATCGATTTGGATCTGCACTAATGGAGAGCAGTATTGATCCTGAGCATTTCTTGAGCACGTGGGAGAGGAGCTCTCTCATTTCCAGCACTCTCTGCTGTTTCACATCCAGTAACGGGGCTGGAGCGTGTCTGCCCTGCCCCAGCTCTGGTTGAGGCTGTGCTGGGTGGGGTGGGAGGGGCGCTGTGACAGCTCTGTCACTGCCCCCGGTGTCCTGGGGTGGCAGTGCCCTCGCAGGGCTGGGCAAGGGGGCTCTCAGAAAGACCAGAAGGAGTGGATTTGATGCCAGGAGCTGTGTTTGCTTCAGGCCCAAACAGTGATAAACAGCTGGGTCACAGGAGGTCAGCTGGGGATGCTCTGCACAAGACACTGAAGTGAAACCAGCCCAATGATTTCTGTCACCTTGTGCTGGCTGAGCAAGGGGGAAACTGGGTTTGTTTATTGATAACTGTGAAGCTGTGGGGAGCTTTGTGCATTAGCAGTGTGCTATATTTAAATGGTGTCCTGTCTGTCAAATGTCCCTGTTACAAAATGTTCTTTGCCAAGATCATGGGCCTCTCCTTTTTAAAGTTGGTTTTGAAAATCAGTTGTTTTCAGAAACTTGGTTAATATGCCAGGGCTGTGGCATATTAAGACACATCTCTGTGTGTCTTGACTTTATGCTGTTAAGTCATTCCAAGAGCATTTTAAAGGTGGTATGAACAGCTATGGGAAATGCCACTTTACCACTTGGAGGATGGAATAATTGCATTTCTGAGAGATGAAACAGTTCTTAATGCAGAAAATAGAGTGTTCTCCAGCCTCTCACCCTGTGTGCTGCAGACACTTAGTGCTAGCTTTAATTAGAAGGCTGTTGCAGCTGAAGTAAAAATAACACCTCAAAACCTCCTGTGAACCAGAGCCATGAGCCTTGAAGGCTTTAATCTGGAGCCCTGACAAGGAGAATTCCAGCCCCTGGTGCTGCCCAGGCTGTGTCTGGCACATGGGGCTGGAGGAAACATTCCCTGCTGGGACTTCTGCTCATGGGAGAGGAGATCCAGGTTTAGCAGTGAGAGGTAATTGATGTCCTGTGTCTTCAGCCAGAGTGACAAAAGCCACCTCATTTCATGCAGGCCATGATAAGAGCTGTAAAATGTCACAGTGGGCTCACCTCTGGTCAGGACTGAGTTGAAATCCTTGGGTAAGAGAGAGCTGCTTTTGGGACATTTATAGATTCTTTAATTAGCAGGCTCTGCAGGAAAACCTGTCTTGTTAAGGATTTATTAAAATCACACATAAGCTCTACTGCTGGAAGATGCTAATTAATTTGAGAATCTCTTGGATTCTTCAGCAGAAGAGTGAATATTCCTCACAAGGACAGGCTTCGAAGACCATTTCCTTGAAATAAATAACTTTTTAAAAGTCCTGGCATTTCTTCTGCATGTTACCTTTGAGACAGATACAAAACCAGCTACAGTTTTGGCTAGAATATTGCTGGGTTCTCACTTGTCAAGGTAAAAACAAGTCAGAGAGGCGTGTTCTGGAATACACTTCAATTTTAGAACTTTGTCCTTTCAAGAGTGACCTTATCCAGTACCCAAATGTGCACCTTCCCTCAGCCCAAACACCTCATTATGTGTGTTGAAATAGGCATCTTCTCTGCTTTTTCAATTTTGTGTATTTTTTGTGGTATTTTCCCTTTTTCACTCCCTCAAAATATGGCTCTAGTTCCTGGCTAATTTTGCTGTAATGCAGCACAAGCCAAATATTTTTGTGGAAGAACTGTTAGTCATAGAAGAAAGAATGTAATGGAGTATTCTTAGAAAGTGTTATAACTATGCTTGACATGTAAAATATTTATCCAGGCATGTAAACAAAGCAAGAGATGTCCTGCCAATGTCCCCTTGTAAACCTTGGCTGGTTTGAGATCATGAACTGTTTTTCAGTTCTTGAAAATAAGGTATCAGGTTCTCTGCTGACATGAATTACCAGAGTGCTAATGGTTGGCCTCACCTAGATGAAATTGTAGCCCCTGCTCTTGCCCTCCTCAAAATAAATCAGGAGGTGTTTTCCAAAGAGCTGTTATTGTGCTAAATAAAACTCCAGTGTTTATTTTGGTTTCGGATTATTGAGTATTACTTGCAGTTACTAATGCAGCTGCACCGTGGAAGGAACCTTATGTTTGTTTTGGTTTTTCTTATTGTCAAGTATCTTAATGAAAATTAAACCATATGTCTGATTTGGAGAACTCTGTTCTTTTTAAGGGCAACACTGATAATGTTCTGTTTGTGCCTCAGCTCAAAGGAGCATCTCTGCCCTTCTGTGGCTTTATCCAGAGAGGCTTCCAGCTGCTGTTGAGGTGAGATAGGGCAGTGCCAGAGGGGCTGGCAGTGCCCCTGGCAGGGCCCTGTGCCAGCCTGGGGCAAAGTCCCCTCTGCTGCTGGGGACCCCTGACCTCTGCCAGGCCTGATTTTACCCTCCCACACTGAACACAAACTGCTGCTGGCCCTGGAGTCTGAGCCTCTTTCCCAATATTTCCTTGCAAACTTAATCACGTTCCACTGCAGCCTCCCCGCATTTGTTTCTTGCGTTTGCTTTGAGTTGTTTGTTATTATTTTGAAAGTTCCTGTAACTGCATCCAACTTTCAAAAATGTGCCGCCTATTGTTGGTTTTGGGAGCTGCTGCCCTGTAATTGGTTAGGAGTGAGTGGCAGTTGTAGGGCAGAGTTGTAGCAGAGCGGTCCGGAATGAGTGAGCAGTTACTGCTGGGATCCCTTCCAAAGGAGCAAGGCGGAGTTTGAGCTGCTCGCAGCCTTTCTAAAATAAGAGTCAGAACAAGTGAGTGCTCTTTGCCATAGGTGAAATGTCAGATGGCTTTTTGTAGCAAATCAAAAGCTCTGTAAATGAGGAGTTTTTGTTTAGAATATTGTCTCTGCTGAGTTTTTAATTTTTATGTACATTAAATTAAAACGTACATAATTCAAAACACACTGATAATACACCACTTTCCATCTGGGGAGATCCACAGTGGACAGTTGCTGTGCTAAAAACAAATAGGGTACTTATAAAAGCTAAATTATAAATTATACATGTATAAATTATATAAATTATGTATAAAAACATATAAATCTATTTTTTCTCGTGATGATGGCCACCAGCCTCACCTGGTATGGGACAACACCTCTTGGTGATTCGAGGTTCTTGCTGTTTACAATCCCCCAGCCTCAGGTGCATTACCAGGCCACAGGTGCTTTATTGCACCTGTATCTAGACAGATGAGAGAATTGAGCATTAAAGAAATAAAATCTTGCCCCCAAACCAAAAGTAGTGACAAGGTTTTGCATACAAAAGTTAGTAAATTAGTGACTTGGATTTTTTTTTTCTATGTTGTGTTGCCTGCTTTGTTTTTAATTAAGAGCTCTCTGAAGGCACCTTTCATTTAGACTTGCCAGGACACATGGGCTTTATCACTGGAATGAGTCAGGAGGAAAATAATTTCCTGCCTGTTTAGACTCTCTTTGCATTAAAAATTATACATTATTGATGAAATGTGATATATTCTGTTGTTTTGTGAAATTGTGTTTGGAGCAGTCTCTGAGCAATCTAGCTGTATCTTAGGGGAAAGCAGTAAGAAATAGAATCAATTGCTTTAATATTTGAGCTGACAGGGGATAACATTTCCAGGTGACATAAACAGGTATTGCCTTGGCCATGGCACTGGAACACTGAGGAAAAGTGGTGGTTCTTACTGAGTGTGAGAACAACTCATTTTATCCTCAATTACTGTCAATTTGTTTGGGCCCAAGTCTCCTTTGGGCTCCTGTGTTTGGGAGTCCATGTGCACATACAGAAAAAAATCCATGTACATAATCAAAAATTCTGGTGGGTAATTCCTCTCTGCCTGTCTAAGGGATGTGTGGCAGGGGGCATCAAGGGTTTTTTTATAAAATTGAGCTTTTCTACCATGCAATTCTTGCAAAAACTGAATGAGGAATCTGGAGAGAGGGAGAGAGATTGAGGATGCTTTTACTGGAGACTTAAAGCTGTTACTTCACGGATTATATTCACATTTTCCATGAATCAGCTGCAGGGACTTTTAACCTGAAATATTTACATGAATCAGCCGCCAGGTCTTTGTGGGAGTGACCAGCGCTGCTCAAAGAGTTTAAACTGCGGAGCTTTGCCGTGCCCTGGTGCTTCCCTCTGCTCCAGCAGGATTTTGGGGATCGTGGTGCAGGGAGCACCAGCACGGATGAGCCGGCAGTAAGTGAGGGGTGCTTGGCAGAGGGTTTGCTCCAGTTACACCAGGAAATGTGGGTGATCAGTTGTGCTCAGAGCTTCTGGTGGCTGCAGGTGGATCAGATTCTCTGCTAGAACTCCCTCTGAAATATTCTTATGCTGTTTGCTGCCGTTTATAATTGAAAAACTGGACTGCTCGTGATATAAATGCAGGAATTGAAATCGTGGGAATTTGGCACCAAGTTTGATTTAACTGCCTAAGAACAGAAGCTGAGAAATAAAAGCTTTTTTAAATCCAAAGGGATAGGGCAGCTCCTGCTTTTTGCTTTGCTGAAGTGAGTGGGATTTTCTGAAAGCTTTGTAAATACCTTTGCAGCAATGTAGAACAGAGAACACAGGCAAACTCTGTTGTCTGCAGCACTTACTCCTGTTGCAGACTTTCACCTAAATCTTTGTAGCTTCATTTAACACAGGTGAAGAGAAAGTGTAACTCACAAGTGTCACCTCCCTTAAAATTTTATTTAGCTCGGTATTGTTTATTTTAGCAGGGAATATTTGTTTTTCCTGTCTCTAGACAAAAAATATCCTGCTCATATTTGCAACAGCTCATCTTTTGCCACAGTTTTTTTCCCTTTTCCCTGGTCAGATCTGCACACTCCAACCTTCTGCCAAGGAGGGAGGTGTGTATTCTATATAGGCATGGCCAGCTTTATTAAAAGTGCTGAATTTAATCAGATAGCACTGGCAAAGCTGCCATTGCCATAGTGGTAAGAAGCTCTTTATGAGGATCAAATACAATTTTTCATATGGCTGTCTTTATTTCAGTATTGTGAGGAAATACCTTTTACAGTTCACTTGGATTTGCTCTCTAACATGAATACCCAGGGCCTCAGAGGGAGGGAAATAAAAAAGCAGTGACTTTTTGCTGGGGTGAGGAATTTTGCTCCTGTGGTGGGAAATTGCTGGATGCATTTCATCTGCTCTGTTGATGAGGCTGTCACAGTGTGACCTTGCTATTTTGGGAAAGTCTGTAATAGGTTACATCCAGTTAATAAATCTCCATTATTGTTCTGCAGGTATCAGTCTTGATGACTGTAAATGATCAAAAGAAAAGCTGCTGTCAGTGTGGGGCACTGATGAGGGGTCAGTTCAGTGCATAAACTCAGTGTTGGTGGTGACAGAAGGACCTGGTGACCCCTGGGTCTTAAATCAAGGTGTGCAACTGCAGTGTTAAATCCTTAAACCCATTTTGCCAACTGTAGTTTTGAATTGCATTTGTGGAAACAGTGGATTTTTGTTAAGCCTTAAGTAAATGAGTAATTCAGTAAACTTTGCTAACAGTGCAGCACTATGCACAGAATGGGAGAAACAATCAAGCATTTCATCAGCCTCCTTGCTGTCTCTTGCCAACATTTTTGGCCTGTCCTGCATTGCATCAGGCCTGCTGGACATTATTTTCCATCTATCATTTGAAGCCAGATGGAAAATGAATCTTCTGTGTATTGATAGAGTTATTTCATTACAAGGGAAAAGCTTTTTGTCATGTGCCTGTGCTGGTTCAACCTATAAATCAGCTTTTATTTTCTGCCTGTGTTTGTGTTGGGAAAATGAAATGAGGATCGGTTGGAGGTCTGTGAGAAGCACGTGAAGGCTGCAGTTGGATGTTTTTCTCCCTGGTACAATCCAGGTGAATGCCCTTTCACGTTGTTCTCCAGGTGCCAGGAAGTACCAACCCCACTCGTGCCAAGTCCCACCTTGCCCTGAGCCGTTGGTTCAGGTGCCCAGGGCAGTGCTTGGGGCTCAGCCTGGATTTCCCTGGCTGGGAGAGTTGGGGATTTCCAGCCTGGACAGGAAAGGGCTAAAAGGAGACCTCAGACCCCCTTCAGTGCCTAAAGGGACCCTAAGAGAGCTGGAGAGGGGCTTGGGACAAGAGCCTGGAGTGCCAGGACACAGGGAATGGCTTCCCACTGCCAGAGGGCAGGGATAGGTGGGATAGTGGGAAGGAAGAGTGCCTGGCTCCTCAGGTCTCTCCCAACCAGGGAAATCGGCATTTCCAGGCTGAGCCCCTTCAGGTCCTGGAAGGTGCTGTGAGGTCTCCACACAACCTTCTCCTGTTAAAATGCCTGGATCTCAACCCACGAGTTACTCTTCCAGTTCTCTCCCCCTCCCACCAGGGAGCAGTGAGCACGTGGCTGTTTGGGCTCCATTGCCTGTGGGGTTAAACCAGGACACAAATTCAAGCCAGGCTTTAGCCACTGTGGAAAGACGTGCAGTTCCATCAGAAATCCATCTTGTTCTCAGTGCAGGCTGCAGAATTAGGTCAGGCACACCCTGCGTGTTTCCTGCTTGCTCATATTTCTGAGAATAATTGTACATGGGAATGTTTTTGTAGACTTAAAGGAGTGTTGTCACCTTAAAAATGAGTTGTTTGGAGTTTTATTTCGGTCGTGATGGTTAGGCTGTGGTTTAGGAAGACGGGAGGATTGTTCACCAGCTGATTCACTCACTGCTGGTCCTTCCTCACTGTTTGCACACCAAATGATGAAGTAGAGCCACTCATTTCTACATTTTTACTCTCTTACACCTTCTCTCTTGCCATGCCAGGTGACAGTGAGACCCTGTATAAGCTGTCAGGTTTTATAGCAAGGGCTTTACTCCTCAATGGATTTTGGCAGCTAGGCCAAAAATTTTTTTTTCATGATTTTTCTTTGAAGTTTCTATCAAGTTCTTTATACCTAAAATACTCTATAATAGCTCTTTGAAAAAATTCCAGTGATAAGGAGTATATCTTCATAAATATAATAAAACATTGTATTTATGTAATACAATAAATAAAAAGTAGAAACCAGCACATTTGTACTGATGTTTTTGTTTTGTCTTGCTTGATAAACGTGCTGTGTCTAAGTGAGTTTTCTGTGCTGGCCACGTTGCAGAATTTGAGTTTCCTTTCACAGACACATCACCCTGTTCGTGGTGCTCTGTGCAGTGAAGCCTTTCAGCTCTCCCAGTTATGGGGTGAGAGCTGTGTGCATTGGGAAGAGGCTTTGGATGTGCTTTAGATTCCTTAGGGTGGGGAAGGATAAAGTGCTGAGGATGTCTCAGCCTCTTTACATTCCAGAACACTTCCTTAAGGATTGCAAAGAACAGGGATCAGCCTCTTTATCTCTGCAAAGCATTTGCAGCATGAATTGTTTGTACCAATGGTGCATTGCAAAATTAAAGTGCTTCCAGTTTGTGATTAAAACAAATTTAAATATGACTTCCATGTTTTTCCCTCAACAAAAGACAAGGCTCTAGACAAGTTCAAATAGAGATGATTTCAGTGGGACCACCAGCACAGGGTCTGGAGACCAGAGATGTTTGTGCAGTTGCACAGCTCATTCCTGACATTGTGTTCCAGAGGAAGGAGGGGCCCACATGCTCCAAGTATGGCAAAACCAGCGGCCAGAGCCAGATGGGAATTTTGATTTTTGATTCTCATCCTGATTCCCTTAAAAAAAATCAAAATCCCAGCCTTTCTCTGGCTGGAGGAGCTCTTTCTCTGATCTTTAGTGCTGAATGTGAGGCTTTTGCTGCTCCTGAGTGTCCAGCTCCCCAATCCAGCTGTGAGGCTTCAGCTCCTCTGTGGACTGGTCTGTTGTAATTTAGATTTCGGGGGGTCCCTGGAGAGGGTTCCTGAAGCTACCAGGAGGAAACAAAACTGGTCCTCAGCTGATCCTTCAGGATCTGCACACACAAACAGGTCACAGAGAAGGCTGCCTGTTCACCACTGTGCCATTCTGTGGCACCAGCCAATTTACACTTCCCAGAGGGTGGAAACGTGCATGGAGGGAGCCCTCTAAGGAGGGAGGGTGACCTGGCAGTGTTTGTGCTGCTGGTGCAGGCCCAGGGACTGAGCAGTGAACGTGCTCCAAGTCAGAGTAACACCTGAGTAGGCAGTGGGCTGCTCTCCTCCTGAGCATCTCTGCCTCTGTGTCCCTGTTTTCTCTCATAAAACGCTTCCCTGCAGTGCTTCCCAGGGCTCTTAGGAGCAATGAGCAGCTCATATTTGTAAAAAGCTTTGAAGCTGAATGGTGCTAATTATTATTTATAGGCATTCATTCTCACCACGGGTAGTTCTCCTTGATCCTGGGTATGAAAGGAAACCAGGACATTTGTAAGCTGGTCAGGCAGGAGTTTGGCCTTGAAGTCTTTATGTACTTGTTTCCCCACTGGGTTCTGGGTGTGTTTGCAATATATTTGTCATGTTAAATGACCAGTTTGGGGATTTATTGTACCAGCCAGATGTACCAAAATATTTTTTTCTCATTTCCTTTAATTCTCCTGCCACACTACGTGCAGGATTTTGGCATGCCAAGAGGGGCCAGGAGACAGGGAAATGCCATCAGCCTGAGCTGGGTCGGATGATCAGCAGGACTGGATGTTCCACTTCCAGGAAACTCAGATCTTATGCTTGGGAGAACCACCACATTGCAAGGAGCAGCTGCTTTTAGCAGGTTTTCTTGGTGCTCAGCTTCATGTAACAGAAAAGAAGGAGGAGAAAGGTGTCAAACAGCTGGGGTGTTTTTTCCCTGCCAATCCTGCTTAGCAGATTAGGAAGCAGAGGAGGGGGAATGACAAGGGAAAATTGGTGTGTTGTAGTTTCTGTGTAACTGATGATAGTTCTGTAAATAATTTCTGACCTGCTGTAGTCAGGGACTCTGCTGAAAGGTGTGCAGGGTCTCTGCATTTAATTCAGGGCTTGAGGTGATGAACAAAGATTTCAACATTCACCCAGCCCAGTTTGGTTGTTGTGAAATTCAGTCTGTTGGTGTTTCGTGCTATTTGACATCACTTAAATGGGGCTTGTAAGGCAGAGCTCTGGGGAAGTTATGGAGTCTAAATGTCCCTGAATAAAACTGCTCTTTGCCTTCATATACTCTGCTTATTCATCTGATTTCCTGCCTAATTTCTCCTCTCTGCCGAGTAATGCATTAAATAATCAAGAGATTGTTCAGGCACCTCAAGGGGAGGTTGTTGGCAGAGCTGCAGCAATTGAGCACTCCTGGAAGAAAGAGACCCAAGAAGTAAATTTTACACTTATCTTGTTTTTTAATGGAGTTCTTGTCAGCTCACAGAGCAAATTCTGTTCCCTGGTGAGTGGGGTAGCACCAGCTTTGCCAGGGATATTGTTTCAATATAGGAAAGGTCATGCAGGGGGAAAAGAGTTCCTGAGCCACAAGCCAGTGTGGTGTCTGTTCCTCTGAACAACCTGGGCTAGTGGGAGGTGTCCCTTGAGATGCTTTAAGGTCCCTCCAACCCAGAACATTCTGGGGTTCCTCCTGACAGCCAGCAACTCTCAAGAATGATCCCCTTAAGGGCTTCCCTTAGGATTAGAGTTATGATTATAGATCTGCTTGACAAGGGTCAATTCTTTTCCCCTTCTCAAAATACATTTCCCTAAGTAAATCAAACGACATTTTAAAAAACAGGCTTTGTCTTTCAGTGCAGTTACCAAATTTTAAAGCACTTTGGTTCAGATTACAGATTGCAGAATGTTCTGAGTTGAAAGGGCCCCACAAGGATCATTAAGTCCAACTCTTCAGTGAATGGCCCATGCAGGGATTGAATGTACAACCTTGGTGTTATCAGCATTGTACTCCAGCCAACTGAGCTAATCTCAGGGTCAAAATATACAGTGTAATAATTCAGTAAATGTGTTCGAAATCACAATATTAGTTGTATAAATAGTTTAACATTTGCAGTCTTGAAAATTCCATTTCCTTACAATAATTACAGTGCTGTGAAACAGGAGTATAGTTGACTTTTTGTTCCACTGGACATTGTCAGTTCTGGAACTGATTTAAAGGCTTGATGGAGGGGGGAGGGTTGGGCTTTCTTTGGCTTTAGGGTGTTTTAGAGTACGTGGGGTTTCATATTCAGATTTCCTTCCACACCCCTGTGTCCCACTGCCCACTGTCTCTCCAGCTCTTCTCTTAGGAAACGCCACCAACTCCTCACAGCACGGAGGCCCAGCATGAATGGCAACTGTGCTGGGGGCACAGACTGGCTGAGAAATCCTGACTCCAGTTGTCCAGAAAACAGAACTGCAGCAGCCCATGAGTCAGAAGAAAGTTCTGTGGTGTTAGGAGGTCACAGCCCTGCAGTTCCCAGGACTGAGGGTAAGGATAATGCCCTCAACCTTGTAATCTTTCAGGGGGATTATTTTTTGGGCTTTAAGGGGTGTTCTGTTTTGGAAAATGTTCAGTGACACAGGGCAGTGTGCACTGGGGAGCTGTGCACTGCCAGGTGCTCTAAAGGACACAAGTTCACAGCAGAGTTCAGGTTCTTGGCAGGACCATCCCACAGGAATGCCCTGCTCAGCCTGGGGCTGTCCCTGCTGGGATTCACTGCAGGCTCTGGGCAGTGCAGTGTGCCCAGCACAGACTGGCACTGGGCACTGCTGCTCACTCACTCTGCTCAGGTGTGAGCTGCTGCCCACCTTCCTGCAGTCCTGCCAGCTGGGTCTGTATTTCTGGCCTTGTTTGGTTCCTGTGTCCTGCCCTTTGCACCTGAATCCATCTTGCTTTATAAAGGAACATTGAGCACCATGGCTCACCAAAACATCCAGCTGCTGGTTCAGTTCAATAACAGCCTAGTCTTATATCATGTAACATCACCCTGAAAGTTATGGCATCCTTAATTATTGCCTGACTCAGTTTTCTCATTTCAGTAGGAAGTGTTACTATGAAATGATGTTTTTCAATAAATCCTGCCCTCCCTTTGCCATGTTTGTTTGTGTCCCTCAGGTCTGGATTCTGAATGCCGACACAACACTTGCCCAGTGAGTCCCCAGAGCAGTAACATGCTGTCTGCTCCTGAGGAACCTCACAGCTGCCATATCCCAGATGGAAGTAAGAGGCAGCTGGAATATTTCAATGCCCAGGAACGCCACGGGTGCTGTGCGTTGTCTTCAAGCAGCAGCTCCCAGACAGTAGCTCCAGAGAAAGTGACCCTGGTGGTGGATGGCACCCGCTTTGCAGTGAACCCCCAGATCTTCACTGCTCACCCTGACACCATGCTGGGAAGGTGGGTCACTCCTCTTACCTTCAAGGTACCTCAAGACAGTCTAGATTTTTTTTTAGTGGAATAAACATGTAATGTTTGTTTTGTGATCTCATCTGTACACACGGTGACCTCGGTCAGAATTTGGCTGTGAGTGAGGCCAGAAGACCTGACCAGATGGAGAGTTGGTAATTCTCTAGATAAGTCTCCCTTTGGTCCACATCCATCAAAAAATGCACACTTCTAGCCAAAGGTGGTCTCCTTTTGCCTTCTCCCCAAGTGTTTGCCTGGTCTGTAAGCTGTACATCTGTCCCCAGCTGATAACCTTCCTCCTGAGTGGGGAATATGATAATGCTCCATCCCCTCCTGCTGCCACTCTCAATACTCTCCCAAAAGAGAAGTTACTCAGCACCTGCTGAGGGGTTGGAGCCTGTTCCTGCACCAAGAAATCGTCGTGTGCTGTACTGCCAGCACTTTCCTCCCTCTCTGACCAAAGGGTTCTGTTGGGTCACCGACCCTTGCATGGGTTATTGTGTAAAACAAGGCATCAAAAGCCATGTGGAGTTATCTGGTGTAGGTCAGTGCAAGGGCTTTATTACCAGGGGATTTTCTGCCCCAGGACTGAATGATCTGTTCCTTTGGCTTGTTCCTTGGAGTGCAGTAGCCATAGCAACAGAGGCCAGGCCTCCCTGAGCTGCTCCTGTCCTTATTTACTGAGGAAGAGATTGGAGTGGAGATTTCACTGTGTCTCTGTGTCACTGCTGGGTTTCAACACAGGATCATGGAATGGCCTCAGCTGCAAGGGACCTTAAAGCTCAGTTCATTCCCCTCTCTGCCATGGCAGGGACACCTTCCACTGTCCCAGGTTACTCCCAGCCCCATCCAGCCTGGTCTTGGGCACTTCCAGGGCTGGCACAGCCACAGCTTCTCTGGGCACCCTCTGCCAGAGCCCTCCCACCCTCACAGAGAAGATTTTTTTTAACCCCAGTGCACCTGTTTGTGTCTGGAATAAATGCATTTCAGTGTTCTTGTGCCCTTACACTGTTTTTTACCTCCTCAGAATGTTTGGGCCAGGCAGAGAATACAACTTCACCCGGCCCAACGAGAAGGGCGAGTACGAGATCGCAGAGGGGATCAGCTCGGCCGTGTTCCGCACCGTGCTGGTAAGGGCAGCTCTGCAGCTGGGGAGAAAAGAGAGAAATAATCTGCTTTGTCACATGTGCACAGCTGAGCCAGCTCCAGGCAGCTGCACTCCCTGGGACATCCTGGTCTTGTGTTTTGTGATTTAAAAAAAAAAAATATATAGCAGACTTTGGTGTAAGACCACACTTCAGATATTTGCTTCTGTTGCCTTTTACCTTTTCTCTGTCCTGCTGTTGTAATTCCTGAGCTGTATCCTGACCTTGTATTTGCATATAAATACATATTGCATATGAATGTTATGAAACCCTGTGTCATGGAGAAGTTTTAACTGGAGCTCATCATTTATCCGACCCTAGAGGATCTGAAAAAAGATGTAGCTTCTCAGACAAGCAGGGCTGCTTTACTGTATACAGAGCTATAAATAGTGTCAGTATCTCTCCAATATTAGTAAACAAATGAGGAATTATCATAGTCTAAAATGCTCTTAATTTTTCTCTCCAAAAACTGTCCTTTTATTCACAGGATTATTACAAAACTGGAATCATTAACTGCCCTGATGGGATTTCCATCCCAGACCTTCGAGACACGTGTGATTACCTCTGCATAAACTTTGATTTCAACACAATCAAATGTCAAGATTTAAGTAAGTATGGAGAGAAATCAGCTCTTAGGAGATCATCTCCAGGGCATTCAGCACTCTGATCCTGATTCAGTGCAGTTTTTAATCTTGTGCTTTAGTTTGAGCATGAACATGTGGATTTTACTGGGGCTCAAGTTGCATTTAAACAGCTTTCTTTTGGCTGCTTCAATCCAAAGTGCAGTGACAGAATCCTTCAGAACACAGGCACTTTGCTCCAAAAGCAAATTATAAACACTTTAGTCTCTTTTTCTAACAGAGGCTGAGCAGAGCTTGCTATTACTGCCAACAAAATGAAGGCTAAAAGCAGGATTATAACCCCTATCCAGAATGTACCTGAGAATCATGAATAATTTAAGCTAAAGGCTGATGGGCAGAGCAGGAACCAAGGATACCAAATCTGGAAAGGGTCATGAAGGGATTTGATAGGGAGCAGCTGTTTGGTGGGCATGCTGGCAAAAAGAAGTACTTTTAACACAGGCAGGTCTGTGAAAGGCATTTTACCAAAATGGGGTGTGTGGTATCATAACACAGGCTGTGGGTGGAATTTCCTGCCCTGATCTCTGGTGAGTGATCACAGAGAAGGCAGCAAAATGTTTTCAAGGGCAGAAGTTGTTGCTGGAATTTCAAGTATCATAATGAATTAATTATTCAGTCTGTTACTGTTTCACTGTATTGATTGGAGCTTGGTGGGTTTTTAATGGGAATGGAATGGTTCTGCAGTGCAATTTGCATCCCATTTGAAATGCAGTCTGCACTTCTGACTTTGCCAGTTCTGGATCTGGAGGCTGTCAGTGTGTCTGAACATACGCTGAGCATTTTGTCTGAAGCAGAGTTCTGGCTGTGCTGTTGGATCTGGGAGGTGCAGAGCTGAGATATTTTCATGCTGTAGCAATGCCCCTGTGCTCTGTGCCTCCCCAGGTGCTCTGTTACACGAGCTCTCCAATGATGGGGCTCACAAGCAGTTTGACAGCTACCTGGAGGAGCTGATCCTGCCCATCATGGTGGACAGCGCCAGGAAGGGCGAGCGCGAGTGTCACATCGTGGTGCTGACCGACGACGACACCGTGGACTGGGACGAGGATCACCCCCCTCCCATGGGCGAGGAGTATTCACAAAGTAAGGAGTATTCACAATGCTCTCTGTTCCACACCCAGCCACAAGGAAAGGACACATTCCCAAGCTGCCTTCCTCCAGATGCTGGCACGTGGAGCTGTGATCTGTGTGCTCTGTGTGAGCTGGTGCTGCTGGAGGCAGGATGCCTTGCTAGTTAGAACTGATCCCAGCACTCACTGCACTTTTCCCTCTGTTTTTGCCTCCCCCTCAGCCTTTTCCTGGCTCCTTAGTGAGGGAATATTCTTTGCTTTACACTCCCATCACCACCCAGTCCATCGAGACTGTGATGTGCATCTCTGCCCTCCCACAAGGAAGTGCAATTAATCCCAGTGAGGAAAACAGACACCTGAAGTAATTCTTGGAATCCACACCTGGCTTTTGGCACAGCAGGGAGAAGGTTCCTCTTTGTAGATTCTAATCACCCCTTTTATTTCTCAAGTCCTTTACAGTTCCAAGCTGTACAGATTCTTCAAGTACATCGAGAACCGGGACGTGGCAAAAGCTGTGTTGAAGGAGCGGGGCCTGAAGAACATTCGCATTGGCATCGAAGGTAAAGTTCTGCTTCACAAGGGAAAGGCATAACCAGATCACTCCACAGTCAGTAAAGCCTGATTTCTTCTGGACTCCAGGCATTTCCTTGTTTACTCTCTGTTTTATACTTATCTTTATAAAACCAGTTAACATTTAGCATGTTTTTCCTTGACCTCTACTGTGTTCCACTGAAATTGGCCAAGGGGCTTAAAAGTTAAAGGAAAGTACATGTATGAGAAAGACTTGTCTCCTTAAGAATGAGTAAACAGGAAATGGAAGTCAAATGCTTCCACCTGCTGATCCAAGCATTCCCTTAGGGAGCTTAGAGAATGCTGGGCCCTGTCCTGTTATTTTTGTAGTAGCTATAGAATGGCTGGTGGTGTGCAGCACCTGCAGACTGACTACATACAGTGCTGCACCCTCTTGTCAGAGAATCATGGAATTATTTGGGTTGGAAAAACTCTCTGAGATGATTGAGTCCAACCATTAACCCAGCACTGCTAAGCCCACCACATCCCCAAGTGCCACATCCTCACATCTTTTAAATCCTTCCAGGGAGGGGGACTCTACCACTGCCCTGGACAGCCTGGGCCAGACTGGACAACCCTGGTGAAGGGATTTTCCCTAATATCCAATCTAAACCCCTCCAGCACAGCTTGGAGCTGTTTCCTCTTGTCCTGTCCCTGTTCTCTGGGAGCAGAGCCTGAGCCCTTTTTGGCTGACCCCTCCTGTCAGGGAGTTGTGCAGGGCCACAAGGTCTTCCCTGAGCCTTCTTTTCTCCAGGCTGGGCCCCTTTCCCAGCTCCCTCAGCTGCTCCTGGGGCTCCAGCCCCTTCCCAGCTCCATTCCCTTCCCTGGACATGCTGCAGCCCTCAACGTCTTTCTTGTGAGGGGCCCAAAATTGAATGCAGTGCTCAAGGTGCCTCAGCAGTGCCCAGCACAGGGGGACAATCACTGCCCTGGGCCTGCTGGACAGGCCATGGCTGGTACAGCCCAGGTGCCCTTGGCCTTGTTGCCCACCTGGGCTCATGTTCAGCCTTGACTCCTCATTTTCTCCCCACAGAACCTCACAACATCCTCCTAGTCCTCCTGATTTATCTGCCCCTTTTCCCTTCTCCTCGCTGGCTCATCTTTTGGCACACAGGGATGACCTGCTCCTGGAGCTTTGTTTTCCTTCTGGAAGGATGTCCATCCTTCCAGAACTCCTTTGCAGGGGAAAAGAGACAGTCTTTAGCAATAATGCTAAATGTGGAATCTGAACATTTGTTTATTGATTTGTACACTGACCCCACAGTCCCTTCTCCCTGGATGTTCAGGAATCCTGTTGTCCCTCTGTGAGTCAGAGGGGTGCAGTGCAAGTGAGTGTCTGTCTGTGTTGTAACTTAGAATTAGGGGGACCCCGGGGAGGGTTCCCCAGGAGCCCCCCAGGCTCTGAGGCCATGGGTGTTCCCGTGCTGGTGAGCAAGGAGACTCCAGACACTGGTGGGGTCTGATGAGATGAGGGTTTAATTGGGGTCTTACCCCGGGAAGGCAGCATGGTCACTGAGGGAGAGGGGGCAGGGAAGGGCAGAGAGGGAAGGGCAGAGAGGGAAGGGGAGAAAACAGTCCCCGGAGACTGCCAGGGCAAAAGAGGAGGAGCCCACTCCTCCCTGCACTCAGAACAGGGAGTTTCGAAGTGGGCACGGTGAGATTCTCCAGCCAGTGAGGTTACAGATACAGGATACTGCAGGGAGGTTACACACTTAGGATAAAACATACACTTTCCAGGGGTGAGCCAGAGCATACCATTTCCATAAAATGCAATTCCACATGTGAAGGAGTTTCTCTGTGACGGTAGGGTCGGCAACAAAGTCTCTCTGTAAGCGATGTATCATGGGTAGCACGTGGTTTATTGTGAGGGCCCTGCTTGTAGCTGCCATGCACAGCCAAAGCAGGCCAGGAGAGCAAGAACAGAGCAGAGAACAGAGCAAAACCCACGGAGGTTCTGAATGCTCTACATTAAATATCTTTCCAGGTTGAATAGTCTGTGTTAGACCAGCTAGTACAGTCTCATCACCACCAGGAGGGTATTGTTTAATCAAGGGAGCTGCCCTCAGCACATCGTTGTTCACAAGCTGATAGCTCTGTACCTTACACCCTAAATCTCAAAGCACGCTTTCATTTCTATCTCACTTGCTGAACTCACACTCCCAGAATCTAAACCACCATATTTGCAAGGTCTTTCTACTTCACCTTGCCCAACACCTGTCTGTGTTTGCAGGGTACCCCACCTGCAAGGAGAAGGTGAAGAGGCGGCCGGGCGGCCGCTCCGAGGTGATTTACAACTACGTGCAGCGTCCCTTCATCCAGATGTCCTGGGAGAAGGAGGAGGGCAAGAGCCGCCACGTGGATTTCCAGTGTGTCCGCAGCAAATCCCTGACTAACCTGGTCACGGTGGGGGACGATGTGTCAGAGGACCACGAGGTTATCATGCACCACCCCCCACAGGTGGATGAACTGGACAGGCTGAACGCCCCCTTCTCCCAAATGGTCGTTAACGATCTGCCGGATTAGCGCGGCTCAGGAGAGAACCCTGCTGGATGTGGGAACCTCTCGCTGTAATTTCATCCCAGCTGATGGGACACAGACTCCTGCAAGGTGTTTTATCCTCCTTCGTGCTCTTACTGCGTGTTCATATTTCAAGCATGTTAATAAAGAGCCACACTCCATAGTCTTAATTGTGCAATCAAAAGCAACGTGTCCTCAGACAAAAAGAAATGACCTGTTGTTTCTACTACAAAGGCTTCTGGATTGTGGGTGCTGAATATTTTATCTAAACTTCTGAAAGAAGAGCACAAGTGTGTAGAAACGTCTTGTTTGACATGAGAGAGGAAATTCAGGGCCTGTCAAGACAAAGCTTTCCTTTACCATTAGGCACAGCTTGGTTTGGCTGTGAGTTACAGAGGAGTGAACATCAAAGCAGGACTGATGATATTCTATATCAACCAGCAGAAATGTAGCACATGGTGACAGCAAAACCCTGAGCATGGAGAAATCTGTTTGCACTGCCACCTGGCTTTGGATCAGCGTGGTGAAATGCTGCCCTAGGGAAGGAGGAACCAGTTCCATAGGAAGCATATGCCTGCTCCCAGGAATTCCCCATCTGTACTTCTCTGTGAGGTGGATTCATTGTTCTTAGGGATGTTTTCTGTTAAGTTCAGTAAAATAAGTAGCTCATGCTGAAGGAAAACCCAAAAGTGACTGTAGCTGATATTTTACCAATAAAAGAAATTTCTTAATAGCCAAATAGATGTAAGAAGCTTTCTAGAGGTGACTGTGCATGCTGAAGACTTTGAGTTGTCTTCTCCATTCCCTGCTAAGACAAATAAAACCAGTGGAGGAGATCCCATTTTACTACCTGAGTAAAATCTTAGAATTGCTGTGGACTCTCCAAGGAGCTGCTAGCTTTAAAAAGCCAGCTGCTTTCTTCCCAATTTGGATCTGTCAGGCAGGTAAGAAATACTAATAGTAAACCAGCCCTCAGTAGAGAAAAATGCTCATACCTGGGAACAACTCTCCTTTGCTTCTCTGAGTGTATTATCCTGATTTATGTAAGGCTCTGGGGATTTGGGTTCAGGGCCAACAAAGCTGTGACTGTAAGAACAGGCACACTCCAGGCTGGGTTAGCTCAGGTGGATTGGAGCCTTGCTGGTCCTGCTCCTGCAGCTCTGAGTTCCCTGTGGGAGTAACATGTGGGAATTCCCAGTGGGAGTTCTGTGTAGGAATTCCCAGTGGGAGTTCTGTGTAGGAATTCCCAGTGGGAGAGAACTGGCTTAACCCCCAATGGGCACACAGTGAGTTCTGCCCTGCCCCAGCTGAGCTGAGGGCACCCAGCTCTGTGTACCCAAACCAGAGATTTTAAACGTGGTGCTGGTGCAAAGAAAAGCTGAAACCATCCAAGAAAGAGAGGGACAGAGCTGCTCACAAAGCTGGGCAAGTCAGTGCTGCTCTGCAAAGATGTTGAAACCTGGATTGCATGGGTGTTGAGTTACCTGGTCTTGGCAAAACTGAGGTGTAGGTATCAGTCTGGCCCTAGAAAGTTTAATCCTTTTTTTTTGGCAGGGCTGCAACATCAAACAAATTTGTATTGTTCTCCTTCTGACTGCCAAGAGCATGGTGGATTGAGCAGTGAAGTTTGCTGCTGGTTGGTGTTTGTGGTTTTCAGTGCAAGTAACATAATGAGATCAAGCAGAAATTTTTACTTGCAAGTACCAAATCTCTGCCAAGGCACATTTTAGTTTCCATCAGTATGGACACAAGTTCCATTCTCTCAGCGTTTCCATTCTTAGCTGCTTTCCCAAGTGCAGCAAGTAGATCTCATCTAAAAAGAAGTGCCTGTTGGAAGATTTCAGGACCTCCTAAAAGTCCCAGGTGTTCAGATACCCAAATTCCACTGGACTACTTTTGAAAACTCCTCCCTGTGTGTCATTGGATCAGTAAAGAGAAGTGTCCTTTAGTGCCTGCACAGGGCTGGGATGATGTGCAGACACTGCATTATTGCTCCAGATGAATTGTTATTTATGTGGTAGGAAAAGAAGGATATATCTAAAAAAAAAAAAATGAATCTCCACCAGGAGCCAGAGCAGCCCCGCTCCCTGCCTTGCTGATGAGCTGCTCCTGGGGACAGACAGAAGGGTGAGCCCAGCAGAGGTGGAACTCCTCCCTAGGCCCCAAGTGCCCAGCAGTGCTGGCCCCCAGGCTCTGTGATTATTTCCAGGGTTTATTTACTTCCCCAGCAGTGTCAGGTTTAAGTGACTGAGTGTTGGTTCCCCAGCTGAACTGGAATTGGAGGTTCCACACGTCCTGCTCCAAGGACTGAGGAGGTGTGGATGTTGTTCAGGGCTCCTCAGGACTGTGCCAAGGCATCAGGTGCTGAGAATTGCACCTCAAGGCACCTTGTGGGACCTGACAGCTCAATTACCATGTCCAGACAAACCAAATCCCACCCAGGGTGATGCTGAGGGTCAGCTCAGCCTCTGGAAGGACTCAGACAATTTAATTAAACTGCACCAGTTTATTAAACTCACCAGACTGTCAGTGCCTGTAGGAGCTTGTGGTTCCCTGTGCAATCAACTGGACCTTCAGTATGGGATGGGACATTATGATTTCCAGGCAGTTTTTACCACTTACCCACTGTAGTTTATTGGCTTTCCCAAGTAATTATTCATTTTGGATTTTAAATTTTGTTAGTAGAGTGAGTTCCATTGGAACACTGAATCAAATTTTAAAAGTGTTTGCTTTTTCTCCTCTCAAAGTCACCTACTTCAAGTACAAGGTCAACTTTTGTCTTACTCTAGATGTACTGAAGTGCTCCTGTGCTGTGTATGAACCCCAGATGTATGGTTTCTTTTCTGTATTAAAGTATAAATTACATGTGACTTGTTTGGCTCCTTTAAAAATGGTTTCAAATGTGGAGTAGAAGAGCAGGCAGGGCATAAAGAGCTACAAGGTTTCCTTGTTTCATTAAGTAAGTGTGGGTTGATTCCAAAGTCTTAGGAGGAGTTTGGCATCAGAGCCTGGTTTGGCAGGGAAGTGTTCCCACCATTAGGGCTGAGAGGACCTCAAAGTTCCCTTCATCCCTGCACCTCATGGCAGTGATGCTCCACAGGCAGCACAAACATCCCAAACCCACAGCTGCCCCACAAACTGCAGCATCTCCAACAAGCCCCAGTATTTTTGGTCCATGTTGTGAAAAGTTCTCTCCACTTCTACCTACCTGCCTGCAGAAGGAAACAGCTTTGGAGCAGGTCTGACTTTGATTTCCATCTTCAGCCTTGGATCTACTCCAGGCATCTTTTGATGAAGTTTGGGATGGGCACTGAGAGTTTGAACAAGGTGGGATTTGTGGGAAGACCCCACAGTACCTTCCACTGTCTGGAGGGGCTACAAGAAAAGTGGAGGAGGACTCTTCATCAGGACCTGGACAGGGGAATGGCTTCCCACTGCCACAGGGCAGGGATGGATGGGATATTGGGAAGGAATTCTTCCCTGGGAGGGTGGGTGGCACCCCAGGGTGCCCAGAGCAGCTGTGGCTGCCCCTGGATCCCTGGAAGTGCCCAAGGCCAGGCTGGACAGGACTCGGAGCATCCTGGGACAGTGGAAGGTGCCCCTGCCATGGCAGGGGTGGGAATGGATGAGCTTTAAATTCCCTTCCAACCCAAACCATTCCAGGATTCCCTGATTCCTGTTTGGAAAACACAACACCAACAAGAGTGTGTCTACTAAGAGGATTTTATTTACACAACACAACAAAATCGCTCCATAAAAAGTTGACTACACCTGCCAAATTGTACAGTGCAATTTTGTAACAGCTTTTAAATATTTACAGAACATTTTTTCAACTTAGAGGTTAAGGCAGAGTCAGGGCACAGTGATAAGAAACACTTAGTGCAGCTTTGTGCTAGGCATGATACAGAGATGAACTGGCAGCATAAGGTGTTCAGATCCATTGGAAATTCAGATTGGAATTACTTCTAAAATCCAGCAACTGCATCTTAAAAAAAATGAGGTAAAAGATACTAACAACCTCAAAACACAAAAATATGTAAAAATGTTTGGCTACCATGGGAGATGTAACAGGCATACAAAATCCTTGCTGTTAGCAGTGAAGTTTGGATCCTGGGAAGGAGACACTGCAGGAGACACTTTTTTCCCTAATGTTGGTAAAAAACTAGAACAGGATGCAGGCTCACAATGCACCTGGGACACAGAACCTCCCACTGCAAAGGTGTGTCCAGCAGGATTGGATTCACAGATGTCCAACTTTTGCTGGAAGACAACAGGAATGAGGCCCCCAACTGCTCCTCATGCCTTTGAAAACTTCACTTGGACTCCAGGGCCACACGTGAGGGGTCCCACTTCAAACACAGCACTGAAAATGCACAATACACACAGTACTAGAGTTGGTTTTTTACATCAACTTATCACAACTAAAAATGGTTTAGCTTCTTCATCTTTGGTATTTATAAATAAAAATGCTGGTCCCTTTCAGTAAAGGGCTAAGAATGAAGCTATTATCTCAAAATCATTTGTTCCTAATCCACAGCAGATTCCAAGGATTTTGATTTTTGTTTTTAAGGCAGTAACTAAGCTGTTAGGAATTGAAAAAAAAAATGGTCTTACATTAGTTCCAATGGTTTATAAGGCATCATTTTCAAATGGCTGGAAGAAACTTCAGGATAAGGATGGAACAGTTTGAGCAGCTTGTACCAGTCCTTCATGCAAATGAAAAGGGAGCAGAAGTGATCTCGGGATGAGTTGGTGAGAGCCTGATCCTCTAAGTGATTCCTTCCTTCAGCCCTTGTTCATCTGAGCCCTTCAGACTGCAGAGATCCTGACACTCCTGATTAAGGCTCATTTTGCATTTCAGCTTGGTAGGATGCAGCTGCTGTCTGAATGCTGATGGCAACTCCTGAACTCGTGGGATGTGCACAAAAAGCACAGGGCTGGTGAGGGGAGGACCCTGACGAGTTCTGTACAGTACTGGCAGTCCCCCACCAGTCCTTGGGATGGCACTCAAGAGACAGCTAGGTAAACATTCCCTAAAAGCACCTATATATATCAAAAAAATTCTACTACAAATCCATTTTGTTTCATTTTCTAATCAAGAAAATCAGGACTAAACAGACCTGGAAGCCTTTTTTTTTTCCTGTGAGACATCACTGGAGCTTTGTCTTGTCTGTACTCCAAAGTTAAGTGTTCAGCACCAAGAGAAGGTTGCAGGAATCCAACATTTGAATTGAGACACATTTTTAGAAACCTCACTGAATTGTATTTTTAATATCTGATTGCAAATTCCAGACTGGAACCACACAGGCCAGAGGGTTAATGCCACCTGCCCCTGGAAGCACAGAGTTAACTACAAATGGGCACAAAGTGGAGCCTGTGGTTAGAAAAAGGAATTTGGAAAAGCTCAACTGAGGCAGAATCCTCCCTCCCAAAATGCTGTCATGTTCTGAGAGAGGCTTAGGCAAGGAAAGGCACTTTGGGGCTCTGCTGGAGGGACCTGATCAGAACTGAATGTACTTTTATAAATCAGAGTAGGCAACAATCAATGAGTGGATTCCACTGCCCCAAAAGTGACCCCATCAGGCACCATCCACAGAACAGCAAGAGCAGCTCTGAGGGAACACCAGGCAGGCCCCTGTCAGCAACATTCTGATCCTGTTCTGCTCAAAACCAACACCAAAAACCCACAGAAGATGGGTTTGGCCTCCAAACCACGGGAGATGCAGCAGAGCTCAGAGAAACAGCAGCAGCCAGCCTGGGGAGCCTCGGGGCTGTGCACACCTTGCCCACCAAGGATCAGGGTCCTGGCATTTCCCTCCCTCTGCTCTTATTCCAGACCCATTTATGTGGCCAGATGGAATTTATCTGCATTTATGGCTCCACCCTGAATACACTAACCAAAAACTCAGCTTGGTGGAGGAAATAGCCCATTTGTCCTCTATTTAGGAAAGAAAAAGTGTTGCAAAATCTTTCAATTTCAAAAAAAAAAAATACTAAATGGCTTGAGGGTCACTTAGTACCAAAGTAAAGTGCACCAGAACTGGAGGCCACAGTGACAGAGCTGAGAAATGCTATTGAAGAGGCTTCCAAGGAGCATTATAAAAACAGCACTACAAAGTAAGGTTAAGGCAATCTGAGTTGTGTCCTTCTAGTAGACAATTTCCTGGAGAGTTTTCTGTCTCAAGCTTCAATTATTGCTTTGTTTCCTCTGTCCTGGAGTCCTCAGCTACTGGGCTGGCAGAATTGGCAGAGTGAATTTGTCACTTAATGCAGGACTGGACACAGTCCTGTAGAATCCCAAGCTTTGCAATGCCAAAGGGAAAGTTTGCTCTCATCTCCCAGTGGACTGGACAGTCTGGCAAAGAATATAAAAACCACTCTTGCTCCTGAAGCAGCAAAAAGTGCTGGCAGCAGAGATGATACAAATGTGGAATTTTTCAATGGCCCAGGAAAAAAAAATCCTTAATAACGACCAGGTGTGTAACAAAACAGAGTCCTGAAGTCTTCTCCAAGAGCTGATAGCCCTCAAGTTTTCTTTAATAAAAAAGGACAAGTTCTTTGATGGGTATAAACAGAATTCCATGGCTCAGAAGTCCCAGGTAAAGCTGTGTTACTTCCCTCCTTTCATATAGGATGGAATTGCTCCTCGGGCTGTCAGGCCCTCGAAACGCTTGTAGGTGTAATTGATAAAAACCCAGTCTTTGTTCTTGTAGTCAGTCTCTGGGTGGTTGCTTGTTGCCACTGGGAAGACATAGAAGAAATAGAATTATCCTTTGGAACTGCAGGGTTTATTTTCATACAAAACACTGGATGAATGTTTCTAAAAGAACAAAATATCCTAAAAGTAGGATGCAGCTTCGTGCTTCAACCCCAGGAAAGAACTGCTAGGACACAGGACATGGCACAAGCATTTTAAGCTAAAAGAGGGTAGATTCAGAGCACATAGAAAGAAGGAATTTTTTACAGTGTGAGCTGTGAAACACTGGCACAGGTTGCCCAGAGAGGTGGTGGATGCCCCATCCCTGGAAGTGTTCCAGGGCAGGTTGGACAGGCTTGGAGTCCTGGGACAGTGAAGGTGTCCCTGCCATGGCAGGGGTGGAATGGGATGAGCTTTAAGGTCCCTTCCAACCCAGACCAGTCTGGGATTCTGTTTTTAAACTCTTGGAGCAAATGTGTGACTATGCTGTGATCCTTCAAAGACTCACACCAAAACATCCCTTCAGCTCCACCTCTCCCTACCCCGACTCCAAGGAATTCCTGCCAGCAGGAATCAGCACTGAGGGGAACCTGCAGCACTGGGCTCTCAGGCCCTGCTGAGATTTCTGAGATTTGAACTTTCTGGAAGCTCTACTGCCCTTTCTCAGGCAATCCCACATCATTTACAAGCCTGCATCTCCTGGAACCCAAATTCCAGCTTGCACCCCCTGCACTGCAAGGCTTCCAAGCTCTTTGGTCATGATTAAAAAAAAATCAGCATCTAGTAAGATCTGACTAAAAGGAAGGATTATTCTGCAGGAGAAGAGGAAGGTTTACAGAGAGAATCAAACAGTTATTTACCTGTTGGTTTAAGGATATCAGATTCTGGAAATTCATCAAAGTTTGAGGTATCATCAATGCTTTTAATTTCTATTGAAATCGCAGCAGGTCTCTCTCTGCCAAAAAGAGCAGATGGAGCATTGAGATTTCAAAGGCAGACAAAGCAGAATTCAGCCACCTTCCATTTCTTAACATAAGACTGAAGGTACCTAAACCTCAGCAAGCTTCAGGCAGAGCAAAATGCTCTGGCTATGATAAATTCCAGTCAGCTGCTCCCTGCTGCAGACCAGGGCTGGCCTGAGCAGCCCCTAGGGAAGAGCAGTTGCTTTTCTGCAAAGCCTCTTACCTGATGTGCTCCCAATCAACCCCTTCAAAGAATGGGTTACTCTTTATTTCCTCCACACCAGATGCACCAATTCTGTGCTCCCATTCACAGCAAAATCTGGGATGGAAGGAAGAATGAAAATGAAGGGAGAATGAACAATGAAAGCATTCCATCCAGAAATGGAACAGCTTTCTGAACTGATACTGCTGCAGTTTCTTAACATATAAATGGAGCAGACTAAGAACTTCCACAGGAAAAACAACACACACAGTTATGTACAGGAATGTCATGTCCAATGCCACAGTTAAGATGTGCTATTCCTTCACAACAGGAAAATGTGACATTTTTATTTCAGGACCAGAGCAGAGCAGGAGAACACATAAAGCCTAAAAAAGACAGACATTTATATTTCTGTTCTGAGAACAGATACTGAAGTACAAATGAGTCAGCAAGCACTGGGATACATTTGTATGCTCCAGTGCATACAAAGGCAAAATCATTGCTGTTGCAAGAAGTCAGCTCTGTCAAAAGGACTGAACTTGTGTCATTCCATGAGAAGCTTGCAGGCAAAATAAGGAGCAGGAACATTTTGCCAGAGTAGCAGCACTTCCATGGGAGCTCCATTCTAGCACAGGGAATCACTAAATGGCCTCAGAGACAAAAGTAATGCATTTGATGCATGTGTGTAAGAGTTTGTAGCATCAGGGTTTTTCCATGTGAAACAAGCCATGAGAGGCACAGAATACAGAGACAAGACAAGAAAATTAGTGCTGTATTAACTGGCAAACCATGGGGCTGGCACCTTAAAATAAGATCCTTTGCTTTATCAGAGATTGGAACCTCTGGAGGAAATGTCAGGGTCTCCTTCCAGTTCATCACTTTCTTGTACGTCTCTTGAGGAGTCTCAGAACAGAACGGTGGATAACCTGAAAAGAAACAAAAATACAACCTTGGATCAAACAAAACTAATTCCTGAAGTCAGAACACACCTCAGAGACCAGGCAGGGAGTGGATGCTCTGGGAAGTTGACCCCAAGCACAGGAATAGGCTGCCCAGGGAAGATGTAGCTGTGCCAGCCCTGAAGTGCCCAGGGCCAGGTTGGACAGGGCTTGGAGCAGCCTGGGACAGTGGGAGGTGTCCCTGCCATGGCAGGGGTGGCACTGGATGAGCCTTAAGGTCCCTTCCAACCCAAACCAGTCTGGGATTCTGGGATTGTGTGAATATTCTGATGTCCTGCTCCACCATTCCCACCCACAGCCCTGCCCTGCCTGTTCCTTACCAATCAACATCTCGTACATGATCACCCCCAGGGACCACCAGTCACACAGCTTGTTGTACCCAGTCTGCATGAAAACCTCAGGAGCAATGTAATCTGGAGTTCCCACCGTGGAAAAAGCCTGGAACAAACACCAGTAGTTATGAATCTGTAGGGAAAACTGCCTGCCATGGACATGGGAACTTGCAGAACAGTGGTTATTTAGAGGAGGACCCCAGATTGTCTCTGAGATCCTTTAGCAAAGGTGTTTAAAGCCTTTCTTCCAAGATATGTAGAGACAAAATCAACATCCTCATGTGAAAGAGTTTTAAAATAGCATCAGGAAAACAGGGAAGGGTATCCCTGTCCTGGAATGGGTCACCTTGGAATGGCCAGCAGCCCTGTGTGACATTGGAAGTGGCAAGAACTGACAATTTTGGCTGGGAGACCTCAGATATCCATGTAAATCCATGTAAATAAAGATCACTTTGCTGTCTCTGGCACATTTGTCACCAGCTGTTCAGCAGATGGATGAAGGACAAACTAGAGTCATTCCTTTTCTTTTTAAAAAAATGCCTGAATCTTTTCCTTTCAGGATTGTCCAGAACTCAGATACATTAAAAACTTAATGTAAATCCAGGTTCCATTTGGATGCAACCTCAGCAGGGACATTTCCAAGCAGGTGGAACCCACTCACCAACTGCCTCCGATTCCTCTTCCACGTCTCTGCTTTCCTTTTGGAATTCATGTTCTGGAAAGCTGAAGGAGATTCAACAGCTGTGACTGAATCCTGCTGGACACCCAATATATTTTTACCCCCCAACCTTTACACTAAAGATCTCATTTCAGATGTGTGTCAATATCCCAAACATAAATCTCTCAGCAACTTCCAAACCTGTGAAATCTGGGCAACATCTAATCAAGCCTTTCATTAGCAAATTATGTTTTCAGGGTTGATGTCTCCATGATCCAAGCTATTCCCCTCAGAGAATAATCCTGGATACTCAGGGACTCTGCTGCTTTAATAATTTCAGTAATGCAGTAATTGAGATGCAGCCAGCAGCTACCAACTCACTGAGTTCTCATTTTATTACACGTGCAAAGGGCTACAGCAGAGTCTGTTTCAGAGACAAACTGCTGGGAATGAAAATGGGTTTAAAGTAACTGAAATTACTTTTATTTCACAGAAAGTCAAAATTTAGACTCCTCACTGCAGCCACACCCTCACACTGAAATGAGCTGTGTCAGGACCCAAGAGCAACCAAGCAGACACCCTCTGGAGCCAAAGAACTCACTGAAGTCACTGGGAAGACTGTGGTTCAAGTTCCTGTAAAATTCTGTCCTGTGGGCTTTCTTCAGTCCAGTACACAGACCAAAATCTGAGAGTTTCACGTGGCCCTAGGAATAAACAAAACCAACCAAACAAAAAAGACATTGTCCCAGTAAATCTTGGCATCAGCAAGGTTGGAAGAGAACCCAACACCACCATCAAAACCTCTAAATTATATCCCCAAGAGCCACATCCAGATGCCTCTTGAACACTTCCAGTGACTCCACCACCTCCCTGGGCAACTTATTCCAATGCCTGACCACTCCTGCAGTGAAAAAAAAAAATGTAGTATCTAATCTGAACCTCCCCAGCACAACTTAAGGCCAGTTCCTCTCATTCTTTCACTTGAGACATGGCAGAAGAGCCTGACCCCACCTGGCTGCACCTTCCTGTCAGGGAGAGCCAGGTCCCTCCTGAGCCTCCTTTTCTCCAGGCTGAGCCCCCTCTGGTCTCTCAGCTGCTCCAGACCCTTCCCCAGCTCCATTCCCTTCTCTGGACACGCTCCAGCCCCCTCAATGTCCTTTGCCTTCCCAAACCTAGCACTGAATGTGTAAAGGGAATGAAGCCTTCAATACTCCCATTGCTACTCCACAGAGAAAGCCCAGTGACAATTCAGTTCAGGAAACCTTTGCTCTGCAAGTTCTGAAATGCTTCAGGGTGAAAGGAAACATCTCCAGAGGCAGCTGCAGTCCCTGGGTTGTGTATTGGGCCCAAGAGACAAAAAACACCCTCAGTTCAGTGACTGAATCTGTCCTGGTGACCACACTGACTATGTGCAATTTTTAGGAGTGTATATATCTAATATACCTCCTATTCAAAGCTCTGATGTGTTCATGTCTAGATGCAAACATTCTGAACTGGACACACTGTTTGGAGAAGCTGTGGCTGCTCCAGCCCTGGAAGTGTTCAAGGCCAGGCTGGATGGGGCTTGGAGCAGCAGAGGGTGGAACAGGATGAGTTTCAAGGTCCTTTCCATCCCAAATTTTGGGATTCTGCAGTAATTCAGTAAACAGGTAGTGGGTAGTGGGAAAGTAATTATTTACTGTTGGCAAACTCTTTCCAAGAAATCTTGATTTTAGGCAAGCTTGGAGTGAGCAATAGGACACTGAAGCAATCAGGCTTTCTGCAAAGTGCCTGCAATAACCAGGCAGCCTGGGCAGCCCTCAGGAGCACACCCTGATCCTGAGGGGATTCTCCATTCCCAGCCTGGCTCCTGGAACAGCCACATCCCACATTTGGTCCGAGCAGAGCTGGCAAGTGGGAGTGTGACAGATGTGAGAGGAAAGGGAAACAGCTTGGCCTAAGAGGGAACTGAAACCACGTGCTTTAAACTGATTCTGAAATAACCAAAAATAGTTTAAACAGCTGGCAGAAGAGCTCAAGGTCTGAGTGGAGCTGGGATCTTTCGTGGCTTTTGGGGATTTTCCCCGGCAATTTGGCAGATGTGCCCTCAAAAGCTGGAAGGAACTAAATACAGAAGCACAATCTTCTTCCACAAATGCCAAGGCCCTTTGAGGTTGATATGAACAATGCCAAGGCCTCTTTGCTCCTCCCCAGGCCCTTACCTTGCTGTCCAGGAGGAGGTTGTCAGGTTTGATGTCCCGATGGATGAATCCCAGCTGGTGGATGGAGTCGATGGCCAGCACGGTCTCAGCGATGTAGAACTGGGTCTCCTCCTCTGTCAGAGTGTCCTTCTTCATCAGCAGGGTCATCATGTCACCTGAAACCCCCCAGAGGTCAACATGGCTCCACCCTCACTAAGTTTGCAGACATTTAAAGAAAAAACGTTATTTCTGCTGCTTTCAGCTCAAAATAGCAGCTTAGAGGTTGCCAAACCTGGAAATGCTGTGGTTCTACAGACAGCCAGGGCATAGCAAGGATAGGAACTAGAAGAATATTAAAACCAAATTTAAATACCTGCAGCTTGAAGACCCAAACAGGAAACCTCAAACCTGCTAAACACCTCAGCACCCTAAAAAGCAGAAATCTTGATCCCTCCCAGATAAAAAGTACAAACACCAGTGCAGGGCACCCACGTGCACTCTGTCCCAGACTGCATTTGTAGTGAAGAAATCAGCAATCCTAAACAAAAGGTGAGCAGCCCTTGCATTCCAGAGTTACCTCCAGGCAGGAACTCCATGATCAGGTAGAGGTTTAGCTTGTCCTGGAAACTGTAGAACATCTTCACAACCCACAGGCTGTCTGCCTCCACCAGGATGTCCCGCTCCGCACGGATGTGCCCAACCTGGACACACACAGGCCATGGGATCACTTTTAATAAATGCATTTATTTCACAGGCAATTCCATTATTATTCTGAACAGCATCACATATTGAGATGACAAAAGTCAAACTTCTGCACAAAGGCAGAGACACTACCAGAACTTCAACATGTGGTTGATTATATAATATATATTTTATTATATATACACCTATTAAACCTATACATTATATAAATCCTATATAGAAAAATCTCAATTCTTAACAAATATATCTAATCATTAGATCTCTTTTTGAAAACACAAGAGCTTCATCCCAGTCCTGAACACGTGACTGTCACAGATCATTACATATCCAGAAGTACCAGCAAAGAAAAGCCTAAAAAATGTTAAATTCTGCTGCTTTTTGTCTCTGAATTCCAAGAGTTTTATCTCTGATATCTATATCTGATCCTGTAGTCAGAAATGCAGTAAAACACTGGCTTTGAAATCTGCATTGAACCATTTGCACAAGACTTTGTGTTGAAAGAAACCACTAGCAAAGGAGTCCTTGTGAATACTGAGATTTTTCTAACTTATTTCCTCTGTAAGAAAAGTCATTTAAAAAACCCCAGAATTTTTAGCCACTAAACCAAAGCACAGATGCCCATTCCTCCTCCACCACAGTGAGCTCCCAGAGTGATCCATGGCACAGTTCCTGCTGTTATTCCTCACCTGCTCCTTCTCAAGCATGTCAGCTTTGCGCAGGATTTTCATGGCATAAACGTGCCCTGTGTCCTTCTTCTGCACCAGGCGCACCTGGGGACACAAAGATTCCATCAAACCCAGCATCCCCAACTCTTGGCACATTTGGTTATCAAGCCTTTGGCTTCCATTTCATGAATTTGTCTCAGATTATAAAGCACAAGAAGTGTTACACAGGGATGGCACAAAGTGCTGTTAATGCCAGGAGCTGCAGTTATTTTAACACACAGGACACTGACACCTAAAGCAGGGGGTCCAAAGCACCACAAGAGACTTTGCAAGGGCCCTCCACCTCTCCCTAAGTCCAGCCCCAGAGGTCCATCTCTAAAACCCACTGCAAACCTGTATTTAGCTGTCCATCAGGTCCTTTCCAACATCATTCCATTTCCTTTAAGCACAGGATGTTTTGAACCAGCATTTTTTAGGTCAAAAAAAAAAAAAAAAACAGCTGCACCTGACTGCTCAGCTAAAGTCAATCTGTGGTTGTTACCTTTCCCTTGTAGAAACTGAGCAAGTCTTTAACAAACACCAGATCCAGTTAAAAACACGTGTAGTCATTTTTTTCTGGACTCACCTCTCCAAATGCTCCTCTGCCTATCACTTTTAGAGACTCAAAGTCCTCCAGTCCCAGCCTGGTTCTCTTCAGGCGCAGGAACTCCGTCTCCTTTTGTGCATGTGCTGATCTCCTGATCCTTTTCTAGAGTTTAAGAGACCCCAGTGAGAGTTCTGCAGGTGGATTCCACAGGCACCACAGCAATCCCAAGGCAAGATCCCAGATCTCCATTTAAAAAAGAACATTTCTTGTATTTAACCATTAAGATAGTTTTTCCATATTCATTACCTCTTCATCTTTTAGGCCTTCTTCCTCCATCATCTGTTCTAGTTTCTTTTGTCTAGAGCAGAGAGAAATTAGAAAAATAGAGGTTGAATCATTAACCTTGCTTTTTAAATCAAATGAAAAAAAAAACAGGTTGAATCATTAATGTTGTTTCTTAACAAGGTGCACATATCCACAACCTCTGGTCTGTGCCAGCAAGTTATGAGTGTAAAAATGTACAGGAGAGACTCAGACAGGAAATTAATTTTGAAGAATCTACAATCCAGTTTTATAATTCCAACCTTGTCCTCTCTGGTTTTAATAAACTAAACCTGCCTTGAGTTTCACAGGTTATTCAAGTGTACATTTTTGCTGTACACAAATACAAATTGAGAGATCTGGCTTCTGTTCCTGTATCTCTCTGACAGCTGGGCAAGTCACTTCAGGCCAGAGCCATAAGAAGCATTTAAACACCAAAATTTCACTTATTCCATGGAGAATTGATATTCAAACACATTTAAAGTTTCTCTGCACCTCAAACCATTCACACACAAGATAAGAAAAGTTATTTTAGATTCCCTAATCCCTGAGATACTCAAAATATTTGGGAAGAAGAAACTTGTCTGTGCATGTTCTCCCCTTAAAGAATCAGAAATATTTACAGCCTTAGTACAAAAGGATTATTTGGGAGAAAAGAAAGGAGGGAGCAAGACTTTAAAGGGGAATTACTTCAGGGGACACTTGTTATGATTATCCTCTGGGAACTTTTTCCCAGTGCCAGTCATATTAACAGCTGGCTGAACTGGGACTGCTGGTTTGGGACATTACAATTGTACTAAAGAATTCCTTTTCTTTCTGCAAGTCATTCTTTGCAAGATCCTCTTCCTGTCCCCTGGGGCTCTCTGCAGCTGCTGCAATGTGATAATATTTGGGGTTATCACTCCAGAATCAGTCACTATGAAAATGCCCTGGCACAAATTCCATGAGCCCTGCCCACTCATCCCAATCCACACTCAAACCAGCAACTCCAGTAGCAAAGTCTGTGCAATAAACAGAATTAAACAGCTCAGAAGGACTGGGTGATGCCAAAGCCACGCTGAAATTCCCCCAGGTACCCCAAACAGGGTCCATCTGCACTTCAGGATACAGTGTCAACACCCTCTAAACTCCAAATTACACACCCACAGACATCTGTTCTTACAAAAACATGTAACTTAGAAAGTCCACTCTGTTTGTTCAGACAAGGCTTGATCCTAAACAGAAAAAAAACATTGAGATTTTGGGAGTACACAACAGTGCTCATAATAAGTAAATAAAATTTAAAGGCAAGAGCTGTGTGAAGAGAAAAAAATTAATTAAATCAGTGATATTTCTGCCTGAACTGGACCTCAGTTTCTCTTTACTCATTTGAAGCTTTGAAGAAAATATCTTTGCACATAAATATTTATTTCTAAATTCCTTCCTCGTTTCTGCAGCTCTTGCAGTGGGCAGGCATTGGGGAGCTCCTCAGAGCTTGGGCAGCAAAGCCAAACCAAGACTGCACCATTTTCCAAATTCTGGTTATAGACTCGATGGCAAACTGGGAGAACAGCAGAAGTCCCAGTGCTGCAACCTGAGGATATTCAGCAAATTAGAAGGTTCCAGCCAAAGGAAAGCCCCACAGCTCAGCCCAATCTTTGATACTGGACTGGGGAACTTGAAGAGTGTCCCAGGTTGAGTCAGTCACTGGTGGCTCCTCACAGCATCCCCTCCTTGGCTCCTTGCATTGTCTTCCTGCAGGTCCTGCCCATGGATGGGGCAATCCCAGCACAGACACAGGGGAAGGACTGGGAGAAGGGCTTGGGGGTGAGGCAGAGCTGGCCATGCCCCAGCCCAGACCCCCCGAGCCCTGAGCTGAGTTCCCCAGGGTGGGGATTCTCCCCTCTGCCTGCTCAGGTGAGGCCCCACCTGCAGAGCTGCCCCAGCCCTGGGCCCAGCACAGGAAGGAGCTGGGGCTGCTGGAGCCAGGGGAGGCTCCAGGGTGAGCAGAGGGATGGAGCAGCTCTGCTGGGAGAGCTGGGAATGTTCAGCCTGGAGAGAAAAAGGCTCCAGGGAGAGCTCAGAGCCCCTTGCAGGGCCTAAAGGGTCTCCAGGAGAGCTGGAGAGGGACTTGAGACAAGGGATGGAGGAACAGGACAAGGGGGAATGGCTCCCACTGCCAGAGGGCAGGGATGGATGGGATCTTGGGCAGGAATTGTTCCCTGTGAGGGTGGGGAGGGGCTGGCACAGGGTGCCCAGAGCAGCTGTGGCTGCCCCTGCACCCCTGGCAGTGCCCAAGGCCAGGTTTGGATGGAGCTTGGAGCAGCCTGAGACAGTGGAAGCTGTCCCTGCCCATGGCAGAGGGTGGAACAGGATGAGCTTTAAGGTCCTTTCTAACACAAAGCAATCTGTGATTTTATTTGTGCTTTGGCACAAGAAAATGAAATTCCTTCAATCTAAATTTTGGCTCTTATCCAGTACAGAAGGGAAACAAGGAGGATTTTTACCTCATCTCCCGCTCCTCGTGCTGGGCAATGAGGTTGCTGTAGAAGTTTTCCAACGTCACCTTTGTCATCGTGACTCTCTCCTTGGTGTGGTTACTCATGGACGAGCACGGCGTGGGGCCTGTCATGGCCATGGCTGGCAGGAAAGAAGGAGAGAGGAAAAAATTATAAAACATTATAAATGACAAATAATCCTCAAACACGAGCCCAAAGCCAGTAAGTGATGCTTAATCACAGAGTTCAGATCTTAACAACAAACATCACCGGTCTAAGCTGAGCAGGGAAAAGTCTTACAAAATAAAAGGTACAAGTCAAACTTCCTGTTTTGAACGTTTTTGATCTGAAATTAGAGGGAAGGAAACTTAAGAAAGTTTCGAGTGCCTCAAAAACCACAATTTCAGCCAGTACTGCAAATATTTATTGCTCCCACCATGTTCTATCTTTAATGAATGTTCAAAATTCAGAAATATCACACTGAAGCATCTAATCCAGAAGCTATTCTTCCCATAACCCCTGCAGAAATAATTCCACCAGCTGCCTACTGGCTCCTCTGCTGTGAAATTTATCTAAATTCTGAATGTCAGCCCAATAAGAGAACAACTTAGGAATGAGCAAAAGGGGCATTTACTTGCCCTTAAGCGCTTTCACTCGATGTTTTCTCAGAGAAATTTGGCCAAACCCAGAGGATCAATGCCTCTAAGTGAGTTGTAGGTTAAAAAATAGCCCAAAATCCAAACCCTAGTCTGTGACAGGTTTATTTTTAAGATATATGTATCTGAATATCCTTTCATTTCTGACAATACAGTATATAAATACTGGAGTGTGGCACCCTCAGTCAGCAGCAGTTTCAGGATATTTGACACCCCAGCTCTATTTCCTGAGAAATAGAAACTCACAAAACCCCCAAAGATTTCAAATGTCCAACTGCACCTTACCCTGCTCCTCCTGGGCACCACATAACTCACAATAAGGTAACAGAGTTTTGCAACTATTACTAGAAATTGCAGACATAACAGGTGAGACACTTCCTATTTTTATAACCCCGGGCGCTGCCAACACAAATGACTCTTTCTGTTCACTTTTTGCAGATCTTTACACCACGGGGCCCCACAAACCACCTCCCTCCCAGGCAGCTCCGTGTGTGCTGCCTGCACAGGATCCTCGTGGGACAAGACCCGGTGAGGATCTGGGTGACTTTTGGGATGGAATTACGGCTTTGTGTGAGGTGGGGTCACACGGGATTATGGAGGAGCATTATTTATTATTATTTATGGAGGAGCAGCTCAGAGTGACACAGATGAGTGTGGGGGGGTCACACTCTGCGAGTGTCCCTGGGTATGGGGTCACACCCTCGGAGGTGACAGCCCCAGAAATGCAGGTTGGACACCCGGAGATGGGGTCTGCACCCTGAGGTGGTGAGCGGGAGGTGTAAAAGCCATGGGCGGTTTTCACTTCCTAGAGATCAAACCAGGAAAATCTGATAGAATGGGGTGCAGAATAAAAAAGGAAGGGGAAGAAATGAGAAAGTGTCGGTGCCAAACCACCTGTTGGTGCCCGGGGCGCTTCCACGGGGATGGGCGCCCCGAGCCCACCCATCACCCCGGGG
>VXBR01008246.1:74470-85647 GCA_013400215.1 Cisticola juncidis
GACGGGGCAGCGGGATGGGGCAGCGCGGGCGCGGCTGGAGGGGCGGCGGGGGCACATCGGCCCTGGCTGTCCCCTGGGTCCGGGCAGAGGCAGCGGCGCTCTGAGCTCTGCGGTGCCGGCCTGCCCGCGGTGCCGCTGGGATGCTCCTGGGGTGACTCCCCCCGGCCTGGCTGCCTGCGTTAAATTCCCTCGTTCCCGCAGTGGTGCTGTGACCCGCAGCCTCCCAGCACACAGCCTGGGCTCGCCCTCCAGGGGAGGCTGGTTGTTCCCATCCTCACAGAGGTTATACACATCACCCACTGCCCACAGGAGCAAGGCTTGCCCAGAGACAGAGCCCACCGAGCCACCAAAGTCACCTCTGCCTCCCAGGGGTCAAGGACACAAACCTCAGTCCCAGAGGAAACTGCATCTGCAGGGACAGAGAGGCTGATCCAGTGTGCTGGGCACGACAGGATCATTTCCCAGAGGTTTGAGCTGTCACAGTCAGGCCCCCGGGGCTCCATCCTCTGACTGATGAGGAATCCCACAGCCCCCCTCAGCAAACTCATCGTACAGCTTGGGCTGTACAACCCTTCTTAATCTCTCTCCTCCCGCCTCATCAGGAATGTCTGAAACCATTGGCTTCAACAATGGTTCGACTGGCCTTGGGAACTTAATATGGAGCTGTGAGGAATGACATAACAGAAGAAATGTGATTCCATACTCATCCCAGATGTGTGGAGACGTTGGGAAAATGCCATTTTGCTTCATTTTATTCACATTTCTAGGAAAAAAAAAGACAAGAGGGTGAAAACGAGTTTTATTATTCACATTTTAATCACTGAGAACTGCATTCAACATGAAGCAACAGAGGAATTTCAGGATTTAAAACAGTGTGTAGAGTCCCCACACATTGGAAATGCTGATATATTTTTAACACACATGACAGATTTAATTTCTGAAAGACTGACTTTACAGTTAAACTGGACCTTGCTTTGCTTAGACAGAGATGGTCAATTTGTTATCAAAGGTGAACAGCAAAATCCAGTGGGACCTCTCAGGAAACACAGGTGGCCTCGTGAATGTTTTCCTGCTGCTGTGGGAGCTCTTGGAGGGATTTCACCTGAGGAAAGAAAGGGAAGTGTGGAACAAAAGGCTCAAAGAGGGACCCTGAGAGCTCATTCTCACCTCTTGTACCAGCAGAACAAGGTGGATGTCTGGGGGTTTGGCTGAATGGGGATCACTGCCCATTTCTGCCTGGGAAAACGAAGGAAAACCTGACAGTCCAAGATGCTTAACACAGTCTGCAGGCTAGGAGCAGGAAAAAGCCTTTGTAACTACAGTAGGAGAAAAGCGATTACTAGAGCAAAGTGTGAAATTACTGCAGGCAGGCGTGAATGGAAGAGAACCTGTATTTAGAGGTAAAATTCTTCGAGAGTCAAAACATGGGCTGAATGAGCCTGTGAATGTGCAGATTAATGACCCAAACTTCCTGCTATGTGCGAGCTCCAGGAGCTCCAGCTGCCTGCGGCATCCCGAGGACATCCAAAACACACAGGGTGAGGGAAGAGAGGGGACCCTCGACCTGTGGGATGGGAGAGGAGCTGCTCTGCGTGGGGCTCTCTGTGAACACCGGGAGGAGGGGATGCAGTTAAGGGTTTTCATTTTGCTGTTCACCTTTGCGCTGGAGCTGTTCCTGCAGCAGTGCCCGTGTAAAGCGAGGGACAGACACTGGGCTGGACTGGGGGGAGTAGTCAAAGGGGGTCGAAAAGGCGCTGTGGGTTCCAGTTACCCTGTGGGATTTTCCCATCCAGCTGCTTCAGTGGGAGGAAGCCCTGAGCTTCCATCGGTTCCAGCAGCTGCTTCATGATGCTCGAAGCCTCCTCTCGGTGGTTGCTGTTGGAATCGGAGGGATCTCGGCCCCTGTGCGCATCCCTGGCGGGGTCGGGGCCGGGGATGTCCCTGCTGCTGGCGGTGTGCACGGCCCCCAGGGCGTGGTGCAGCCACTGCAGGCGCTTCAGCCCCTGCGCCGCCCGCCCTTTGTCGTGCAGGAGCTGGTGCTCGGTCACTGCCCGCCGGCTGCAAGGGAAGGGACAGGGAGTCAGCGACGGGAGATGCTGGGTCCATCCCTGCATCCCCCGTGCTTCTCTGCACTGGGGGTGCCTCAGGCTCCAGCAGCTGTCAGGAAGCCCAGAGAACCCTGCAGATGCTGTGCTATTCCCAAAGGTGTACCTTCAATCTGCTTTTTTTTAAGAATTATAAACTAGGGAGATTGACAATTTGGTCTTTCCCAAATTTAGATTCTTTACAGAGGTTTCACAGCAGAATAAAGTTCCCTTTTCATCACCTCAATGTTATGGGACTCTTGGGTTTGTTTCTTTCCTTCCAGAGTTGTAACTTGGGAGTAATTTACCTGAAATCACTGATGTCCATGAAATAAAACCAAACCCTTATTTTCTTCAGATACACCCAATTTTTTGAGTCAACTCTTGACTGAGGAGGGCAGGCTAAATCTCAGATGCAAATGTTTCAGGATTCCAGGCTGCTCAGAGATGATCTAACTGCAGCTATAGGCTCCTGCTGCAAATTTGGATCTGAATGGAAACCTAAATATGGAATTTCAGCATGTGCCATCTCCATGGCTTCTGTTGAACATCCTTATGTGATTTGCTATACTGTGTTTAAAAGTGACAACTGAAATGTGGTCCATGTTACACATCTAAATACGCAATTGGTCTAATTTTATACTGCAGAGAGGGTGAGGTAAAATGGTGCTGTATCAAATACATGGAATTTTCTTCTGGTATGCCTGGAGTAACCAAAAGCAATGCAGAACACAGCCCATGAAATCAAAAGTGAGCAGTTTTATAATGATATCAATGAAGTAAAAAGGCATCATTGCTTACTTTTCAAGGTCTTGGCACATTGCAAAACAGGCAAAAAAAAGAATTGCCAAAAGTGTAACTGTCTGCAGAGATCTCTGGGGCAGGAACATTTTCTCTCTTCTTTAAATCAGCTCCACAGGGCCAGAAGCTGACGGTGTGATCAGAAATCTTTCCCTCTGTTCTTGCTTTCACCTGACAAAATTAATTTCAGCCTTTAAGCAGGGGTGAGAGAGGAGCACTGTGCTGTGGCAAAGCATCCCAGGACCTCCCACCTCATCCCAGATCCATGGATTTGTAACATACACAGGAGAGGACAGATGGGATTCACAGGATATTTCTACATTTCCTTGCTTAGAGTTCTAAATCTCCTTTCGCACTGTTGCCTCTCAATAGAACATTTTGAACTCTTGTGCATTTGCAAGCACAGAAAATTATTTCAGGACTTGGAAGAGACCCTCCTGATTAGAAAACTTCACAGCAATTTGACAAAGATCAGGATTGCTGAAAATTATGAAACCCAAAAGGGATTTAAGGCTGGAGCAAGAATATCAAGTTAAAAGGTGTTCACAGCCCTGGGGTTTGGGCCTTCAATAACAGAACCTTTTCCATGCTGACACCTAAATATCCAGGATTACATTAGACAGATGCTGGATTTCTTTTCTGTGAAGAAGTTAATTTCTGGCTTAGGGAAGGGACAACTAGAAGATATAATTGTGCAATGATTACTTTAATCTACGTTATAATTTCATCCAGCTCTATATCTGCTCATGGTGCACCCATATCTACCCATCCCTTCAACCCCACCAAATCTTTATTGCCAGGTCTAGCCCTAAAATTTCTTCATTTTTGGTACTAATGACTGTTTTAGGATTGGCTCCAGCAAATCCTTTATCCATCTACCAGCAAATCCTGTATTAATTGTTACATCAAAACCTGGAGGGGCAACAAAACAAAAGTTGCAGCATTTAAATTGTTATGTAAGAGTAGTAAAGACGAGTTCCTGTACAATTTTTTTGAAGGAATAATTCTTTCTGTGCAGAAGAAAATTGGGATAATAAAAACCTCAGCATCTCCTCAAACTACTTGTCTTCATACTAACTTGAATATTGTCAGTGGCTGGATAAAAAAAACAAATGATACATTAATAGAACATAAATACACATCAATTCTGTATTTGCTTGTAACAAGCTCATTCTTAATAAGCCTGCCCCAGTAATCTGTGAGTAATTTTCTTGGTTAATATATTGAAATCAAACTAGATGTGAAGTAACAAGTGGATATTAGTTCTGATGGAAAACGTATTAAATGCAGATACATGCACATAAATATACATAGAGAAATGTGTATTAAATGCTGAGGGATATTTTAAGTTATGCTAATGCAGACACAATAGAGAAATGACACTTCACTGCTATGATCAACAGTTAACTCTACATTAATTAAAAGCATCTCCCAGTGACAAAAGGAACATTATCCACTTACTGCTGGTGGTGTTTGGATCCAGTGCAGCCCTGACCTGCAGAGCTCCTGCCAGCCCCTTGGTGCTGCTCCAGTGCAGGGACACCGAGTGCCCTTGGCTGCCTTTTATAGCAGCCCAGGAGCTCAGGAACAGTGGGAATGGGCTCCACAGCACTCTGAGACTGAGACCTTGTGCCAGGGAAATGAGGCAGCTCCAGCAATAATAAAGCTGGGGTTTGAAAATATTCAGCTGTAACTAAGGAAAAGATCACAGCTTTGCAGGCAGTCTCTCTTGTTTTGTGAGAACTTTTGATTCTAACACAGTTTTCCTGTGCCCCAAGATGATGGACAGGGGATATCCAGCTGTTCCAGGGTTGGTCAGAAGTGTCTCTAGTGTGGCAATAGATTTTCTTCCTTTCCATATGGCTCAGGTGTGGGACCCTGAGCTGGGTGGGAGGAATCTAAATTAACAGTACTGGTGACCTCTGCAATGTACACTCAGCAAAACCCAGAATGACAGAATGAACTAGGCTGGAAAAGACCTTTAAGATCATTTTATCCAACCTATGACCTAACACCTCCTCATCAGCTAAACCATGGCACTGAGTCTTTTTGTGAACACAACCAGGGCTGGTGACTCCACCACTTCCCTGGGCAGACGATTCCAGCACTCAATCATTCTTTCAGTTAAGAATTTTTTTCTGATGTCTAACATAAACTTCCCCTGGTGCTGCTTAAGTCTGTGTCCTCTTGTTCTGTCAGCAGTTGCCTGGGAGCAGAGACCAACCCCAACCTGAGTACAACCACCTTTCAGGGAGTTGTAGAGAGTGATAAGGTCACCCCTGAATCTCCTTTTTTCCAGGCCAAACAACCCCAGCTCCCTCAGCCATTCTTTGTAGGGTTTATGTTCCAAGCCCTTCACCAGCCTTGGTGCCTCCTCTGGACGTGTTCAAGCAAGTTCAAGTTACTCACAGAAAATCTCAGGAGCTGGTAAGTAATAAAATCCCAGAAGGGTTAGACTGGAAGGGACCTTAAAGCCCCTCATCCCACCCCCTTCCACTGTCACCTTCCACTGTCCCAGGCTGCTCCAAGCCCTGTCCAGCCTGGCCTTGGGCACTTCCAGGGCTGGGGCAGCCACAGCTGCTCTGGGCAACCTAAAAAAGATCCCATTGGATTTTAATGTTCAGTACAAATTTAATTTAAATCTGTTAATTGTACAGAAAAGAAATTTGTTTGAAGTCTTGTAAAATGGGAGAAACTCACTAAACAATTAACGTGCAAATGGTAGTATAGGCAAAAAGCCAAATTCTGATATATTTTGAAACCCTACAAGCTGACATCACACAAGGTTTTATATTCACTATATGATCTCTGAGCAGGTAATTTCAGTAGAATTTGGATACTGAGGATGTGGCTGGATCATTACGCTGAAACCACTTAAGAGGACCAGTTCCTGCTTCTCAAAGTGGAAGACAGTGAATGTATTTGTCATCTCTGAGGAGCAATTCCTGGAGAAGATTGGAAAGATCATTTGCTCAGTGTTTTCCAAAGCCATGAATTCCTTTCCCAGAGGCACAGGGATAAAGCCAGGCTCAGGTGGATGCAGACACGTTGTCCTGCACAGACAGGCCCCTCCAGGGCTTCACAGCCTCCTCTGTTCTCGCAGCTTCCATGGACACCAAATTGCTTTTCATTATGTCCCTCAAGGGCAGCTATGTCTGAGACACCCAATAAACTTTCCTGATTTCATTACCGAGTCCTGATCATTAAGAAGAGTGTCACCCATTAGAGTGTGTCACCAATTAAAGGTGACATTTGTTAAATATTGGTACATCAGGGCCTGGCTTCATGTCTGAGTCTCCAGGGCAGCACTTACGCTGTGGTTATACCAAATTATCCCCCGTGGATCCCTTGGTTACATCTTCAAGGATTAATAAGCACTGGCCAAAGTCCTGTGTAAAACGTCTGGGACAATTAATCCATGAACTTTTCAAGTCTCCAGTGTACAATGGGCTCTCATTGGATGCAGTTATTGGCATCTCCATTGGAAAAACACTGAGTGACCCAAGCAATGTGGGATTGGGGCAGGGGCACTTGTAGAGCTTTCTGGTGGTCACTCCCCACTGCCCTTTCCCTGGCCATTTCCTTCCACCCAAGGACTTGGGAGAAGTCAGAATAGCCATGGTCATCACTTTGTGACATCTCCCTGAGCCTGCACTGCGCCAGGGTTACCCTGTATCCACTGAGAGGTACAATCTTTCTAAAGAAAACATAAAATGTGTCAATCACACACTCCATCCAGGTACCCAGGAGGAAATAAATGTTCCCGGCTGTAATGGGGTAAGTGCTAATGTCACAGGGGGAAATTGTACCACCAGCACTCCCCGGTGGTGTTTTTAGCTGGGATGAGTTAACCTCTGTCAGAGCCCTGGGTGGTGCAGAGTGGAGCAGGAGCCCGTCCTGCCAGGGAGGTAACGAGGGTTGAGCAGAGCTGGGTCCCCTTGGGGCCTCCCTCACAGCATTCCTGGAGCCATCAAAGGTTTTAGCCTTGGCTTCAAAGCCTTCGCTCCCTTCCTCCAGCTTTTCCTGGTCTCTGCATGGGAGGGGCTTTCGCTGTTCCCTCACCTTCAAGGGGAGTTTTGGAGCAGCAGGGTTGTGCCAATTAAGAGTTTCCCAGGGAGTGATTCTTTTGTTTTGCTTTCCAGTCCTTTCCCCGGGGAGCCAGGTGGGGGAGGAAGGGAATATGGCCTGCTGCAGAGCATGAAAGAAAAAGGGAAGAGAAAGCCTGGAGGCCTAGTTGAGGGGGAAGAAGGAACTGGGGGAGGGAACAGAAAGCAAAGCAAATGTGCAAATAGCCTCATTAGGGTAAGGGGATCCTCTGGCCTGGGGTTTGAAAACTTAATTAAACAAAGACTTCGCTGCATCAAAGGGATCCTCTATCTGTGGGGAGACTGGGTGAGAGACATGAGGAATTTTTTCCGTGTACTGTTCTCTGTTAGTCACCAGTAACAGGAGGGTGGGTGCCAGAAGTCTTCCTGCTTCCCTGACATAAAACATAAACTCTTTTTTTATTATTATTATTATTGAGTTGTGGGTGGGGTTTTTTTGTTTTTGTTTTTTTTTTCTTACTGCTCTTAGCCCCACAGACCCGCAATCCTGTGAGCTGCTGTGCCGTGTGTGGGAAGCCGGGCACCGCCCTGCCCAGAGGAAACGCTGTGACCACGCTCACAGTAAACAGAGCTGCCCTGAGCTGCCAGAGGAGCAGGAGCCCTCCTGTTTGCCCTCCCTCACTCAGAGAGGGGAGGAAATGACACCTCACAGCAAACCACGGAGATTTTGGCACCATCACACCTGCACTCGAGGTGCTATGGGGGCATCACCAGCTTTCTGTGTGTGGGGAAGGAGCCAGCAGACCCATGGCTTCCATTTCAAGAGGTGAAGTTCAGGTCCCAGGAGAGAGTTCCAGGATTCTCCCTGCTCTGGGTGCTTTTAGCTCTTCTGTGTCATCTCCTTGTTGATGGGGACAGTCCTGTGGCCTCTGGAGAGGTGCCAGCAATCCTTTTGGGAGAGGGGCAAGCTGTTCCAGGAGCAGTTTGAAATCCTGGCCCCTATGCACTGTGTACTGCGTCATTCCAGAGAAAACTCCCATCTTCTATGGAATTAAAATTAGAGTTGAACAGCAGTGACTCAGGCTCACTGTTTCCATTTTCCATTTTCTGATTTCAAGCCAGAACTACAGAAGCTCTTGGGATTCACAGCTCTGTCTGGATATGGTAGCAAGGCTGAGTGTTTTGTCCTTCAAAACCTACCCTGAAGCCAAGTCTGGGCCTGATTCTTTTTTCTGCCCAAAGTAGTCTCCAGATGGAATATTTTATGTGTGCAAAACAAACACAGGTGAAGCTGAGACAAAGCTTCAGGTCCTTTTTGTTGCTTCTGCAACACCCACTGAGCTCTCTGAGCTTATCCCAGGTTCCACAGGGTTGTAGAAGTCTCCTGAGGTCCTCACCTGAATAAAAACAAGGGATGTCCCCATGAAAATGAACTCTCTGAGATCTGCCCCTGCAAGAGAATGTCACTGTGGTGCCAAGAGCTTAGACATGAGGCCCCAAGTGGGGTCTTCTTCTTCTAAGCAGAGGCAGAAGCCTCGCACCTTGAAAGGTGAGGATGAAGGATGAGCAATTAAACGTCATCCAGGTAAAGAAACATCACTAATTAACTAATTAATCCCCAAGTGCTGAATCTTGGGGACACCCTGCTTGGTGCTGTGTCTTACTTTAGGTCTATGATATATAAATTACAGTCTGTTGTTTCATTCTCTCTTTACATGAAGACTGAGGTAGAGATAAAAGCTTTCACAGTGTAAAATATATGTTTTAAAAGTAAGGAAATGAGGGACTTGTACCCTGTAAACAGAAGAGTGTGTGGTAATAAGCTCACACACTGAAATATATCTAAAAATCAGGCTTGTGTAAGTTTGTTTCTTCAGAAAACAGCCCTCAGCAGGGCTGGTTGATGGGCAGGATGTGAAAATGGGGCAAATCCACAGGAACCTCACGGCAGCAGGCTCGGATGTGCCTGTTTGCAGTCGGTTTCTGACTGAAGATGCGTCCCCTCCGCCAGTTCCTGTCAAGTTCAAGCAATGAAATTTCCCAGCAAAAGGCCTTTCTGTGGGCAGAACCCTGCCTCAAAACAACTGGTTTTGCTGGGGTGTGGTTTGGCTTGAGGAGCAGCTCTAAGAGATCCTCTTGCAGATAGAAGTATTCTGCAGTAAATATTATCTGTCTCCTGAGGTATCCAGAGCTCCAGGAGGGTCTGGACAATGCTCTCAGTCACCTGGTGGATTTAGGTCCTGTGAAGGGCCAGGAGTAGATTTTTGATGGTCCCTTCCAGCTCAGGATATTCTGTGATTCTGTGATCGCTTAAATTTGGCTCACACAGCTGAGGTTTCTTCAAAACCACAAAGTCTAGAATGTGTTCATTTTCCTATGTGAAACTGAAATTTCAGAAACCATGACAACAGTTTGACTAGAACACCTCACTCCAGATCAGTGTGGTCCTGGATCCTGGTCTGGGGGTGTTATTAAACATTTAACCAATGATATTGGACACAAGTGCTAAAAGCCAGTGAGTGCAGTGCAGCAGGATTTCACAAACACTCAGAAACTTGGAAGAAGGAGGGAAGTAATGTAGCACAAAGCTTCCAGATGTGTGACATGCAGAGGGCTGGTTTGGGGACAGTCAAACTGCTGACTTTGGAATGACACCAGTGCTGTGTGGCTGTGCTGGCACATCCCAACCCTGCCTCTGGGAATTTGGCTGAACACTCTGACCTCTGCCTTGTGTCCTGCTCATGGGCCACGTTCAGTTTCTAAATAATGCCAAAAGCAAACTGAAAACAGATTGTGTTTGGATGACATTATTTTTGTGGGCTGTGATTTATGAAATGTGGTGACAAGCTTAACCCCAGGGAAGAAGTGCTTGAATAGAGCAGGTAACCTGTCCTAGGTGAGTGCTGAGTGCTGTGTTTGTTTTGCAGCACCTGAATTCTGAATAAATCCTTTGTTCCCAAGCCTGTCACCTGGAATTATCTTCATGCACCACGTGGAACTTTGGTATGAAATTAAAAGTTCTGTTAGGATTACAAATATTTGTTCTGTTTCTTTTTTTAATATCCATTTTTGCAAAACTTAAATCATGTTTGAAATGTACTTTATGTGATGTGAGGAGGGTCTAGGAATGCTGCAACCCCCCCTGGAGAAGGCAGGTGAGTGCTGGAAATCACCATCAAGTCATAAAGTGAACGGCTCCAACCTTCAAATTGTTTCCTTTGTTTGTGTTGCCTCAGGAAATTTGCCATCAGCTAATTTAGATTACAATGGATTAGATTTCCTTAATTAAAGGCAGGTAACTCTCAGATAACTGTACACACAATAAAGATACTTTGGAGCATTCCTTACCTCAAAATCACTGTTGTGTTTCTGTCCCTTGCCCAGTTCTGACCCTTGGAGGATTTTACTGAGAAAAACCTCTTAAAAATAATGGGAGATGCTGCAAAAGATTTTTGAAAATTCCAGTTAATTATATCAGCTGGTTGCTTTTAATTCCAGTTGGGTTTCTGGAATTCTGCTAGACAAGGATGCCCCATCCTGTGCACAGTTCCTGCTTGGGAAGCACAAAGAGCATTAATTTGTACTCAAAATGCCTTTTTGTGTACGATTCGATTTAAAGTATTATTAATTATACCTGAACCAGATACATTTTTCTTCTCTGGCTCATGGCAAAGGGTTGAAGTCTGGATTAAACCCAGCCTGGCTGCAAAGGGAGATTTTTGGGAGGTTATTGCAGCAACAGCTCCTGGGTGGGTTTCTTATATTACCTGACAACCCAAGTCGGGTTTGTTATCTAAGGCAACCCCTTTCTAGCAAATTAATTGTTTAATTAGAGGTTAAAATCCATGTTGTACATACAAATGTCACATATGAGTAGGAGTTTGGCAAAGCACATCAACAGCACTGTGTATGTGGAACTAAAATTCCTCCTTCAAATCCGCTCATTTTCTCAAGCACTAAAAAAAAGAAAAATGAGTTCCGTCCTTTGTGCCTCAGTAAGCAAAGCCCGGACATAAAATTTACCAAAAACTCTGTGTTACAGCAGTTTGCTCAGCACACTTATTTAAACCTTATGGGGAGAAGTGGCTCTGAGAGAATTAAAGCGTTCATAGGTACAAGCCCTACCTGGACGGACCTCATCGGGCCATAGACACAAGGAAATGAACTTTATTTTCCATGTTAGCCAGAACAGCACTTCTGGGGCTGGGACTGATTTCGGGGCCCGGGCGGGGCCGCCTCAGCGCTC
>VXBR01008246.1:85653-102793 GCA_013400215.1 Cisticola juncidis
GGGCCGCCTCAGCGCTCCCGCCATTATCGCCAAGAGCCCACCCACCCGCGCGCGCGCCGTGACGTCACCTGTCAATCAGCGCAACGCCACCTTCTGATTCGCTATCGTCTGGCATCACGTGGGCCAGGACTGGCACTATATAAGAACGGGCGGGGCCGCTCCTAGCCGCCATTTTGTCCAGTGAGGGAAAGCGGAGCTGGGGTCTCGCCGAGGGTCGAGTCGGCTGAGTTTAGCGCGCGCTCCCTTGGCGCGCCCTCCCTCTGAGCACCGGTGAGGATCTTCGCCCCGGAGGGCGGGGGGGAGGCGGCAGCCGCGGTCTCGGTGCCCGGTAGGGCGGATGGAAGCGGCGGCGGCGGCAAACAAAGAGCAGCCGCCATTTTGTAGCGGCGGGCCTGGGNGGGCGGCGGCTGCCGCGGCCCTGAGCGGATCCGGGCAGGGAAACGGCGCGGAGACCGCGGGTTGGCGGGAAGAGCCCGTTCTCGGCCTGCTCGCGGCGGCGTNGCGCAGGGACCTCCCCCCCACTCAAAGCTAAACCGGAAAAGTAAACGAAATTCCCCGAAATAGTGAAACTTAACTACGATGCGGCATAGCACGTCTCTTTTTTGTTGTGTTTTAACACTGTTCTCCGGCCCGGCCCTTCCAAACAATGTCTCCATCAGAGCGTATCACTGCTGAAGCTTCAGCGGGAAGCAGCCAATAGAGTGACTTCCCTTGGAAGTGAACGAGCACGTGCTCCGTGTTAAATATATGTGAACTTTTTTCTTGTCCTAGCAATGCATCGTGACTCTTGTCCGCTGGACTGCAAGGTGTATGTGGGTAACCTTGGAAACAATGGCAACAAAACGGAATTAGAGCGAGCTTTTGGCTACTATGGACCACTGCGCAGTGTATGGGTGGCAAGAAATCCTCCCGGTTTTGCCTTTGTGGAATTCGAAGATCCCCGAGATGCAGCTGATGCAGTAAGAGAACTAGATGGAAGGTAAAATGTGCTTGTGTGCTTGGCTGGTCAAAATATGAGACATTGTAGGAGTGATACAGTTTTAAATTGTGAAGCTTAAATTGCATGACCGAAGTCTTATGTATTATTTCTTACGCACTATTTATTGATATGGTACTATAAGGGTTTTTCTTATGGTGCTGCAGTAGAATCTCAGAATGGTTTGGACTGGAAGGGACCTCAAAACTCATCCAGTCCCACCCTCCCCATGGGCAGGGACACCTTCCACCATCCCAGGCTGCTCCAAGCCCCATCCAGCCTAGCCTTGGACACTTCCAGGGATCCAGGGGGAGACACAGCTTCTGTAAGGCCTCCCTACCCTTACAGGGAGCAATTCCATCCCAGTATCCCGTCTAACCCTGCCCTCCTTTGTGAATAGCATTGTAATAGTTAATTTTGCACTTCACAGCAGAACTCCCAAGTTACAAATTACTTGTATTTCTTAGTGTGTGTTCATTAAATTGCAAAAGGTGTTGCTATAAAGAAGCAAAACTGATCAGGGAGACTCTGCTCTCTCCTGCCTGCTTTACGAGCACAGCAGTTTGGAGAAGCAGCCAAACCTTTTGTCTGCCAAAGAATCCCGGAATGGTTTGGGCTGGAAACCCATCCAGCTCCACCCTCTGCCATGGGCAGGGACATTTTCCACTAAAAACAAACCAAGGTGCTCTAAGCCCCATCCAACATGGCCTTGGTTGGGAACGGGGAACGGCGAACCAGGGAAGGGTCTCCACAATCATGCTGGAGCTGCTTTGATGCCAGAACATTTTTGCCCTTTATTTTCCCTTTCCTGCATTGTGTATGCTTTGCCCCACGCTGCCTTCTCCCTGGAAACGCTAACCAGCGTCCCCCTCTCTCCCAGGACGCTGTGTGGGTGCCGTGTCCGCGTGGAGCTCTCCAACGGCGAGAAGCGCAGCCGGAACCGCGGCCCCCCTCCGTCGTGGGGCCGGCGCCCTCGGGATGACTACCGCAGGAGGAGTCCCCCTCCTCGGCGCAGGTACCTGGGCTCAGCACAATCCTAGAGCTCTTGGCACAGTTCCCACGTAGCGTCCTAGAAGCAGGCTTGTTAAAGGCATGTTGATGGATGACGTTCATCTATCTGATCATGATTCGGAAATGACAAATCTAAAAAAAAAAAAAACAAAAAAAACCAACAAAATCTACTCCCCACAAAATCGAGGTGAACTTGAGTTGTGTTGAATGTTGTTGGCTTTTGTCCTTAGGTGACTGTGCAGTTGGTAGTCAGTGTCCTCTGTCCTGGGCTTATCCTCCTTCCTCTTAAAACCTGCTCATCTTCGAGTCACACTTTCCCTTTCTTCCCCATACTTCAACTTAGGCTGTTCCTTTCCTTTACTCCATAATGGCAGAACATGACATACAGCAGTTTAGCATTTCCATACCAATGGGTTTTTCCACTTTGTTTGCAGAAACTTAAATACTTCCCAAGCAGGCAGCTGTTTAATAGATTAACAGTTGCTCTAAACATCTGGAATCTTGACACTTTAGTGTTAGCATGGAAATAAAGCATCTTGTGACAATCCTGTCACTTGAGGTTTGCAAACCCAGCTCTAGGATATAGCAGGATTTTTGGGAACTGGCACATCCTTGGACCCAGACTAGTTTGTCTGGCAGTTTAAGTGTGCACCGTGGTTTTTACAGGACTGAATTTACCTCTGGCAGGTGAGTGAAGTCCTCCCGAGCCAGGGTTTCAAGCTTACCCTTTTGCTGTTGAAAAAAATAACACATTAGGAGTATTTGTTAGCTAATAGATGGTTGTACTGATGGCTTGTTTTTCATTTTTTTTATGCTTTTTGGTCCATCTATTAATAAAAATGAACCCGTTACAGAGTCACCATCATGTCTCTTCTCACCACCCTCTGAGTCTGCATTAGCCAGCCAACTAGCCCTTTCAGCGTCATGTGACCAGCGCGCCCCATGCAGCTTGGCTGGTGTCGTTTCACATGACCCAGGCATGGCCAGTCGTCAGGTTGCACCGCCCTTTGGTTCCCGAGCATGCTGTTTTCTCTCAGCCTTCTCTCCAACCTTAACCAAATCGGCAGCAGCCACCTCGACCGCCCACACATTCCCGGCCAATCAGCTCAGCTGTTTATTTACCAAATGTCTTCACAACAACTACAGCAGCAGCCTTCGGCTAACAAAAAAGCAGGAAAAATCCACAACACCCCCTTCGCCAACCAACTAAATACAACGCAACATCTGGCAAAACCTTTTCAGCAAATTCTTCTTGGCAGTCAGTCCGGCAGCCTCACCTCACCATTTCTAGCTTGTTGAAACCAAAGACTTGTAAGTTTTTCCTGCTTATACAGTTTACTGCTGGTTAAAATAAGGAGTAAGCGGCTTATAAGTAATTACTTTTCTCAATCAAAGGCTGGCTGTGCATAATTGAGTGGTAACGTACATATGTTGCTTGAGAAAACTTTTAAGGGTGATATGAAAGCTCTTACACTGTAAATTATGTAAAAACCAGGATATTTGCATGTGAGATGCCAAACTAAATTTTTAATGAAGCTCTAACAATATGTAGCTTTTCCTTGCCAGAAAAATCCTATCACCTTTAAATGGTTTTACTAACAGTTTTCAAAACTTAAAACAATTACTTTTTGGGATGAACTGGGCCGAGCTAAGGTTATATTTTTAAATTTTTATTTTTTATAAGAAAATAGTCTAAACACACTCTATAGCATTAAAAATGACAATCACAAATATGCAGTTCTAATGTAGCACTTAATGGCATCAATATTGACACTGAGCGCATTTTCACTTTTTTTTTCCACTTGATATCTCTTATGTCTTGTTACGGACCTTTTTGGCTTGCATGGGTTCCAAAACATTTGCTCTGTGCTATTTTTTTTTTTTTTTGGAGCCACCTGTGGGACTTTGGTGTGGTGTTCTGGGCAGTGTATTTAGTTGAAATGGAAAGTGTTGCATTGGACAACTCTGCTCTGACGCATTCATAGTTAAGTGAATTCGTGGTTGGAAACGTGCTGTTCACACTGAGCTTGGTTTTACTGCCTAATCTTTCCATGCCTTTTACTGGATGATGGATGCCAGTTATTCTTGGCACGTTCCCTGGGCCCAACAGTGAGTTTGACAAGCTGGGAAATGCCTCACCCCATTAAAGCTCAACGAATGGATCAAGTGCCTCACGTTCTGTTTTCTGGTTTTAGATCACCGCGAAGGAGAAGCTTTTCCCGAAGCCGCAGCAGGTACGAATCCACCCCTGCCCCATGGACAGCTCCAGCTTGGGGGGTTGAAAAAAACCCAAAACAGCTCCAGGCGTGGGCTGTGCACAGTCAGTTGTTTGGTAAAAGGGAAACAGATTGTTTCTGTCATACTGCTTGCCTGGAATTACTGAGCTGTTTGAGATTCCAGGGATGGCAGTGGAAGGATACCGAGAATAGAAGTGATTTCCTTTCTGCAGCTGCCTGGGGGGGCTTCTGTCAGTTTTCCCTTAAGTTTAAGTGTTAATCTGCTATTCTCTCACAGATACTGTGAGCACAGGATCATTGAGCCCTGAGGTGGTGAAAGCCCTTTAAGATTGAGTCCAGCCATAAATCAGAATGTGATTAGGTGGGATTCTGCAAAAAAAAAAAAAAACCTACAAAGTACTGCATGCCTGTTTACAGCACATTATAAGCTTTTGGCTCAGACTGATTATTCTTCCCTCAAGAAAGAATTAATAGGGGCACCAGTAACAGCTCTCCCCTGAATTGTTAGAAACCTTCACTCTGCAGGGAAGCTCCTCAGGGAGCCTCCCTGGCCTGCTGAAGCAGTGCTCTGATGTGGTGTTGTGATCTGTACCAGGTCCCTCTCCAGAGACAGAAGAAGAGAGAGGTCACTCTCACGGGAGAGGAACCACAAGCCTTCTCGCTCCTTTTCCAGGTCTCGCAGGTAAGGAAAGCCTTCAGTGTTTGTGTGTTCTGAGTAAATGGGAAAATGACTTTCTGTGCCTTGCTGGAGAATCACCTCTAGTGTCAGAGGAGATTCTTCACCTTAAACAATAAAATACTCTGCTTTATTAAATGGACAGTAATTTTAAAATGCTTAAATGCCACCTGCTGATTGTGGCTGCGGGGCTTAAAGGAAAATTTGCTGCTCCTGACACCTGATCCTAACCTTACCTGTGTTCTTCAGTCGTTCCAGGTCAAATGAGAGGAAATAGGACTGTGGGAAGGAGCTGTGTACAGGAAGTCATGAGATCCGAGGCCAGGAGTATGTACAGAACATTGTTTTGTTTTGAAACTTCATAAAGCTTGGTGCATTTTTAAAATGTTTTAGCTGTTGAACTTGCTTTGTTCCTTGTATCTTGTAACAGGTGGCAAATGTAAAGATGTGAATCTGTATATGGTTCTGAGCAGATCTATGATTTGTAATATTAATGGTTTTTCAATGTACCATTAGACATGGAGGGTGTGTGTGTGTGGAATGACAAACAGTCTGTGCTGGGTAGCTGGGAGGGCTGGGCTGGGGGTTGCTGGGGCTCAGCTGGAGGAAGTGTGCAGGGATGGGATGGGATGGGATTGTGTTCCCTGTGGGATCAGGCCAGGAGCAGAGCAGGACATGGGTGTTCCATAGCCCAGGTCTGGTAGGAGAGCAGTGAGCCAGTGCACAGGGAGGGAAAGGGTTGGGGGCTGCAGCTTCATCCAGCTCCAGTTCTGACTGAGCTGCTTGATATTCCATGAATTAAAACTTTTTAGCTATAGGGTCAGTTCATTTTGTACTTGCTGTGAGTCCTTAATTAGCTGATTGTTAAATGACCATGTATTCCAGAAGCTCTGAATAGACCAAAAGCAGAACTGACACCTGGAGTGGATGTGTTGTGTCTAATGGTACATTGTAAACATTAGTAATTAAACATTTCTTTACTGTACAAGAATTTTCATGTCACTTGTAAAATGTCTTTTGTGAGATCCTTGGGATTAAAGTTTTGGTTACAACTCGTTGTTCAGTATTTACCTCGTCCCTGGCTGTGACAGTCACCCCACGTGGCTGTGACACCCTGAAGTGTCCAGCACTGCTCCCCTGTCCCTGGTGAGGGGCAGGGTCACTGCACCAGGGCAGTCTAAGCCCTGCATTACAGGCTGAGCTGGGGTGGGCAGTAGCTGATGCCCCCTGACTGCTTGCCTGACTGTGAGCCCTGTGGTGATTCCTTGGAGCACCAGCTGGAGATGCAAAGGTTCACCAGGGGCTTTGTGTCCAGCTGTGGGTTGGGAATGGCAGTTAAGGCATTCATCCTATCTCAGTTTGGAAACCAAAACTTACCCTGAAGATTCACTTCTTGTAGAAATGCAGCATGGCTGGAGAGCAGGTGGAGCTCCCACACTGCCCGAGTGGGGCTCCCTTGGATCTGTATCCCAGAAGATGTGCTCCTTTGGTTTAGATTAAATCCCTCATGATAAACACTGCTGCTGGAGTTTCCTTGGCTTGGTGGTTTCCAGGCAGGGACAAGGTGATGAAGCTGTAAGAGAAGGATGTGCCAGTGCTCCCTGAGCTCAGTGTCTGGATTGATTTATTTTTTTAATGACTTAGTGTTACTCAGTAAGTTGGACTGGGTCTTGAAGGTCTCTTCCAACCTCGTGACTCTGAGGTTCTGTTGATGAGTTAAAGGCCGAGTGTTGCTGTGTGTCCCACTTGGTGTCGCAGAAGGGTGGCCGCAGGTGCTGCGAGAGGCGCTCACAGGTCGAGCTGCCCCTGGAGCCCCTGGGGTGGGATCCCGCGGCTTTTGCGGGCCCGTTTCACCTGCGCAGGGTGCGGAGCGGCGGCCGGGCCGTGCAGTGCCGCCGGTGCCCGGCAGAGGTCAGGGCCCGTTCGCTCTCCAGACGCCGGGGGCTGCCCGGTCCTGCTCGTTCCGCTCCCGTTCCCTACGTGCCTCCGGCAGTGTCCGATGTGCGGAAGGGTCACAGCTCGCGGTGCCTCTGCCGGCACAGACGTTCCTCATGTGGTTACCTGCGGGAACAAGGAGCCTTCAGTAGTTCAGCTGCTGCAGGGAGAGAAATCTGAAGTGCCAGAGACAGTGGGAAGCAGGTTGTGGTTTTCATACGCAACAGAGTCTCGCGGAACTGGAAGCATTTCAGTTTCGAGTTTCTGACTATTTTACTCCTCAGCTGAATGAAGAAGTTGCCCCTTAGATCTGAAGTATGCTGATTTTATAGAAGCAGGTGGAGGTTTGAAGGGAAACACAACAAACAGCTTCTAGAGAAAGATGGGAAATATATAAATATACATAAACACTGACTGGACAGCCCTTTCCCTAGTGTATAAGTAGTAAGAGCTATTTTTGATGTACCAGCACATTCGTGGATTTCAGGCGTCCCCTTCCTGTCTGAGGGAGTGACCAGCCTGGGAGTGTTGTGTTTAGAAAGTTTGCTCTCAAATTAGATGTACAAGGAAGTGTTGGTGTTCTAAAGCCAGGGACATCCCTTGCCTCTCCCCAAAGATTCTGACACCAGGAAGAGTCACCAAGTGATTTGTCCCTGCCAGGGTAGGACAGGGGATTCTGCCAAGGCTCCTTGGCAGAACCTCAGCCACAGGCCTGCTCTGGAGACCCCTGGAGTGATGAAGCAATTTCTGCTGCCTGACACCTTCCAAATGGTTGCATGGTTCTGACAGCAATGATTTACACTGTGTTTGTAATTTGGGGAGAGGTTTAACTGCCCCTGCTTCAGGCAGAAGCATCCTGGGGTTAATCCTCAGAGATCCTCAGCAGTGCCTGAGCACATCCCAGTTATTTTATACCCTCTCCCTGGGGAGAGCATTGTGTGCAAATGGGTTTGCAAAGAAAAGGATCTTGTTTTTTCTTTTTATGTACGTGCTGCTCCTTGTCTATAACCAAAGATCATGTTAAGAATGTGCTTTGCACTTATAAAGTAGAGAGGTTAAGTTTTTGTTGGGATTTGTTTCACTAGTCTTCAGACAGGGTTGAGCTTGGGTGAGGAGTTGTGATCCTCCAAAACACTGCCAATGCTTCTGGTTGAGCTGCTCCATGAGCAGGATGGCATGTCCACATACATGTGCTAGTTAGGACAAAAACCAGAGAAAAGGAGGGCTGGCAGATAATGCTAGAAAAGGAAGGAAAAAAATCCCTTGAAAAATAGATTACTTTCTGTCTGTTCTGCTCAAATTCCCCAGGTTTTAGGGTACCTTATCCTTTGACAGCTGACCCTGCTCAGAAAGCTGAAGGGAGCCAGTATGGATCACACCCAGTGCTGATTTCAAAGCTGAGCCTTGGGAATGGTTGCTGCTTCCCTATGCCAAATCCCTGACCAAAGGGGCAGCCTGGCAATTTCTGGTTTCTCCTCTATTAAATTTAGGAGCAGAAAAGAGCTGCACAAGTCCAGAGCCAAATGTTGGTCTGTGAAAGAAGTGCTTTTTGACTCTTGGACAAAGAGGTGTGCTGTGTTACCCACCTCACCCTCCAAACCCAGTCTGGGTCTGGAGCTTTGCTCTTCTGTCCTCCAGCCACAGCAGGAACTGTGATGTGTTACTGATGGAAGGGTCTTGCATTTCATCCTCTGCCTTTGCATTTCCTTCATTCTGAAGTTAGAGAAAGCAGAGAGACACCACACAGTGCCCATGGATCTTCTGCAGCAGCCTGGAGCAGGTTATACCTCATCTCTCTGAACCTCTCCTGCTTTGGTGGCCAGCAGAACCCAGTGCTGGAAGGATTTTTTTGACCTGTAGATGTTTTCAGGGTTTTGTGTTTATTAATAGAATCATGGAATCACTAAGGGTGGAAAAGCCCTCTAACACTGAGTCCAACCATTCCCCCAGCAGTGCCCAAACACTTCTGCAGCTTTTTACTGCTGTTATCACCTCTTTTCAGTTTCCAGTTTTACTTTCATTTGCCATGATCTCATCACCATGAGCTGCCTCAATGTCTCCTGATACACAGCTCCTCGAAGTGGCTGAATGCTGGACAAACTTATTTCTGCTGGATTTAATCCCTGTCCCTGTACCCATGTACAAATCCTGCCCCAGAAAACTGTCCCAAAAGAGCTGCAGTCCCTACCACAGATCTACCTGCTCTGGTGCTGTTCTAGTGGTTGGAAAAGGGACAAAAAAAAAAAAAAAGGTGAAAAAACTGGAGCATCAACCCCTTTTGCAAACAAAAGGCTGAAGGGCAGGAGTGCAATTCCAGTTGCTCCGGTTGGACCTTAGCTCCTGCGTGGGGCGCTGGCACAGAGCCAGGCCCTGCTGCTGGAATGCAGCTGCCTCCAGCCTCACCTCACCTGCCAGAAAAAGGCAGCATAAAACCAATTTCTGCCTGGCCTTGCTTTGCAGTCAGTCACTCCACTCAGGGGCTTGCTGGAGCTGAAGCCTCATCCCAGCTCTCACATGAGAAGAGTTCAGCCTTCCTCGAAGCACCATCCCTGTCTGGGGCTGCTCTTTTATTTCTGCAGTTTCACTGGGCCATGGCCGTGAGTTCCTCTGTCACTGCCTTTCAAACAAACACGGCTGGGGACTAAAATAAACACAGGATCCAGACAAATATAAAATAGGCATCCAAGAGGAACGCTATGTTCGTTCCCAAGTGATTCATTTGGCAATTATTTAATAATTTAGTGGCTGACATAATTTGAACAATCTTCAAATTGATTCGGGTGGTGTTTCTGCTTGGTACTCTGTGTCATTTTAGCCGTCACATTTTCTGTGGGAGTGATCCTAGTTGGGAAAGGGGAGTGTCCTTCCCATCTGCCACCCTTTCCAGCAGTGTCACTCCACAAGCTCCCTGACTGTGAGGAGATTCTTCCTGCTGCAGTCACACTGTTGTTCTTGGGCACTTTGCTGGGTAACACAGAGGCTGTGGATGGAGAGGATGTGCCACTGCCTGATGCCACCCCCAAAACACCCCGAGGTGTGTGACAGGCCCTGGGTAGCCCCAGCTCCGTCGGGACTGCACTATCAGGGTGCAGCAGGGGTGTCAGGGTGGGGCACTGTGTCACCCTGGCTGTCCCTTGGGAAGATCACCCCTGCCAGCTGTCAGAGAGGCATTATCTCCTCGTGGGCAGAGGCTGTGTAGAACACAACTATTAGAACATGAATATTCAAAAATATTCAGCAGGAAGCACTGGCAGTGTCCCAGCCCTCCCTGCTGATGGAGGGTTTGCCATCAGTGTTTGATACAAAGTGTTGGCAGTCAGCGTTTCACCCAATCCCAGACTGGTTCGGGTTGGGAGACACCTTAAAACTCATTTTGTTCCACCCCTTCCATGGGCAGGAAAACTTTCCACTATCCCAGGTTGCTCCAAACTCCATCCAACCTGTCCTTGGTGGGCACTTCCAAGGCTGGGGCAGCCACAGCTTCTCTGGGCAGCCTGTGCCAGGGCTCAGCCTCATCGCAGGGCAGGATTTCTGCCCAACACCAGTGTTATTACACCTCCTGCAATGGGTGCTGCTCTTCCTGGTGCTGGATTGATCAGCTTTTCATGCACTTGTACTATAAACTTTGTGGGAGGAGGTTGCCCCAGCTGGAGAGATAAGCTCCAGGTGTGGTTTGCTGCCACTCCTGCCAAGTTGTCCTTGCAGCTGCCTGGCTGACACGTGCCACTCAGAAACGCGTGCATGAAACTCCACCAGATTGGGAGTCAGGAGTTCCCCTGTGCAGGGAATGTTTGACAAGGACCCGTGGGGTATTTTTTGATCTATATATATTTTCAGGGTTTCATGGAATCATGAAATCATTTAGGCTGGAAAAACCCTCTAAGATCATAGAGCCCAACTGTTCCCAGAATCACTGCCAGGTCCAACACTAACCCATGTCCCTAGGTGCCACATCCACACTTTAAAAAAAATATTTCTAGGGATGGTGACTCTGCCACTGCCTTGGACAGCCTGTGCCTGTGCTTGACAACCCTTCTGGTGAAGGAATTTTTGCTAATATTGCACCTAAACTACTTCTGGTGCAGCTTGAGGCCATTTCCTCTCATCCTGTCCCTGTTCCCTGGGAGCAGAGCCTGACCCCTCCTATCAGGGAGTTGTGCAGAGCCAGAAGGTCCTTCCTGAGCCTCCCTAGGTCTCTCAGCTGTTCCTGGTGCTCCAGACCCTTCCCAGCTCTGTTCCATTCTCTGGACAGGCTCCAGCCCCTCAATGTCTTTTGTCTTGTGGAGAGCCTAGAACTGAACACAGTACTTGAGGTGTGGCCTTAGCAGTGCCCAGCACAAGGGCAGGGGCACTTCCAGATTTTCAACATCCCTCTCCCTTTGTCTCCTTCCTGCTCTCTTGGTGGATTTACAATTGATAATCTATAAATCTTTCAGTGTTCTGCAAAGCTGGGGTTTGTGCAGAGGTGGGAAGGGTTCTGGTGCAGCATCACTGCTGGTGGGTGAAGCACAGAACATTTTAAACCCTCTTTCCATCCTCTGTGGCACTGCTGACCACAGCTCCAAGTTCCAGCAAATTTCCTTTTTTTTTTTTCCTGAAACTGAAAGAGAAAGGTTTTATTTTGGCAGCTGGAACTTCCCAGCTTTAATCTCTGTTGGGCAGAGACCCTCTAGTGTGTGGAGCACATCCATCCCCATGGCCCAGCTCGGGGTCAGGGCCAGCCCGTGGGGTGAAAGCTGCTCCTCCATCCCCATGCCCGGAAATCCTGCTGTGCCTGACATGTGGGAGGGAAGGTGCAATTGACCCTTACCCTTGTGTCAAGGTGGTGGCTGCCATATCATCACCTCTGCCTTTATTGCCATCTCAGCTGTCCCCTCCCTTTACCTCTGCTCTGCTTCAGGCTGTGCACGAGTCACCGTGCAAGGCAGGGCTCTGTCTGTCGCTCTGTCTGTCTGTTGGTCTGTCTGTCTGTCGGTCTGTCTGTTGGTCTGTCTGTCTGTTGGTCTGTCTGTGGCCTGGGTCCTGGTCCTGCCCCCCTACAGGTCCCATTTCATGGCATATTCAGGGTCTGCCTGCCCCTGGCTCTGCCCCTTCCCTCCCTGTGCCCACGCCCAGACCCACTCCTTGCCCCCCAGCACCAGGGCAAAGTGAATCAGAGCTGTCCTGGACTGGGGCATTCCTGAAAGGTGTGACTGGAGATCCCGGGAGGGAGTGACACACACTGAGCCAGCAGGTGATGGGATGGGCAGGCTGCACATCCCAGAGCCCAGGGCGGTGTGGGACAGCCCCAAACTCCCAGCACATGGGAAATGCCCCATCCCGGTGTCTGGGTGCCCCATGGAATCGGGGTTGTTTCAGAGGTGACATCGTGAGCAAGGGCTTAGTCAGAGCTCCCCATTCTCACCTCCTCACGGTTATAAAGGGCCAGATCGAGCTCCAGGTGGATTTCAAACCATCCTGTGGCTTGGAGAGCAACAAATCCCTCAGCAGCAGCGCCGTGCCACACTGGGAAGAAGCTACATCCATCAGCAGCTCCCGCGAGCTGGGCTGCACCAGGCTGGGCACTGTGACCTGCGTGGACAGGAGCGACCCTGCCCCACTCTCCCTCCTCTTCCCCATGCCCTGCCCTCGCTGAGATGCCCGTGGGGAGCTGCTGGCTGCAGAACAGTCCCCGGTGGGCGTTTTGGATGGAGCTGATTCCCTGCAGGAAGCTCTGCGAGAGGCTGGAGCCGCTGGTCCCGGTTCCCAGCAGGGTGTCTGTGTCCCCTCCGGTGTCTGCCCCGTCCTGCCGCGCTCGGGGCCGTGGGCAATGAGGTGGAGCAGCCAGGGAATAAAGGGACAGCCGGGTGCAGGGTTTGGAGCCAGGTACTGCAGCCGCCCGGCCGTCCTCGGAACAATGAGGCCTTTGCTGCCAGCAAAAAAACCCCACAAAAGCTTCCAAGCTGCTCATGGAAAGTCAGTGAAGCAATTACGTTAATGACTGTGAATGGGGCTAAAAACAATCTTGGATGAAAATGAGTGAGGGGCCGAATGAAGCGACCGATTCACAGCCCAGCTCCCGCATCCAGGAATATTTCCAGTAAGCAAAGGCCTTGTTTTAGGACTGTCTCATCCCCCATTTGTGCTTGGTGGGATTCTATTTCCACTCTGCTGAGTCTGGTGTTTCATCAAAATGCCTTCATAAATGGGGCAAACAAGGGCTGGATATGGCAGGGGAACAGTCAATTAACACGATCCGAGTTCTTTTAGGGGCAGAGTTAATCAAGCATTCAGCGTTTTGTCATTCTTGTCTTTCTTTCCTGGGAAAATCCTATTAGTATAAAATCACTTAATTGGGCACTTCAAAGAGCTGATGGGAAAACGGGCTTCGCTGGGATATAAACGCCCTCCAGCCGAACACTGGGTTCATTTAGGCTTCTGCTGGAGCGTGAGGGTTTCATTAAGAGCCTTCACGATTCCCACTTAAAAGAAAAAAGCTTGTTAGCAGAGATAATAAAAAAAAAACACATAGAAAAAACTCTTGGTGATTTGACTCTCGCTGAAGAGGGTTTTTAGTGCCGGAATACTCAGGACTTTGTCACTGGCAATCTGCTGTCCTGAGTTGAGCAATTTCCACCTGCCTGGGATGTTCTGGCAAATAAAAGCTGCTTGAGGAGGGGGAAAAAATCACCCCTGTGCCCCATAGAGTGGGACACAGCCCTGGCTGGACATTTGGGGTGTAGGGATGGTGTGTTCTGCAGGACTGAACCCCAACCCCATGTGCTCATCTCCACTTTCCACATTGGGGCAGAGGTCCTGTGTTAGTTCCCCCCATTTTCAGGGTGTTTCCCTGGGTAGAAATTCACCTTTTTGCAGGGTTTATGTTTATCTCACTTTGAAAAATAAGTGTGCTCTGATCTCTGCCAGCTCCATTCCAAAAGACCTGAGGGATGCTCATCTGCCCAAATCTTTGCTGTTTTTCTCTCTGTGCTGGTTGGTCTAACAGGAATATTACTTCCCCTCCCAAAAAAACCCTCTTCACAGAGACCTTTGACCACGACATCTCAAAACCATGTAAAATCCCTACGTGCAGGAATTTGTGTGCATTTAAAACAGTCCTGATGAGCACGGGCTGGCCCTCAGTGTGTTATTCTGTAAACACAGTTCCATGAAGCCGCATTTCCCCGTTCTCCATCCTATCCAAGGCTGGAGCATTCCAACCCTGATTCCTCCAGTTCCCTGCTCCACGCTGGGACTCCCAGCCGTGTCCCCGCGGTTTCGGGGGTGCTGCTTCCCGAGTCAGAGGAGGACAGGGACGGGATGAGCCTCGCATCGGGAGCGCTGTGCCCAGGCACGTTCCCCGGCGGATCCCCGGCTGTGCCGAGGATGGGCTGAGTCACTCCCGCTCTGCTGCCGTGAGTAATGCGTTTGCTTCCGTGTCTGCAGAAGCTTCCACTCCCTTCGGCTTCTGCGGGACCCACCTGGGGAGATCCCCTGGGAATTCAATGCTCCCGAGGGCTCCCTGCTCAGTGTTTGGGTGCCCCCGGTGCTGGGAAGGAGGTTCCTTTGAAAGCTGTGAGATATGCAGTGGTTTAATATATTCCTTTTGCTTCCAGGCATTGGGACGAGTTATTCAAGGAAATGACAAACATGGATTCTCCCACGTCCACACGCCTCCCGGGTGGGGGTTTGGGACCCCTGGGGAGGGCGAGCCTGGAGCAGGGGAGGTGACAGATCCCACACTGTGGCTATAAATGGTGAGAAGGAAATAGCCCATCAGCCCTCGGCGCTGATCCTGGTCCCCAGTCCGGTGTCTGCCCTCCTCCTTCTCCTCCTGTCTCGTGGGATCAAACACCATGAATCACCTTTGGGATTTTCTATTTTTTTTTTAAGTTCCTGTATCGCCTTCTTAATCACTCCTCCCGCCACCCCCCTCCCCTTTTTTCTCTGTTCATGCCACTGCAGACGTGCCCATGGACTTCCTGACCCAGACCCTGACGCCATCCCTCTCCCCACTTCCCATTTCCAAGAACCCTCTCGGCTGAGGTCTCCCCTCTCCCGGGGAAGGGAAGCGAGAGCGGAGTTCACAAGAGCCAGAAACCTGCCCGTACCCCCCATCCCGGGGTGTGGGGAGTGAACCCTCACCCCACCAAAAAATCACTGAGAGAACTACAGACTGGCTTTCCTAAGGGGAAAAATCGACATCTGACTGGTTTTCTCACTGGTTTAGTGCTGGGATGAATCCCTGCTGTAACTGGGATGTTCCCAGCAGCCAGGCTGGTTGGTTATCTCACTTTTTGAATCCCTCACTCTTGCGTCAGTGGCTGTAGGGCCGATCTGGGTTGCACAAGCTCCTTCCTCTGCCACTTCAAAAAGATCCTGCAGGTTTGATGTTCCCATTTCCTTCTGTGCGCTGGGGGGGCGGGAGGGAGGGGGCCTTTTATGGAAGAAAAGGGATGTGTTTTAAGCAGGGAGCATCCTCAGGTAATTGCTGCTCCATCCCAGAGTCCCAGGTGGCTCTGGAGCTGCTCTGAGCCAGGGTGTGCCCGCGGTGCTACGGCTGGGGCGGTGCCGATTGCATCCCTCACATCCAGAGGGAGCAAACCCGCACCTGCAGCTGGAGCAGAGCTGGAGCTTGGCAAGGAAACGATCCTTAACACCCAGTGTCGCAGCTACCTCTGCAGTGAGGCTCTGAGGGCTGCTCCTTGCACCCAGGAGCAGAAATCATTCCCAGATGGAAAAACCAGTGACAGCTTCTCTGCCCCAACTTGCCCCCTTCCTCTCCCTGCTTATTACAAACAGCAAGACAGGATGAATTTTGGAGCCTTTAAGTGCAGACTGCAGCTTTCCAGGATGGATCTTCAGCAGTGTGAATTTAAGATGATTTCCCATTCCCCATCCTCCTTTCCCCTTTCCTTCCACCCCACTGTGCCTATCTGGAGGCAGCCACGGGGCTGTGCAGCCACCACTGATACAAATCCCAGCACCTTGGTACAGCCCAGCTCCACTGAATGAAGAGGAGTGATTGCAAAATCCTCCTGCAGCATGTGGCAGCCTCCAGCCAAACATGCCCAGACATATTTTCCAGCTGCTCCGGCCAGTGGGAAGCTGCTGGTCCAGCTGGAAAAAGCAGGAGTGGTCTGCACACCAAGGTCCTCCTTATCACCCCAGCACCTCCTGCCTCCAGGGGCTTTTGAGGAGACCTGGCATTCCCAAGGGATCACTTCAAGGTGGCCTTTGTCACTTGGCATTGTGCTGTCACCTCCTTGTGCCCACAAGAGCAGGTTGTGTTTGAATCTGTGAGCCCAAGCTGTGAGGTTTGGGCTGGGATGGGGCTGTGGGACACAGCCCCTGTGCCCCACTGGGCTGGCTCCGAGGGCTTCCCTTCCCTTCCCTTCCCTTCCCTTCCCTTNCCCTTCCCCTGACCAGGCCCAGGGCAGTGCCCTCCAGCCCTGCAGAGTAACCCCACAGAAGCTTTCCTGCCTTCACACCTTTCCTGCCTTGGACCTGCATTTTCCATCTAAGCCACAGATCCCCTCAAATCTTTGCCACGGTTCCTGCAGGACATGCACAGACTTGTTCCTCCTCCTCATCCCTGCCTGGACATCGGCAGGACTCAGAGCAGCAGATCCTGCTCCAAACGCTTTTCTCCACCCACAGCGGGTGCTGGGGTTCAGCTGGTGGAGCAAAGCCAGGCCTGGGGGAGATAATCCAGCTGGAGGGGCTGGGGGTGGCCCGGGATGGGCTGGGCAGTGCCTGAGGGCCAGGGGAGAATCATCCCCGTGCGGTTCTCAGGTTGGCACCTCGGGGGGCTGAACCGCCTCTTCCTTATGCATTAATCCCAATCCTACAGTGGCCCCAGGGTGGGACAGCCTGGGCAGGACGGGACCCCCATGAGCCTGCTGAATCCTGCATCTCCCGGCTGGAATGTGGCAGCCCTGCATCCACTGCCGGGGCTGCTTGCATCCTCTAACAGGACATCTCTGCATCCCTCATCCCTCACAGGGAGGTCTCCCTATCCCCTGACCCCTCTAGGAAGGGGATACCCGCATTTCCTCATGGGAGGGTCCCTGTGTTCCCTGATGGGGGAGATCCCTGCACCTGCCAGGGAGGAGGGCCCTGGATGTCCTGGCTCAGGTTTCCCTCTGGCCCCTGATGCCGGGTCCCTGCACTCACCTAGGAAGGGCTTCCCCCTATCCCCTGATGCGGGTCCCTTCCTCTCCTGCCATAGGGGGGTCCCTGCCCTCCCCAAGGACGGGGGTCCCTGTATCCCCCGGGGTCCCTGTATCCCCCGGCACAGGACCCGCCCTCCCAGGGGACGGGTCC
>VXBR01008246.1:103189-121720 GCA_013400215.1 Cisticola juncidis
CAGCCGCTCCCGGGTGCGGGTGCCCCCAGCCCCTCCTGCTCGCCCCAGCCTTCCCCAAACTGGAGTGACTGGTCCTGGGTGTCGCAGGTGTCTGTGGAGCCCCGCTGGGTGTCCCCCAGGGGTGCTCTCATCACCAGCTCGTCGGGAGGAGGTTTTAACGTGGCCGTGCACCTGCCACTTCCTCGCCCAAATCTTGGGGTTCCCGGGCGGCTGCCGGAGCCTCGAAGCTCTCGCTGGGCAGAGGTCGCTGGAAGCGGCACCAGCCCCATGGGAGGGGACGATGGCCCGGCCTGGTCCCGCCCTCGTGGGTGACTTTGGCAGTCTCAGCCGTGAGTCAGGGCCGGGCTCTTATCTCGAGGCTCCAGGGTGGCACCTGAGTGGCGTCGGCGACCTGAGGATGGGGACATGGGCTGGTGACGCGGGCGGGGAGGGCCGGGGGTGTCTGGGCAGGGTGACAGGACGTGTCCCTCTCCTGCCACCTGTCCGGGCTTGCCTGGACATGCTGAGGCTTGCCTGGCAGTGAGGTCACCCTGTCTGTGCTCAGACCGCCCGGAGATAGGAAGCTGAATTTCTATTTTTACTCGGGGATGCTGAGTCCAAGCACAGGGGTGGCCCCAGGGACTGATTGTGGCCCCCCAGCCCTTGGGCTGGGCACTGCCCAGCTGCCCTCTGGCACACCGAGCTGGTGCCACGCCTGGTAATTGGATCATCGAATCATTAAAGTTGGAAAAGACCTCCAAGATCCTCGAGTCCAATCTCTGACCAATCCTCGCCTTGTCAGCTAGACCAGAGCTCCGAGTGCCACAGCCACGCTTCAAGGGGTGGAATGTGGGGAAGAAATGTGGCACAGGCAATCCAGAGGGTGCTGAATTTGGGGAGAAATCTTCCCTGCAGGAGGATTAGAACTCACTTCTTGGGGAACTTTGGGGATGGGGAGGATCTTCTGTGGCCTGGCTTTGGGAGTCTAGATTAGGTGGGAAATGGGAGCTATGAATCTTCATTTTTTAAGCTGATTTAATGAGTGTGGCTGTCCCAGCAGGGGCAAGCCTTGGCTCTGGACACTCAAATCTCAGAGCAGTGCTGACTCTTACCTGCTGGACTCGGTGATCTTGGAGGTGTTTTCCAACCTTAACCACTCTGATTCTGTGTCGAGGTTCCTCATAGTGAGAGCTCCATTATCCCCACATGGGTGGCAGGGGAAGGACTGCTGGGATGGAAAGGCTTTGTCACTTACTGGGAAGGTCAAAGCTTTTGGCACCGATTTGAAAGAAAACAAACAAGGTCTTGTGTCTGGTTACCCAACAGCTCCCAGCAGATAAGGAGGGTGGTTAGCAAAGTGGTCAAGCTTGTGGCACGTTCTTGCAGTTGCTTGAAGGTTTCCTTACCACTGGGTCTGGGTTCTTGGGATGAAGAAACTGGCCAGAAAAACATCCTGTTGCTTCATTTGCCCGTGTGCCAACCTGCCCTTTCCTGCATGGGAGTGGGAAGGAGCAGGTTGGGCAGTGTCTGAGGACCAGGGGAGCTGCTGTGGCTCTGAGCTTGGCACCCCCAGGGCTGTTGTGGGTGGGTGGCAGCGTCAAGGTGCTGGGTGCTCTGACCTGGCAGGGCTTTCCTGCTGGAGGAGGAACGGGGAGTGTTGACATCTGCACCTTCCCCACCCTCCTGTGTCACGCTGGGCTGTGTCTGATCTCAGCCTGTGCGAAAATCTCCAAAGTCAGAGCCCAGATGTGTCAGTTCTCTCTGGGCTGCCTCAGTGCACACCCAGCCCAGCTTGTCCCACCTTGGCTACCGTGTGCTGTGCCCTGGTGGCCAGCCCTGCCCTGTCTTTGCTCCTGTCACCCCAGCCCGTAACCAGCTCTGGTTTCCCTGCAGCCGCCGCGATGCCGCTGTCCCAGAGCAGGGCTGGGCAGGCCCCGTGCAGCAGCAAAGTCTGCAGGAACCTCTTTGGCCCCGTGGACCACGAGCAGCTCCAGCACGACTTCGAGGACAAGATAAGGCAGCAGCTGGAGGAGGCTCAGCAGCGCTGGAACTTCAACTTTGAGACAGAGACTCCCCTGGAAGGGCCATTCAAGTGGGAGAGGGTCCTTGTGGCTGAGCAGGCGCCCCAGGAGGTTCACAGCCTGGTCAGGGCTGTCATCAGCAGTGACAGCAGGAGCCCCTCGGCCCACAGGGTCCCCCCCAAGGACCGTGCTGGAAGGATTTGCCCCGAGGAGTCCCAGCAGAGCTCGAAGGTTTACAAGGCAGGTTCCCTGCAGAGCTTGAAACGTGGGCAGACCACGATCAAAGGTGAGTGCTGGGGTTGGTGTCACTGCCCAGGGGCTTGGTGGCATTGATGTCATGGCAGGGACAGACATACAGACAGAGGGGACTGGGCTGCCAGAGCCCTGCCTGGCTCTGGGGCATGGGGATGGGTCCCACCCTCTGTGGATCTCTCCTAGGGAGGCAGAACCCATCTTCCAAAGGGAAAAAGGCCACCAGCCGGGTGCCTTGTAGCTGCTGGGGTTTGTGCAGGGGACTGGCATTGGGCCTGTGGGTTTTGTAGCTGAAGATGCCCCCAAATTAATCACCTTCAGTTCCAATGGCCTGACCCAATCATAGAATCACAGGATATTAAGGAGTTGGAATGGACCTTCAAGAACATCTTTAAGATACCTCCCACTAGACCAGGTTGCTGAAAGCCTTTATCCAACGTGGCTTTGAATTCTTCCAGGGTTGGCACATCCAGAACCTCCCTGGGCAACCTGTGCCAGTGCCTCACCTCCCTCAGAGTGGAAAATTTCTTCCTGTCCTATGGTCAGGGCATGGAGTGTAGCTGCAGATGAGACAAACAGGAGAGATGGTGCAGACTCCCAGCTCTGCTCTCCAGCAGCTTTGCCTGGGGGCTTTAGGGTGCAACCCACCTGGGCACACCTCCCTCTTCCTTCCCTGCTGCTCCCAGCGGGCTGGAGACCCTTTCCAACCCTTTCCTTCTCCTTTCAGACTTCTACAGTGCCAAGAGGAGGATCGTCCCTGCCCGGCCCCGCCCGTGACTGGCTGGGGCAGCTGCCGACGCCGGGGGAGCCTGGCTGCCCTGCCCTGCTGTGCTGATCTGTACCGAGCAATGTAGAGCCTGTAGTTCCTATTTATGAGTAGCTCTGGGGTCCTGAGGGACCTTCACTGTGTGCAATGTAGGAGAGGAGCCCCAGGCGGGGCTGGAGGAGGACTGAGATGGGCCTGGTGGGACTGAGGCACTGCCTGGGGGTCCAACACCGTCCTTGTGCCGTCCTGATGTCCTGGACACTCCACTGCCTAGGGGCTGTCCTGGGGGACACTTGTGTCCCAGCCACCTGGTGGCACCAGATACCTTTGAGGAAAGTCACTGGTGAGGGTTGTGGAGCCCTGGGACACGTGGGGGTGGCCCTGTGTCCCTCTGTCCCTCTGTCCCAGCAGGATGGAGCCCAGCACTGCCCGTGTGTGGGGGCTGCTCCTTCCCCTGTTCCTGGACAGCCCTTCCTGGGGGTGACTCACAGGAACACTGCCCTGGGCAGGATTTGGGATCCCTGGCACTGTGCTGGCCCCAAGTGCCACTTTGTCACCCTGTTGTTGGCTTGTTGGTGCTGCTGCTTGTGCCCACGTCCCTCAACACTGACACCAGGCTGGGGAGCCCCTGCTCTGCCTCTGCTGGGCTCCTCTAGGAAGAAGTCCTGCTCACCAGCAGGGATGATGCTGAAATAAGGAATTGTAGCTTGTTTTCCTGGACTTTTTCTCCTTTGGGGCTGGCAGGGAGAGGACCCTGGCTCTGCTCTGGGATCAAGGAATGGCCTGGAGCAGAGGCTGCTCAGTTCCAGCACTGAAGGATGAGTCCCTGAGGGACTCGACACTGTCAGGTCTCAGCACTTTCATGGGGTTCATCTCCTGCTCTGCTGGATTTGGACCAGGAACTGGTGCAAGATGGTCCCAGGAGGAAAAGGGACAGGGTTGATCTCCCACCTTGCACCACGATGCACTTTGCTGTCGGTGAAGCTGCCAAGCTCCCAGCACTAAATGTTTATTTATATTTAAAATAACGCTATTAAGTGTATGTGGGGAAAGGGGAAATACCTGTTTGTCTGTAAGTGTTAACTCTGAATAAACACCTGTGCAAGGGAATTCTGGTGAATTAATGTGGGTGACTGGGAGCAGGGTCTGGCTGGGGAGGAGAGTTCCAGGGGCTGGGGATCCCTCTGGGGGTGCAGCCCTGAGCTGGGATCTGCCTTTGAGGGCTAAGAGGGACAAAGCCTTGCCACAACCTCTGTGCCTGACCCCATTCCCTGGGGACAGTGGCCTGGTGCTGCCACCATGTCCCCAGCAGAAGACTGTGTGGGATGTCCCTGAAGGACCCCTGTATTTCTATTTTCCCCACTGTGACCCTGTTCCCCCTATCCCTCAGTGCCCATCCCGTAGTGTGAGTGCCCATCAGCCATGGGCAAGCTGCTCCTCTCCCTGAGCCCTTTAAAGGGTGCTGGGGGCTCACAAGGGTGACCCACACTGGGGTGGGGACACAAGAGCAGGTGGTGGCACTGCTGGTGCAGTGGCATTTCCTGGGGGGGACTGGGAGCCCCTGGGAGTCAGGGGTGTCTCCACCACTGGCTGCTTCCTTGGAGGACTGAGCAAGGCTTGAGGTTCTGGTTAATGTGAGAAATCCCCTGATTTGCAGAGGACCCAGATGAAAATAAAGTTGATGGCAAGAACAAGGTGTCATTCATCAGCTGAGGATCCCTCAAGCATCTGCCTGTCCCTGGAGTGTGGGGTGACATCCAGGCATCCCTGACACACACTCAGCCTTTGAGCTGAGTCAAGCCCTACAGATTTAGCCCCTGTAATCTTCCCCCTTACGTAAGTGCTTCCAAACCCCCCTGGCTGCTGCCAGGAGCTCCCCTCTGCTCTCACCTCCCACTCACCAGGAGCAGCAGCAATGAAGGAAATGAGAAATGAAACAGTGAAACCTCCCTGTCTGTGCTTGTGGCTCTGGGGACAGCCGGGGTCTGGCTCTGCCTGCTGGAGGGAGCTGGTCCAGGGCTTGAGCTGAGAGCCCCTGGGACACTCCAGGACTGTGTCCCCCCAGATTTGGGACACAAACCAGTGATGGACTCCCAGCAGCTCGGGAGTGGGTGGAAACCTCCCACTTTCAACCCAGGTTGTGTTTTGCTGCTCCCATCCCAGCCTGGCCTCGGCACAGAGCAGGGATGCTGAGGGCCAAACCCACGCAGGGGGAGGGTCAGGTGCTTCCCTTTCCTTTCCCTGACACCTTTCACATTCAATCCCCTTTCCCTGACACCTTTCATATTCAATCCCCTTTCACTGACACCTTCCAGCATCCCATCGGGGTTGGATCACACCCTCCTCCCTGGGCTGTGCCCTCCTCCCTGGGCTGTGCCCTCCTCCCTGGGCTGTGCCCTCCTCCCTGGGCTGTGCCCTCCTCCCTGGGCTGTGCCCTCCCCTGACCCCTGCTGATCCCAGTGCTCGCTGCCAGCCCAGCTCTGCCGCTGGAACCACGAAGTCTTGCTGGGCAGAGGGCACAAATCAAGCTCTCCCAGGGATATTTAGGGTTTTCCCTTCAAAAGGGAAAACTTTCTCTTCAAAACCTTGGCTAAAGCAAAGCCAAAATCCATCCTTCTCTGAGCAGCAATAAACACTGCAGAGGGCTGAGCCCCCAGCCTGGCCGAGGGGATGCTTCAGTTCTGGGCAGCACCAGCTTTGCTCAGAATGTGCAGAAGAACCAGCTGAGCTCTTAGCTGGCCCATAAATGCCCTGATGGGGCAGATGGACCTGAGCTGGCTGCTTGGTTGGGTTAAACAGCAAACGAGCAGGGCGTGGCTGCTTCCCCGTGAGGGATTTCACCAGTTTAGATGGGCAGAGGGAGTTGAGGCATCAGGTTCCACCCCAGAGCCCCTGCCCTGGGAGCTGGGCTCAGATCGGCTCAGATCTGCAAGGCAGGGGATGTTTGCCCGGGTTATGCTCTGGAGATAACAGCATTTCCTTCTGCCCGAGTTCTCTTCACGTTTTGCAGTTAAAGAGCAGGAAAAAGGCCTGTGGTGGATCTGATCCCCCTGTCCCCTCATGAAGCAGAGTGCTGCTGGGCAGCCACTGGGTTTGGTGCTGGGTTTAAAGCCAGGTTTATAATTCAGACAGAAGCCTTAAAAAACCATTGGGGGGTACAGCACGGGGGGACATCTTCAAATTCTGGGGCCAAAAAACCTCCACAGGGAAGATTTTCAGCTTGTTCTGTCTTTGGTAGGATGTTACAATCTGGGGGCTATAGATAATCTCATATTTTGGGTTGTTTGGAGCCTTAAAATAACATTTTCTCTTTGTCTGCTGTTCTTCCCCCTGCACTAAACACCCCCAGCCCCAACCATTGCAAACCAGGACAGGATGGGGACTTTGCTGCACTTCCCACCAGCGCCTGCAGTCCCTTGCAGAGCTGCCCTGGATCTGGGGGCTTTGGGGCCACTGTCACCTTCTGCACGGGTCCGTCCCACAGCCGGCTCGCAAGGCAGCAAACAGGAAATGTGTGAGCACCGGCAGTTGAGTGTCAGAACGGAAAGTGCCTTGAGTAAGAGAGATGAGAGCGGGGCCGCGGGCGGCTCGAGTGCCCTCGGGGTGGGACCCGCGTCCCCTGTGACCCGGGGAGACCCTGGTGTGCCCAGCACCGAGCATCGCTCCTGGCACGTGGGGAGGGTAAGTCCTGCTGAGAGCTCGGGCATCACCCTGAGAAACAGAAAAGTGAGAGAAAGAAGGGTTTTTCTCGCTGTTAGTGATCCAAGGGGGCTTTTTCTTGCTGCCTGTGAGGGGCTGTGGCTGGGGGCTCCTTTCTGAGGGCTGGGAGCAGCGTAGGGTTGGTGGAGGGAGGCAGGACACTGGGAGCTGGTGATGCCATGGGGGGNCCCATCCCATCCCATCCCATCCCATCCCATCCCCCTGCTTGTTCAGTGCCTCCGTCGTGCTGTGGGCTAAGCTCACCTGCCCTGGGGCTGGGACAGGTAACCAGGGGCTTCTCCATGCCTTAAACAACCCCCTGCCCCCCCACTCCCACTTCTGCTGTCTCAGAGGCTGGCACTGCCACAAAGGCATTTCTGGTCCTGTGGGACTCCACCAACTCCACAAGACCCTCTTGCTTTAAGGGGCTAGGGCTGGTTTGGGGCCCTGTTCCCATTTCTGGGATTCAGCAGGGTCTGTTCCTCATGGCAAAAGGAAGGGGCAGAGGGCAGGAGGAGCTGGCATCTCCCCAGGTTGGGAGTGGAGAGCTGGGCTCAGGCAGAGCCAGCACGGCCCCAGCTCTGCATCACCGCTCCCCACGGCTGTGGCTTCCTTCCCTCGGGGTTTCAGCCTTGCACACAAGGAACAGCCTCTCCTGGGGGTGGCACGGTGGCTGTTGGTGACACAGCCGCCCATCCAGGCTGGGGACAGGGCACTGGGGGTGCCCAGCTCAAGCCCCACAGGCCTGGGCCAGCAGCAGTGTGATGGAAACCTCCAAACCTCCATCCCCTGTGCCCGGAGGTGACTCAGTGTGAAAACCGGGGGAGGGATTTTAAAAGGCGCTGCTGAGCTCTGGGCAGGCAGGTGGAGCCAGCACTTGTTGCTCACACCTCCAGCATCACCTTGGCTGGTCCTCTGCGGGTGTCACCTCCTGGGTGGCCCTTGCTGGTGCTCTGTGCATCCTCCACAGCCGAGGCAGAGCATGGGGAGGTTTGGGATGGGTGCTTGGCTGGTGGCAGGAGAAACTGTTGAGCAGCTGGGAACTGGGCTGGGAGCCCCTGGAATGGCTGGGAGCCCTGGAATGGCTGGGACCTGAGCTGGGAGCCCCTGGGATGGCTGATAGCCCTGGGGTGGCTGGTAGCCCTGGAATGGCTGGGAGCCCCTGGGATGGCTGGTAGCCCTGGGATGGCTGGGAGCCTTGGAGTGGCTGGCAGGAGCAGCCGTTGCTGCTGCAGATCCAGCTCCATTTGCACTCACAGACAAGGGGTTCCCTTCCTCTTGCCAAACCCCTCTCAGCAATCAGGCCCTTGACAGCAGCAGAATGAATTTCCAGCTCGGTCCCTCTGTCTCCCACCAGGCCAGGGCCATGTCCGAGCACCGGGCGGCCACCAAGGGCCGGCGCTTGGGCTCCAGCCGGCGCAAGCAGCTCCGAGAGGGCTCCGGGGAGACCCCAGTGCCAGCACCCGGCCCTGCTGAGGAGCCACCGTGGGCATCTGAAATAGTGCAGAGGGTGCAGCAGCTCCTCAGCGCCAGGGACACGGAGCAGGAGGGAGTGGTCACACGCTCGGACGTGCAGGTGAGGACGGGGCTGTGTCCTGGGGTCTGGTACTGCCAGGGTGACAGAGATGGGGGGGTTTCACCCTGATTTGCTCTGGTTTTAGAAATTGCAGGAAGAAGGTTTGCCATGCAGCAGGGAGGAGCTGGAGCTTGTGTTTGATGGGCTGGATGCAGCCGGCACCGGGCGCTTGGGCATAGAGGAGTTCACGGCCGGGCTCCGTAAGTGCAGCGGGACACGGTCCCGGGGCTCTCCTGGGGGATGGGAAACCCTGCCCTGGCTGTGTGGCACAGGGTGAATCCTGAAACGCTGCCTTGGCACAGGATAAATCCTCCCCATGGGCACTGTGAGACCCTGCCCTGGCTGAGTGGCACAGGGTGAATCCTCCCCACGAGCAGCTCTCAGCCCTCAGCTCGCCTGGTGTGGGGTCCTGTTGTGCTGAACTGCTTTGTTGAAGCTGTGGAGGGGAAGCACTGGGGTTTGGGCTTTGCTGTTGCCCTGCCTGGGCACTGAGGGTTTGGGGTGTCTGCCAGCAGGGCAGTTCCTGAGCTCCCAGAAAGCTGCCAGGGAGCACCGGCGGAGGAAGACGGCGTCGCGGAGGGTCCGGCTGGTGCTGCCTGCCCCGGAGCTGGCAGGGGTGGACAGCGAGGAGCGCAGACACTTCGCTGCCTTCATGGAGCAGCTGGGCACAGGGAACCTCTCTGAGGAGTAAGTGCCCTGCTTGGCATCCATGGGTGCCCTGCAGGATGGATAGAGGGGGAAAGGCTCGGGGAGGAGATCCCCACACAGGCAGGGAGCCCAGAGATGCCTTGGGGGCGCCTTTGGCCTGGGCACAGGAGCAAGGTCAGAGTGACCCCAGTGCTCATCTGCCCTCACACACCTCAAAAAGTGTGAGTTTAATGGCTCAGCTGGCCTGGCTTTGGGGGTTCTGGGGGATCTCAGCCCCAAACAGCCCTGTCCCTGCAGACAGGAGATCTGGCAGCTCTGGGTGAAGCTCCGGCAGGACGAGCCCCAGCTGCTGGACAACCTGGAGGAATTCCTGGCCAAGATGAGGCAGCGCATCCAAGAAGCCAGGAGCGAGAAGGAGGCTTTGGAGCTGACGCTGAACAAGTGAGTCACCCCAGGACAGTGCATGGGGACAGGACAGGAGGGATGGGGACAGGCAGGGCCATCCCAGCCGTGAGGAGAAGCCTGGGTGCTTCCAGCACATCCCCCAGCGGCCGGAGCAGAGGTTCTGCCAATGTTTGGGGTCGGGCTCCCTCTACAGTCATGGACGGGATGGAAAAGGGCCGGGCTCGGACTGCCGGCCACATGTCCCGGGTGACACCCTCCAGGCAAACCCGGCCCGGGGCTCCCGGGGGCACTGCGGGGTCCTGCACCCCCGGAGCGGGGGCTCACACCCCTCCCCGGCCCCGCTGTCGCCACAGGCGGGTGGCCGAGCACGACAAGGACGTGCAGCAGCTCTGCGAGGTCCTGGAGCAGCAGATCCAGCAGGAGCAGCTGCGGCTGCAGCAGCAGGTGGGTCCCCGGCTGGCGCTGTCCCCTTGCCGGGGGTCCCGGCACCCCAAAGCCCCGGCCGATGGGTGAGGGGGTGCCGGTGTCCCTGTGCCACCGCAGAGCGCGGCCCGGAGCCAGCAGCAGGGCGAGGAGCTGCGGCGGGTGCTGGATGCCAGCGAGAGGGAGGTGCAGCGCCTGCTCACGGCACAGACAGAGGTGGGCTGGCCCCGACCCCCGCTTTGTGTGTCGGGGGTCTCCGGGCTGTGCTGGAACCGCCCCACGGCGCTGATCCCGCCGTGTCCCCACCAGCCCTTGCTGCAGGCTGTGACACAAGACCCCCTAACCCACATTTGCCACCCCCATCCCCATCCCCACACTCTCCTCCATCCCCAGAAGACACAAGTTGAGTTCCCCACCCACCATCCTCGGGGTGGAGGGGGAGTAATTCAGCCCCGGGTCCAGAGCAGGGGATAATAAATTATTTTGGGGGGGATTTTGGTGGGCTCTCAGTGTCCTGCCTGCCATCCCACAGCTGGAGCGACGCTGTCACAGCCTCCAGAGCTCCCAGCAAGTCACCAGCACGGAGAACCGGCAGCTGGAGCAGAGCAACCGGGCCCTGCAGCATCGCCTGCAGCACCTGCAGCAGCAGCTGCAGCACACCCAGGGCCGCCTGAGGACCATGAGGGCTGCAGTGGTTTGGGAGCACACGGGGGAGCCTGGGTGAGCAGCTGGGTGACCGTGGGGCACACGGGTGTCCCCACATATGTTACTTGTGGGGAATGAGTTGGATGGGCCTCAGCCAGCACGGTGCTTCAGTGCTGCCCATGGTGCAGGTTCAGCGTGGTTTGGTGTGCAAAGCACCGAAGGAAAAAGCAGGACTGTCAGCTCCATGCACTGAATGTGTCCCTGCAGGGGGGAGATGGGGGTGTCCTTCACCCAGGAGGGCTCAGTGGGACTGCTCCAGGGATTGGGGGTTTTGCTGACTTGCTCTGTCACTGCCCTGACAGCCCTGGTGCAGGGGTGGATGTGGTGAGGAGCATGGAGTTCCCGTTTTGACCCTTGTGCTCTGTGTTTGCAGGGACAGAGTGGTGGCAGAGTTACCCATCGAGGTGCCAGTGTCCCCACAGGTACTTCAGCTGGGTGTGTGAGGACAGGGCAGGGGCTCCAGGGCCTGGTGCTGCTCTGTCTGGGACTGCAGAGGAGCCTAAGAGCAGAGGGTGCTCTGCAGCACTGCCTCCCCTAAAAGCTCTCTCAGTCGGGGCTGGTGCAGATGTTTGGGAAGGGAGGGGCTTGCAGCACCTTATTTCTGTTACCCCCAAGGGTGGGCACAGCTGGATACCTGTCAGAGGTGGATATTCCAGGTGGATATTCTCCCTCACCAAGCGTTTTTCTCTCTCCTCTTCCCACCCTGTTTCCTGCAGCTGAGCCCTGGGAAGAGCGAGAAGTTCCGCTCCGAGATGCGGATCAGGCTGGGATCCCAGAGCAGCGAGAGCAGAGCCAGGAGCACCCACCAAGTGTAAGGGCTCCTGCTGCTCCCCTCTGTGGGGTCTGCAAGCTGGGGCTGAGCCCCAGGCCCTCCCTTCATCCCCCCCCCCCAGGCAAACAATGGTATTTTGTCCTTTTAGCCCTCCTCTCCCACCCACTCATCTCTCACCCTGGAGCTCCCATCTCTTATCCCAGCTCGTCACTCCCTTGGCTCAGGAACTTGCTCTGCCTGGCTGAGAGTTGTCTTTTGCTGTCTGATAATGTCAATGTGGGTACTGGGAAGAGGCCAGGATGCAGCCCCAGGTCTGCCTGCGTGTGCTTCCCCCTTTCCCCTGCCCCCATTGCTGCCTGTGTGAAGTCCAAGTGCACCCAGAGAGGAAATAAAATCCGGTTTGGAGAGGGAGGGGGTGATGCTGCAGATCAGAGACCCTCTGGGACTGACTGGGGATGGGAGGGAGCTGGAGCCTGACCTGGGAGCTGCTTCATCGCCCCATTTTCTGCCATTTCCAGGGTTTGGGAAATGCTGCCAGCAGAAATAAACATTTCAGGAGTCCCACGGAAAGCAAGCTCTGCAGAAGAGGACCCCTTCCCAGAACCTCTGAAAGAGGAAGGTGTCTCTGACCAAAGCTCTTTGCTAAGAGAGATGAATGATGCAATAGCAGCTCTGAGCCAACATCTGAAGGAACAGGCACTGGGTGCACCCCCTGCCCTGGCAGACCCTCCCTGTCACCCCTGGGACAATGCTGAGCCCCAAACGGGGCCAGAGGCAGCCACAGCCCATGAAACAACCCCGGGAGTCCTGCAGGAGACCCTCCCTGGCCACGTCCATCATGAGCTGGTGGAAGGAGACCTGCAGGAGGGAGCAGCCACAGCGGAGCTTCGTGCTCTGGATGTGACACAGGCTGGTGCGTCCACAGGAGCAGGGGCAGAGCAGGGACACAGCCCAGAGCAGGCACAGAGGGGGTTATTCCTGCAAGGAAAGGGGGCTGGTGTGGAGGAGATGGTGCTGGGAGAGAGCACGGAGGCAGGAGAGCAGGTGGAGCTGATGGAGGGAGTAGGGTGGCTGCAGGAAAAAACAGCAACACCACAGCTCCTGGGAGAGGCTGAGGAAGTGGAGATAAGGCAGAGGGAAAATGTGGAGGCAGGTCTGGGGCTGCCTGAGGCTGGGCAGGAGGGCTCAGCAGTGGGACAGTGCCTGGCTGTGGATGAGCTGGGTGAGGGTGTGCAGGCACTCCCGGGCACGGCGCTGCAGGAATGGGCTGAGCCAGCACCGGGGCTCCCTCCAAAACTGGAAACTGAGCTGGGAGAGCTCCTGGAGCCAGAACCACAGTCCTGGGGGGAGGCACAGGTGGAAGCAGCCCTTGGGGGTGGTGTCCCTGAGGTGACAGTGGCTCCTGACCCAGGAGTGCTGGATGAGGAGGGTGCCAGGACAGAGGTGCAGCCCCGGGGAGAGGCCACGAATTCCAAAGTGCTGGAGGTGCTGCCAGCCCCAGCTGAGCGTGCAGGGAGCAGCAGAACCCAGGATGAGGAGGAGGAGGTGGAGGAAGCAGAGCCCAGGGAGGCAGAGCAGCAGCTGCAGGGTGAGTGTGCCAGGGGAGGCGCAGGGTGGAGAGGGAGTGTGGGTGCTCTGCAGCCACTGGCAGCGCCTGTGCCACCCTCCCACGGCCAAGGAGGAGTGGGAACAGACGTGGAACTGATGGAGGCCCAGGGCAGCACCAACAGGGAGCTGCTGGCAGAGGTGGAGGCAGATCTGGAGGTCTGGGATGAGGCTGGACCCCCAGGGACACAGCAGGGAGGGGGTGTGGATCCAGGTGTGCAGATGGGGAAGGATAAACCAGAGGAAGAGCTGGGATGGGAAATGGGGGCTGCTGCAGTGCACAGAGAGGGGCCTTCCCCAGCAGAAACACCTGTGGGCAGCCCAGACTCGTGTGGGCTGTTCCCAGTTAAGTCTCGGGCACTGGAGCTGGTGGAGGCAGATCTACAGCTCTGTGGGGGTCTCAGCCCAGAAACCCCCCAGGGAGGGAAGGGGGAAAGATCTGGTCAGCTCCAAGAGAGTGAGGAAGAGGATGAGGCACAAGGACAGGGTGGGCTGCCACAGGAGCCAGTGCCTCATCCCAGTGGGGTGACCCTGGATCAGGGAGAGGGGGCTGGTGCAGGTCTGCAACTGAGGGAAGAGGCTGCAAGCCTGGACACTCCTGAGCACCAGGGCAGTGGTGCCAATGAGCAGCTGATTGCAGAGGGGGATGAGGCCAGACTGAGCCCGGGAGGGAGCACAGGGACAGATCTGCAGCCCCTGGGTGAGGCTGGATCCTCAGGGACGGAGCAGAGAGGGGCTGTGGATTCAGAGGTGCAGCCCCTGGATCAGGTTAATAAAGCAGAATTATTGGAAGAAGAGGCAGAGGATGCCCAGGAAGACAGGCAGCTGTCTGAGGGTCTCAGCTCAGGAGTCTCACAGGGAGGAGAAATTGGAATAAATGTTCAGATTGAGGACAAGGACGAGGGGACACAAGGACAGGGTGAGCATGGGCTGCCACAGGAGCCTGTGCTTGATCTGCAGGGATCAGGGGTCAGGCAGCCAGAGGGGGCTGATGAAGACATGCAAGCACAGGAAGAGGCTGAAAGCCTGGACACTCCTGAGCACCAGGGCAGTGGTGCCAATGAGCAGCTGATTGCAGAGGGGGATGAGCCCAGACTGAGCCCGGGAGGGAGCACAGGGACAGATCTGCAGCCCCTGGGTGAGGCTGGATCCTCAGGGACGGAGCAGAGAGGGGCTGTGGATTCAGAGGTGCAGCCCCTGGATCAGGTTAATAAAGCAGAATTATTGGAAGAAGAGGCAGAGGATGCCCAGGAAGACAGGCAGCTGTCTGAGGGTCTCAGCTCAGGAGTCTCACAGGGAGGAGAAATTGGAATAAATGTTCAGATTGAGGACAAGGACGAGGGGACACAAGGACAGGGTGAGCATGGGCTGCCACAGGAGCCTGTGCTTGATCTGCAGGGATCAGGGGTCAGGCAGGCAGAGGGGGCTGCTGAAGACATGCAAGCACAGGAAGAGGCTGAAAGCCTGGACACTCCTGAGCACCAGGGCAGTGGTGCCAAGGTGCAGCTGATTGCAGAGGGGCATGAGCCCAGACTGGACCCTGCAGGGAGCACAGGGACAGATCTGCAGCCCTTGAGTGAGGCTGGATCCTCAGGGACAGAGCAGGGAGGGGCTGTGGATTCAGAGGTGCAGCCCCTGGACCAGAGGGATAAAGCAGAGTTTTTGGGAAGGGAGGCAGAGGATGTCCAGGAAGATAGGATGTCCCATGAGGGTCTCAGCCCAGGGGCTCCATGGGGTTGGGAGGGTGACAGAGCTGTTCAGCTGGAGGAGGAGGAGGATGAGGCACAAGGACAGGGTGAGCAGGGGCTGCCACAGGAGCCTGTGCTTGATCTGCAGGGATCAGGAGTTGGGCACGGTGCAGGAGCTGCTGAAGACAGGCAAGCACAGGGAGAGGCTGAAAGCCTGGACACTCCTGAGCACCAGGGCAGTGGTGCCAAGGTGCAGCTGATTGCAGAGGGGGATGAGCCCAGACTGAGCCTGGGAGGGAGCACAGGGACAGATCTGCAGCCCTTGAGTGAGGCTGGATCCTCAGGGACGGAGGAGGGAGGGGGAGTGGATTCAGAGGTGCAGCCCCTGGATCAGGTTAATAAAGCAGAATTATTGGAAGAAGAAGCAGAGGATGCCCAGGCAGATTTGAAGCTCTGTGGGGGTCTCAGCTCAGGGGCTCCATGGGGAGGGGAGGGTGGAGGAGCTGTTCAGAATGAGGAGGATGAGGGGAATGGGGCACAAGTGCAAGGTGAGGATGGGCTGTCACAGGAGCCTGTGCTTGGTCCAGAAGGAGCACGAGGCCCACAGAGAGAGGGGGCTGGTGCAGGAGTCCAGCCACAGGAGGAGGCTGAAAGCCTGAACACACTGGAGGCCCAGAGCACTGATGCTGATGTGCAGCTGCTCACAGATCAGCAGAAGGCCAATTCAGGCTCAGGAGGGAGCACAGAGGCAGATCTGACACCTCTGGGTGTAGCTGGGATGTGGGAAGGGCAGCAGAGCCTGACTCTGGGTTTGGAGGGTCTGGGTGCATTTCCCACTGCAAACCCATGGGAAGGAGCTGCAGCTGCAGAGGTGCCTGCTCCAGCTGAGGCTGCTTTGAGTCCTGGGCCTGTCACTGCTGCAGAGGACCCTGGTCTGGAAGCCAAACTGGGAGCCTGCATTGGTCCTGAGGGGCAGATCCTGGAGGCACAGGAATTACTGCAGGGAGAGAGGGCTGCTGCAGAGGGGAAGCCTCACGGTCTGGAGGTGGCACAGGGAGAGAGGCTGGAGGCAGGGCTGAGGACTGGAGTGAAAACTCAGGGTCTAGGACTAAACCAGGGCCATGAGGATGCTGCATTTGCCTCCCTGGTGTCTGAGGTGCCGTTACAGATCAGCCCCCTAAAGCTGGAAACGGTGATGCAGGAGGATGTTCTCATTCCAGATGTGTGGCGGCTTTGTGCTCCGGGACAGGCAGCCCAAAGGGAGCTTCAGGAGCAGGTTTCAGCACAGGGACATGAGGGGAGACCTCACACAGTGGCCCATCAGCCAGAGGGGGACTCACCACCCACCATGGAACCAGAGCACACGGCTGCTGGACCTGCTGGGCATCCAAAGGAGGAGGTGCCAGCATCAACACTGCACACCACAGCAGGACCAGGAGATGCTGGGAGGGATCAGCTGGGGATGGTCCTCAGAGAGAACTCACTGGGACAAAGGCAGCTCTTGGGAGAACAGAGCAAACACCTCGGTGCTGGCCAACGAGAGAAGATGCAAGAGTTTGGTCAGAAAATGAGCCAGGAAAGCAAGCCCAGCCCAGGAGAGCCAGGGGCTGTGACTGCAGGTGGGGCAGGAGCTGCTCCAGGGGTTTGTCCTAAAGCTCCCCTGGACCCAGAGCACCTCTACAATGTGCTGTTTGTTGGGGACTCCCACGTGGGCAAAACGTCGTTCCTGCACCGTCTGCACGCCGACACCTTCAACCCCCACCTCAGTGCCACTGTGGGTAGGTCCCCTCCAGCCTCTCTCCACTGCAATTCCCTTTTCTCCACACCCCAAGCTGCTGGAGGTCACCACGGGCCTGTCACAGCTCCTGCCAAGCGTGTTGTACAAGCAGTCCCCAGGGGCCAAGCAGAACCACAAAGCCCTCATGCCTGGATGCTCCTGGGCAGGAAATGCTGCTCCTCCTTGTTCTTAGGGCACCAGCAGCAGTGCACAGTGCTTTCCTCTCTGCTTTGCCTTTCAGCTCCATTCTCCTCTCTTCACCAACCTGGTTTTATTCACCATGAGATGAGAGACCTTCCCAAAATCCAGCAATTAAACATCTAAAATCCAGAGGTTCAGTTGGGACCAATCCCTGGAGCTGCGGCCCCAGACCACCCTGCACCATGTTTCTTCTCCATCCATCTTCTGTCACAGGGCAGAACTCTGCACTACCAAAATATCCTCTTTTGTGTCTTTTAGGAATGGATTATCAGATCAAAAACCTCGTTGTGGACAACAAGTGCTTTGCTCTGCGCCTGTGGGACTCAGCTGGTCAGGAAAGGTGAGGTGCTGTGCTGCTTAAGGACACAACCTGGGGTTTTGTGTTTTTGTTTTTTTTTTTTTCCTGTGTTTTAGGGGCACTGAATATTCTTGGCTTTGCTAAGCAAAGGTGAAGTTGCTCAAGGAGGGACTCTGTACAGTACATCATCTGATAAAGCATAATAAAGGAAGTAATTAAGATAAAGCTGGCACTCAGCCTGTTCCTATGGCCCCTGCCATCAGGACAGGAGCCAAATCTGGGGGCTGCCTGTTCCTCAGACCTGCATTCCCACCTTTCCTGCTAGGATCTCACAGCACTCCCAGGCAGAAGCTGCTCAGGGCGTGCTGCTGAGCTCTTGCTTGGAAAGCGAAATCAAGAACACCCAGGCAGAGGTCTGCAGTGAAAAGCTGCTCCCCAGCAAAAAGGGCCCAGCCTGTTTATTTCTTTTCTTTTTATAATTTTGTGGGTCTGGTTATGGATTGACTTCTGTGGTTACTACCCCTTCACCGCACTGGCCAGACCAGCTGTCAACCAACATTATTTTCAGGCTGGAAATATGTAAGCAAAGGACAGTGAAGAAAAACAAGAAAGGTTGTTTATATTCCAATGTGTGAGAAAGTGAAAAACTGACCCTTAATATTGTACAGTAGCTAAAGAACTGACTCCATCTTATAAGCAAATAGAAGGCTGTAATAAACGTCAATCACTCGCTTTTTTGATTTTTGGAAATTTGATAAAAAGAAAAATGGTTAAAAAATAGTAATACAAATAGAATGATAAAAGAAAAACAATTCAGAGCAGGACAATTTATGAGACAATAAGAGCAAAGAAGGTAGCCCGGGACTACCGTCCCCCCTCCCTTCTAGACAAAGGCTGGAAAGGAGAAGGGCACTGAACCAAGAAAAGTCTCCCTTTTTGAAGATCCTGTTCATAACTATTCATATTTTATTTAAAACAAGTACTTTTCAGCTGGTTCTTGTCACAAAAGCTTTCTGTTAATTTCTAGGTGCCAGTGCTCTGTTGGTCTCTGAAAAATCAGGTTTCTTTTCTGTTGATAAGGAAGCCATAAATTCTTCTTCACTAGAAGATTCAGGAGTTCCTGCAAACTGTTATCTCTGTGAAGAATTTCTTCTCTCTTTCTTGAGCTAAAAGAATATCACCCACACACAGCCTCTATTTTAATTACTAGAACTTATTGTTAATTACAAAACTACATTCACTATATTATTCAAATGTTAATACAGCATAACTTTTCTACCTAGCATATTACATATAGTAAATATCTACGTAGAGCCACACAATGTGACTTTTTCACACGTTTCAAAGCGTGAGAAAGTGAAAAGCTGACCCTTAATATCATACAGTAGATAAAGAACTGACCCCATCTTATAAGCAAATGCTTTGAAAAATCTCAGAAAAACCAGGGCACCACTGATCCACCCCAAATCCCGCAGGTACCGCAGCGTGACCAGGCAGTTCTTCCGCAAGGCGGACGGGGTGGTGCTGATGTACGACATCACCTCCGAGCCCTCCTTCTCCGACGTGCGCTACTGGCTCGGCTGCGTCCAGGTGGGGAAGTCTCAGAGTTTCTGCTCCCTGAGATTCTCCTCGGGGTTGCTGTTCCCTGAGATGATCAGGTTTTCTCCCGAGGTTGCTGTTCCCTGGGAGTTCCCTGGGAGTAATAAGGTTTTTCGT
>VXBR01008246.1:128296-155566 GCA_013400215.1 Cisticola juncidis
TTTAAGAATAACTCCCTGGCTGGGGCTACTCTGGAGGCCGTGGGGCTGTGGCCGGGTGAGGATCCCTCCGGACGGGTTTCAGCGCAAGGCTGGGACCTGCACCCCGGGCACGGCGAGGGAGGCGGCATCAAGAGTGTTAAAGCAGATGGGAATATATTTTTATATCTATATCTGTGTACATCATTGTAGTTCACCAGCAAGGCGAGCAAGCTTTGCCTTTTAAAGACTCCTCCAGCACCGTTTCTGTCTAAATATTTACCTTCTAAAGCCTTGGACTGACCGCCCTGGGGTCTGTGGGCAGAACTGGGCGCCGGGGTGCAAACCCGGCCAGCCAAGTGCCATCGCTGTTTCTGTATGTGGAGAGAGCTCCTGTTTCCTCCCAGGCTGGTGGAGTTCATAAAAAACCCAGAATAACATACGGGTTCCTCCTTCAAAGGCCTCTCTCTCAGGGGTTTGCAAGGGATGAGCCCTGCTCAGTGTGTGTGTGGCAAAGAGGGTACAGTAGCCTGTTGTTACTGTTTTGTCGCTTGTATCCGAGGGATAGGAAGGGGAATAATGGGTTGTTATTTGTTTTTTAAGGCCTCGTCTGTTCTCCCAGCAATATGGGAGCATAATGCCTTATTTCCTAGATTGAAGATTCAGTTACTCTGGAAGATTGAGTTACTCTTGAATTTGTCAAGGAGCTGGATTGGGTTTTCAGTGTCTGTGATTTACAGGGGTTGTCTACAAAGGTGTTTGCTCAGAGTGGAATGTAAATAGAGAGGGGTGGGAACTGGGATATACCTCCGTGTTGTATTTTAGCGGGATTTTTCTGTTGTTTGGAAAAGGGGAAACCACACTGTTTGACAGCATTTCTGTGGGGATGTTTGTTATAATAAGTGGTTCCAGGCAGATCTGGCAAGCAGGAGAGGCTTGTTGAATCTGTTGGAATTCTGCACGGGACAGCTTCACAGTGGAAAGCTTTGGCACTCGGGAGCCAGAGGACACTAGATAATCTTTCAGACCACTTAGCACACTACTTACTGTGTCCAGGCAACTAGAGTAACCAGAAAAGCTGGAGAGGGGGAAAAAAGGCCTTTAATATCCTGCAGATGTGCTGGCTCTTGCCTGTTCCATGAATCAGGATATTGCATGAATGAGTTAGTAAAGGAATGGTTTGTTTTTATCGTCACGTGCGTGGCAGGTGCTTTACAGATGAGAAGAAAAAGTCCTTGTCTTGGAGAGGTTAATATGAGGTATTATTGACCCAACCTGCTTTGCTTGCCCATGGGCCTCTTCAGGTGGCAAGATCTGGGACAAATATTTGCATGGAACGCAGGGAATGTTGGTAGAAGAGGGCCAGGAGCTAATTAACCTGGCAATGTAGTGCAGTATGTTCTCAGGGCTGGGTTTTAATTTGGCATTTTTACTGTTTTGATGTTTCTGTGGCTGTGGCTAGAAATTTGACACTGATGTTAATATAACATCTGACATTAACTGCTGGAGTTGAATGCTTAGGCAACTGCTGACCAAACAAATCGGGGTTATTTCTATTTTCCTGACCTGGTGCTCCATGTGACCACATAAACAAGTGTGCAAGGGCAGAAAAGGAGAGATCCTGTGGGGAGAGGAGCAATTGCTGAAGCTGGTAGTCCTGTGAAACTTGGGAGTTTTTGAAAATACACCCCAGTGCTGCATTAAAATGAAGATATTAGAATTGCCCTTGCTTGAGTTGTGACTTGTAGGAGCCTGTGGTTTAGGGGGAGAGCTCTCAAGCAAATCAGAGTTCAGATGTGAACTTTGTCATGTCTCTTGTTCTATCCATACACAGAATTATGGCTGATTTGTGCTGTGGGAGCAGCCAGAACAAATTACAGCTGAGCAAATCTAAGTTTAGGTGGCTTTGTTACTCAGGCTGCTCTGTGTGTGCTCAGGTGGGCAGAGCAGGTCTGTGCTTTCCCAGGCAGGCTTTGTGCAGAGCCCTGTGAACAGTTTCAGTTCTCACAGTGCAGGCACAGAATTTGGGGAGCAAAGTGGTGAATTAAATTCATGAGCTGGTTCCTGGTGCCAGGAAACTGTAGAGCAAAATGGGGACAGGGGCGTGATTTCAATTTTCAGCTGTGATTATCCATCGTGCTTCTGGTGTTTTTATGTGGTGATCCCCAGGCTGTGCTCTCAGGGCAGAGCATTGCTAAACTCTCTCCCAGCTGGCCCAGTTTGATCAGGTTGGTGTTACCCAGCTCAGAAACAAGAGGCAAAGCAAAACTCTACAGATTCTGCCTTTTCCCCCAGGCAGTGCCAGTGTTTTTCCCAGGCAATGGCAATTTTTTTTACAATATGATTCTCACATTGGCAGCTTGTATCTTGTCCAGCAATTTCTTTACATTTTTTCTTGAATCCATCAGCTGCTCTCAAAGAGCCCCTTGTGGCAGAGTGGAAGTGGTAGAGGAATATACTTTTTTTTTTTGCAACTTCGTGTTGATCTGTCGTGGGTGTGTCCTTATAAGTGAGAAATAATTTGCTGTCAGATGCCATTTTGTCACCCAGCACAATGCAGTTCTTGCTGGGATATTTAGTTCTGTGGCATCTCTGACCTGCAGGCAAACTTGGAGAGGAAGGTGGGGGCTTTGTTGCCTGCAGAGCTGCAGCTCTCACTTCGCTGTTACTCAATAATCAGTTGGCCTGGACTTCAGGTTGCGAAAATTTAAACAAACTCTAAACTGCTGAACTTTGCCCCACACATTCTGCTTGTTTCTCCGTCCTGTCCCTGTTGCTGATGGGGGATTTAAGGAAAACAAATCTGGGTTAAAAGAAGCGAGTGAAATGATAGCGCGGGAGGGCTTAGCAGGGCTGCTGCGTGGTGATCAGCTTTGTATTGTTGGCTTTTGTACTCGGTGAGCAATTGCTTTACGGGATGGATTCATTTGCAGCAGATGAATAAACGGAGTTTCACTGATTTCTGGGAAGCTTTGTTCATTTACATAAGCTGCGAATCTCAGCCGGTTCTGCTCTTGTCAGGAAATTTCACGGCTCCTTTGAGTCGGTGGGAGATCCTGAGCCAGCAGAGACTCTTAGGAGTGCAGCTCCACGTTGTGCTGTTGGCTGGGAGCAGGTTTGCTCCAGAGGAGCCTTCCTGCTTCCCTGGGCACTGCCACATTCCTGGGATGGCTGTGCACACACTGCTGCTGGATTGTGCAGCCCATTCCTGTTAACAAACCCATCTCTCCTCAGGGATTTCTCCTCGGAGGCCATGGAGCTTTCTGCCAATGAGCTCAGCATCTATGACAAGCTCTCCGAGACCATTGACCTGGTGAGGCAGACTGGCCACCAGTGTGGCATGTCAGAAAAAGCCATTGAGAAGTTCATCAAGCAGCTCCTGGAAAGAAATGAACCCCAGAGGGGCCCTCCACGCTACCCTGTCTTAGTGGCTCTCTACAAGGTAAGACGACTTTGGGGCATGAACACAGCATTTGAGGGTCAGGGTTCTCCTTTGCACCTGAGCTTGTTATTTCCCATTGCATTTTCTTGATGAATTTTCCAAGATCTGTACCTAAAAAGCTATGAGGTGTAGCTTCCTTCCTTCATGCTATGAGCTGCTTTGAGCTGCCCCAAATTTGGAATTGCTCATATGTGCTGTAAATTCACATTGTCAACATATTCCTTTCCCGTAAATTATTAAATAATGAGATTTGGATTGATTTTTCAGACTAAGATTCCTAGTGCTGGCATCCTGAGTGGAAATGTGAGGAAGGAAAGAGATTCTTGAAGTTCATGGTTGAGTAATGAAGTGAACATGGCTCTGTTTCTGACCCTGCCACAAACTTCTACATGTTTTTATTCTCTTTCTGGTCTATGAAATCAATCTATTATCATCATGCTTGATGGTAGCAAAATGTTTTAAAAGCCTTAACTAAAAGATTCTGTAAACACTTTTGTAAAGTGGGTGAAAGGATGCTATTGTTAAGTAGGTTTAAGATCATTCAGTCCCAGCCTGGTTTGGGTTGGAAGAGATCTTAATGATCATCTAGTTCCAAGCCCCTGCTATGGGCAAGACACCTTCCACTAGACCAGATGTTTCCTTCAAGTCTGAAAAGCTTCCCACTTTGACATAATATTCAGTAATACTTTAGTGTCATCTCTACAAATCCATTGCAATGGGTTTTATTTGGAAAAAAATTCCAGCTCTCTTCCTCGTGTCCTATAAAAAGCTGTAAAATGAAGCAGGAGAACAGGAAACTGCAAATTTGAACTTTCAGCTTCTGTTCTTGCTTTTGCTGTTGATTCAGTTTGACTTTGGCCGGGGGAGAAATACGTCATGTCATCTCTTTAAGGCTTATTTGGGATTCTGGTATGGAGGAGGGAGCTGGTGCCAACTCTGCCAGAGTGTTTCGAGGCTTGACGGATGTTTGCAAAAGCCACGGGGTTTTCCTTGTGTAAGAGGCATGGCAGGAGTGCAAGCTTTTATTTGATTAGGTAGGGAGGAAAAGGAACTATCTGTAGATAATCCTCATTGATCTCATGCTGGATTATTTGCAGTGCTAAAACACAGGAACAGAGTTGTTTGTGTGGCTTGGGTTTGAAGGCCGCTTAATTTCATTTTTGGACAGCCCTGCTAATAAAACTTGGTGTCAGCTCTATGTACATAAATAGCATTGCAGTTGAACGAGGAGACACAGCAAAAATACGAGTGCTCATGTTGTGGTGCACAGCCACAGCCTTTTGATAGCAGAGAGGGTGTGAGGACACTCAGCTCCCTGCAGTGTGATTAACCCTGTGCTGTTTTCCCTGGCAGGGCCTGCTCACCCTGGGCTTGGTGCTGCTGACTGTGTACTTGGTGATCCAGCCCTACAACCCGCTGCCGCCCGAAGCGCCGCTCTCCAGAGCCCAGGCCTGGGGCTCCCTCGTCGGCCACATCCGCCTGCTGTCCCTGCCCATTGCCAAGAAGTACATGTTGGAGAGTAAGGAAACGTTTTCCCTGCTGTAACATAAGCCTAGCAAGAAATACCAGCTTAAATATCAGCCACACGAGTCACTCGAGCGTCTCCAGGGCACCACAAATGTGTTGCTGGCTTGGCATCATGGTTTTGTCTTTTCCTACCACTGTACTTAAAAATAGCACCCTGAGTTCTGGCTTCACTGGGACTGAAGCATATTTTATCTCTAGCTTGATAATTTTGTTCTTGCACATTCTCTTTTCCTTGCTTTTAACACCTCGGGTCTTTCTTCCACAAGAGTTCCCTTTCCTCTAGAAATCTTTGCACTTCTGAGAACCAGAACTGAGCTAGCTCTGCTGGGGAAATGTCACCTTTTCTTGGTTTTTCTCAGTAAGGCAAAACCAGTTTCTCAACCAAATCGTGATATCTGTGAGCAAAGTGTAAAAACCTCAACTTGTGGCTTGGTTTAAGGGAAAGGAGTTTTTGCCAAGTGACAGATTGGGAAAGGCCTGGGGGATTGAGTGCTGTCATGTTTATGTGACATTAATAGCAGTGTGTGTGCGTGAGGAAGTCAGATAAGGGTTCCCTGTGAGGTGATCTCATCACAGGACAGCAACATCATAGATTTTCCTAGAATGGCATAATAGAAATGGAAAAGTTTGGCTATTTCTCATTCTTGGTTAATCATTTCACTGACTTAGACTGGCAGGTGGGTGCAAGCCTGGGCTCTGCCTCTGCTGGAACACAAAGACTGTCAGTGATGATAAAGCTGGGAATTATTTTGAGCAGGGATGTGGCACGATGTTGATGGTCTGGCAGCTCACTGTAAAAACAAACTCCTGTAGCTGTGCCCTTGTCAGGTTTATATTTAGCTTGGGCACCTCATTGTGCTGGAGTTGTCTGTGTTGGCTCTGACCTTCCTGCCAGAGCTAAAAAGGGCTCCCTGAAATGCCAGCACCATTCTGCATTCTCTCCCTCCCTGTTTTCCCATGACTCTGCCATGGGATTGCTGCTGATTCCAATTTGTATGGGTGGGACAGGGTATCCCCCATTGTTCCTCTTCTTTCTTGTACATTGGGATATCTCTGGGAGTGAAAAACAAAGGTGAGGAGATGGCTCTGATAAGCACTTGACATTAGGAGCCTGCTTATCTCTTGCATTCCAGCTTTTCCACGGGTGATCACCCCCCTGCTCCTGTACTGAGATGGAATCCAGTGGGAATTTTAATGCTCATTTCACTTTTCACGGGGGCCAGGAGTGACAGGACAAGGGGGAATGGCCTAAATTTGAAGGAGGGCAGGTTGCATGTTAGGAGGAAACTCTTCCCTGTCAGGATGGGGAGGCTCTTGAACAGGTTGCCCCCAGCAGCTGTGGCTGCCCCATCTCTGGAAGCTTTCAAGGCCAGGTTGGACAGGGCTTGGAGCAACCTTGGATAGTGGAAAATGTCCCTGCCCATGGCAGGAGGTGAAGCAAGATGAGTTTTAAGGTGCCTTTCAACCCAAACCATTCTGTGCTTCTGTTGTATTTGTTCAGGCAGATTTTGTCTGGAAAGTTGATGGGTTCTTCCTTCAGATACTACAGGGTCCCTTTGGATGAGAAGAGCCCAGGCAGGTTCCTTGGCACAGCAAAAGGTTTGTAGAACAAAGGCTGCCTGAAACCCTTGAAAGAGATGAGCATCTCCTTGTAAAGATAAACAAGATCAGGAGTTCTGGCCTACCTTTGGAAAAACCAGCTGAATGATGAGGAGGTGAGGAAACATCCAGAGGAGCAAGGGAAAAGGGAAAGATGGATGGATGGAGAGGAAGGATGCAATGTTGTTATTTAAATGCACATAAAATCCCTCATGCCTCTGCAAGTCCTGTAAGTCTTCAGAAGCGATGAGCAATAGGGTGGGCAACAATCCAGTTCTGGGAAAAGAGGAGAGAGGGGGAAAGCAGATCCTGCTCTCTTTTCACAGAATTAGGTTGTGGTAGGAGCCACAGCGTGTCCCCATTAACAGATTGACTGGGGTTGCCTGGAGTGACTTTGATCCTGCCTCGGCAAAAGGAACTGGACAAGACCCTGGCTCTTTGAATGGGAGAGTGCAGCACCCAGCCTGAACCTTGGCTGGGTTCCTCTGGGAATCCCTCATGTCTTGGCTTCCCAGCAGGCAGCTGCAGCCACCAACACTGTCCCAGTGACACTGGTGTCACCATCACAGCTTGCTGCTGAGAGGACACTGGTGAAGCCATCCAGCAGGGATCTGTAAGAAGGAGTTCCATGCTTGGGGCTGAGTGCTCTTCCAAGCCCTTTCAGCCCTGCTTTGTGTGTGTTGTATTATTTTGCCCCTAATTTTGGCCTTGTGGTCTGCTGAAGGGAAGGGTAAGGCTGGGTCTTGTCTTGTTTGTTGATGTAAGTCCAGGAGGTCTTGCAGGCAGGTCTGGTGTTCTCTGATCACAGGATCCCAGAATAATTTGGGTTGGAAGGGACCTCTGCAGGTGACCCAGTCCAGCCCCACTGCCAAGGCAGGGTCACCTGGAGCAGGTGTGTTTGGAATGTGGACAGAGAGGGAGACATGACCTCCCTGGGCAGCTGTGCCAGTGCTCTGCCACCCTCCATGGAAAGAAGTTCCTCATATTTTAGTTTGTAGCCATTGCTCCTCATCCTCTTGCTGGGCACCATGGAAAAGTCTGGCACATCCCCTTGGAGATATTTATGTGCATTAATGAGATAGAAGGGATGTTTGCACTGTGCCTGAGCAGCAGAGAAAACCACTAATGAAGGGACTCGACGTACAGACTCCTTTTCCTTTCCCTACGTAGGTTCTGGGAAGAAAATTTTGAGGGGGCTGAGGATGGAGCTTGGAGCTTTCTGTGCCTGGGCAGCAGTTCAAAGCCAGCTGGGGCTGTTCCTGTTGGAAGCCACCTGTTGTCAGCTGGAGGCTGCCCTGGGCCACCGGCAGCGCTGGCACACGTGATGGGGACACGGCCCAGCCCGGTCTGGGCGCACGGGTGGTCCAGCTCCTTCCTCTGTGCTGGGCAGCAGGGGCAGCCTGGGCTGTGCTGTCCCTCCTGAGCTCTGGGACAGCTTCCCTGTGTCCGGGGTTGAGGTTGAGGTCTGCTGGGAGGTGTGGGCTGAGCAGCCAGGTTTGTGTTGCAGAACAAGGGCAGCTCAGTTGCTGGGTTTCCCCTGAGAGCCAAGAGCTCCAGTCAGATGGTGCTGAGGTTTGAGAGGTGCAGGATGCATCCTCCTCCTCCTCCCTGCTGCCTCCTGCTCATGGTGACCTGCCCTCCATCCTTGTCCCTTCCACCTCAGAGCTGTTCTGGGTGACAAGGGCTGCCTGTCTCTCAGTGGCTGTGGGTGGACCTTTGAGCAGCCGAGGTGAGGAGCAGCATCCACAAAACTCTTTTGCATTGTTTATAGGATTGAGTCCAAAGTAAATTTCCTTTCTTGCCTGTCTCTGTGCTCTCTTTCTTGCTGACTTTTCCCCCCGGATCAATTCCCGTATTAAACCTTATGTTCCCACCCTTTGTTCCTTGATAGCTGACTCTTAGACCCTTGGGTCTGTGCCTCTCTTCCAGCTGTTTTCCCAGGGCAAGGTCCCTGTGGTTGGGGGAAAGGTCTGTGAAAATGTGGTTTGCATTTACTCTTCCTGAGCTGGTGTTTATGCAGAGCTTGTGAAAGCCCCAGTGCTGGGTCACGTTGGCTTCTCTGGGCCTGTGGCTCTTGGCACATCAGCCCTTCCTTTACAACCCAGAGAGGCAGGGGGCTGTCAGACCTCTGGGTATACCTGCTCTAAGAAAAACAGTGTATTTTGATGAGCACATGGGTTAACTCATGGCAATCTAATACTATTCAGTAGAAAAACTGGGACCTGTGCATTGTGGATTCATTTCTCACATAGGCTGGGATGGACAATTCCCTCTGTTTCAGTTCTCTGGTGCAGAATAGGGCTATGAGTGCTCCTCTCTCTCTGCAAGCATTAGGAGGTAATATATGAGCTCTCAAAGTCTGCAGTAAAGCCAAATGAAAAGGGGTTTTCTATGCTTTTAACAGAAATTTTAAAAGCACACTGGTGGTCACTCTACCTGATTTTTCTTCCTTTCACAACTGTCATCCCTATAGCTTTGTTAATATCTAAATACAATTTTTGATGTCAGCTGGTTGGTAACTGTTCCCTGCCAGCCATGCAATGATGTGATGAGCAGAGCATTAAGCTGCTCTGACATTAACTCCTGTGTCTGCCCATGGTAAGTTCAGTTCTTGCAGCTCAAAAACCTCAGCAGAGCAGGTCTGTCAGGGGAACAGGCTGTGGCCCAACGTGACAATTTGCACGTTGTCCTGGTAGCAGGGGCTGTAATGACCTCGAGGAGAATCCAGCTTTGCTTTTAATAATGACACTCATCCTGCACAGCCCAGAACCAGCTGGGTCAGTGCTCAGCACACCTGAAATCAGACAAAGCACACATGGATCTCAGTGCTGGAACAGAGAGCCTGTGCAAGCTATCCCCAGCTCAGAGAGGAAGTGTTAAATACCCCTTTTTGCCTCGGCCAGGAGGGCTAAAATCATGTTTACAGGTTTATATGTAATTATTGTAGAGAAAGGAGCCCAGCTGGAGGAGCAGTGTTTAGCAACACCTTGTAAATGGCCTGTCACTGTGTTACTAAAGCCTGCTGGGTGCCAGAGCTATTTGTGGGGACGGGTCACAGCAGGCTGGGTTACTGGGGGAGGACAGCAGCTGGTGACTGGGAGAGGGCAGCAGCCTCTGCCTCTTGGCTGGCCCACCTTGGGTTTAGCTGGAGGCTTGCCTTGGCACTTGGCCAGCTCGCGTTTCTTCTCTCATCTTAACCCTTTGCAGGCAAAACACTTTTCCCTGTGCTTCTCTCATTCCAGCCCTGGAGTGTTTTTTCCCTTGGCACAGCTTTGTGCAGAAGGGAACATCCAGCATGCCTGCCTTGCATGGAGAATTGCTGCTCCTTGAGAGCAGTGTGGGCACCCAGGAGTTCATCCAGCCTTTCCCATGGGCTTTGCAGCTCATGCTGGCTCTGACCCATGGGGCTCAGGGATTCCTGAGCCCAAGGAGCATGGGCCTGCTCTGAATGAAGGGTTGCACAATAAGGCTGCTTGGGAGGTAAGGCAGGATCTGATTTGTAACTTGTTGCCTCTCCTCTGGCTCTCAAAGGATGTTACTTTTTTTTTTTTTTTTTTTTCCCCTAAGCAGAGCTGAGCTGGTTTTTGCTCGTTTTAGTTCATGTTCTCGTGCACTCACTTCGGGGGCTGAAGCATTTGGAGGTGGTTGTGGATCACAGCATGTGCAGGGCTCCCTCCCATCACTGCACAGCTGCCAGTTTATCTGATCCTTTGTGTGTAAACAACCCTTTTATGATATAACCTGAGAGCAACCAGCAGACATGTGTTGGCTCGTTCAACGGGGAAAGAAACGGCTGACTTTGCAGGGCAGGGCGGTGCCAAGCTGTTCATACTCTCTGTTACTTTGGCCTTGGTTCAGCCAGTGGGCTATTTATTTGGGTTTGCTGGCAGTAAACTAACCCAAACCTATTGTGGTGCTGTGGAAATACTCCTCCTTTTACTTCTGTATTGTGAAGCCTCCAAAATTTCTTGTCTCCTCATTTGCAGAGTGAATCCTTCCTTTGGATTCGCTTCCCTGCAAAGAGCATTTGCCATGGGTGGCCTCTTGCAGAGGCATTTAGCAGCCTGGCAGAGCTCTCTGTGCACTTGTGACACAGACATGTCAAACCTTTTACAGGCTGAGGCCACCATCAGGCAGGTGACAGCAGCTGGGAGGGGTTTGTTTCCAAAGCTGTTCCTCTGAGGCAGATTGCTCATTGCTCTGGTAACCAGAGCTGCAGCTGGAGTGGGCTTTGGATGCTTTGCTGACAGCTTGGTCCCTGCCTTCCATTGCTGAGACTGGTAGGTGCACATTTCTCCTGGAAATAACGCACTTTTGCCCCAGTGGACTGTGAATTCCTCTTGGGCTTGGCTGAGCAGACTTGATTTCACAATGTCTGGTTGGATCGGAATCATTTTCATGCTTTGCTCGAGGTTGACTAATGATCCCTGGGCTGGTGCAGCAGCCGTTACCCATTAGTGAGATGAACGAGTAGTTCTTCAAGCTGCTGACTTCTACCCAGAACAACAATAAAGGGGTTCTTGATGGGTTTTTTTGTAGCTGTTTTTTTGTTCTTAGCTGTTCCTAAAAATGCTGTGAACCAAACTGGGAGGTACTTTCTTCTTGTGGCGTAAATATATTCAGTATATCCAGAGCTACAATAAAAGTTCAGTATGAGGGAGGGGTGAGGATCTTGTGCTGAACAGGGACACTCTTTGTAGTATATATTTAAAACCCCACTGTGATGCAGTCCTTAATCAGGACCTGCAGGCTGTCATTAATAATCCTTATGTTTCCTGACTTACTTAAGAACCCATCAGTTTAGCCTGACTTTGACATGACATTATAAATGGTCAAATTAATTTTTAGTCTAGTGAAGATTTTAGCAAGATAGAGTTTGCAAAACAGTGCTTTGTGCAACAAAGTGCTGCAAATGCCTCTTGCAAACTGTGCCACCTGGTAACTACAGAGCTTGGAATTCCTACATCTGTAAAGTGAAAATGATGGGATTTACCTGTGTCATAGGTTGTGATCATGAATTGATTCCTAAATTCTTCCACTAGTCCAGGTTGCTCCAAGCCCTGTCAAGCCTGGCCTTGAACACTTCCAGAGACAGGGCAGCCACAGCTTCTCTGGGCAACCTGTGCCAGGGCCTCCCATCTCACAGGGAAGAATTTCTTTCCAGTATCCCACCTATCCCTGCCCTCTGGCAGTGGAAGCCATTTCCTCTCATCCTGATACTCCAGGCCTTGTCCCAAATCCCTCTCCAGCTCTCTGGGATCTCCTTTAGGCACTGGAAGGGACTCTGAGGTCTCCCCAGAGCCTTTTCCTCTCCAGGTGAACAACCCCAGCTCTGCCAGCCTGGCTCCAGAGCAGAGGGGCTCCAGCCCTCAGAGCATTTCTGTGGCTTCCTTGGGCCTCACTCCAGCAGCTCCACATCCTTCTTGTGCTGGGGTCCCAGAGTGGAGGCAGCTCTGCAGGTGGGGTCTCACCTGAGCGGGGCAGAGGGGCAGAATCCCCTTTTAATGAAACACCCAGGTTTGTACAGTGAGCCTACAAGAAAGGACAGAGAAATGTCTGGGGAATATTCAGTGCACAGCCATTCTTGGGAGCCCTGAGTTCATCCCATGCTTGCTGAAGTTGCTTGAATATTCCTAGGATTGGTGAAGTATGTGATGGGTCTGGGGAATAGTCTCATGCTCAAAAAGAGGAATCTGGGATTTGGAACCAGCCTTTGCAGGCTGTAGATCTGCTCAGTACATTAGCCAGTCCTCTGGGGAGCTTCCAGAGTTACTGTGGGTGTTGGCACCAACAGCCCCTACAGACACAACATCTGGGGGGGCTCTGAAGTCCTGGGGGTCTTCCCTGGGACCAAATTTCCCTGTGCAGACCTGGCTGGCACTTGCTTGGTGGAGATTGCTTCAGCCTTGCAGGCCCCTGTGCTAGGGAGCAAACCAGCTTGGTGGGGAGCCAGCAAACTGCCTCAGCACCTGCAGGGCTACAAGCAGGAGGTTTTGTGTTTTGAACACTTTGTTAGGGTCAGGAGCAGCCCTTGGCTCTGTATCCTGCAGGAACAAAAGTTCTCCCTGCTAGAGCTTCCCTTTGAACCTGCTGCACTGGCAGATCGATCCTGCGCCCTCCATATGGTCCCTAAAGAGAGCAGGGCTTGTTGAGATCCTGCTCTCAGATCCATGTGGGCAAGTTTCCATTAGTTAATTTGCTTTGCTGCAACGGGCAGAAGCAGGGCCAGGTCTTCTCAGGAACCTCGAGTTTACAGTCTGATCATCCACACCCAGCATCTCTGGGGCAGTGCACACACACCCCTCTCTAGTGCTGGGGGCAGCCAAAAATTTGGGAGATCCTCTGTGAAAACAGCCAAGAAGGGCGGGGTACTCATTTTAAATTGATGGTGACTTGAAAATTATTTTTCTGCATAGTGGAAAGTAGAGTCATAAACTCCTTGTAGCATTAATCATAGATGTGTTTTAAGGGAAGATTGTTATCTCTTGGTCTGTGCTGTGTTAGCAGCTGAAAGTCCCAGCCCTGGCTCTGCTAGGAGCTCTCCTGGCATGAGGGAGAAGGCAGCTTTTGTTCTGGAGAAATAAGAACACATAAAAGGGAATATTAGGTGGTTATAGCTGATGGGGAACTGAAGTTCTGTTGAACAAACTGAAGGCTGCCCCTCAAAAATGGGTAAGAAAGCAGCGAGGAGTTGGCCACACTTGTGTGGTGTCGTGGCTGGCTGGATGTGTCACTGCCACAGCTGCTCTCCTGCTCCCCAGCTCCACAGGGATCATTGCCCACGCCCAGCCCTTCAGGGTGGATGGGAGTGGATGGGCCCGTGGTGTGAGGGTTGTGCTGGAGGGAAAGGAGCATCTTCCATTTGCATCCCTGAGCAGCCGTGAGTGCGCACAGACAGCTCGGCTTCCACCACAGCAATCCCCAGGGTGTCTGGGCAGGCAGGGTGATAATGGAAAAGGAATGCAGGGAGGGTAAGGAGGGAAAATCAGCATCCTGGGGAAAATCCTGCCCTGGTCTCCAGTGGCAGTTGGCTCCTCTGTGCTCCATCTCTCCTCCCGCCCTCCCTGGGAAGGGCAGGCGCTGCCTGTACTTGTCATGCCAGTCACACGCATGCTGGTGCACAGACTAACACCCTCCACAATAAATCTAAAAGATTAATTACTAGGAAAAAAAAAATCCCACAACCCCACTTGCAGCATTTGAAATGCATCTCAACCAGTGCTCTGCTCTGGTTATTCATGGGGAAAAGAAATCACCTCCTGAATCGAGCAATTGAGAATGCAAATATCCCAGCCTGGCTCAAAAGAGGAATCAAGCTCTGTACTGTCAAGCTGATTAGTATCCTGTTCCGTGGGGTACTGCCCTGAGCCCAGAGGGGAAATTTGGGGACAGCTATGCTTAATGCTTAGGGATGAGGTTTCTGAGTTTTGCCCAGAGAGAAATTACAGTCTTGCTACGCCCCGTCTGATGACAGACCATAGAGAGATGTTTTCTTGTTCTCTTCACAGCGACTGCCCTTTCTCTGGTGAGATCTTTCAGCCTTTTGTTTCCTGTCACTGACCAGCTGTTTTTTGTGAGTTGAGTTTTTTTGTTGTTGTAAAACTGAAGCTTTCTACAGGCAGTGGAACAAAGATTTTCTTTTTTCTCTTGTGAGCAGGGAGGGAAAGTACATCGGAGCAGTTTCTCATGGGAGTGGGACTTCTGCTTGCAAGAAAGATTTTACACTTTGTTTTGCCTTTTTTTTCCCCCTTTCCCTGAAAGCAGTGTAGATGCGTCTTCCAGAAAGACTAGGAATTATCTCCTGATCCCTTTCAGTCCATATCCCAGCAGTAGGGTGGGAAATGCAGCATTTGGGAGTTGGAAATATTCAGCAAGAAAGAAGCAAAATGAATCCCAGTCTGCTCCTTGTTGTTATGTCCCAATGAACATAAATCCTCTGTAACATTCCTCGTGGCCCATTGCACATGTCAGAGGGGAAAATAAAACAAGAGCTCTCCTTTGAAGTGCTGTTCATCCCTTCTTAACCCAGCATGAGTGTGGCTGGAAATTGCAGTTGCAGGCAGGTTGTGCGTGGCCTTTTATTTCCCCAAAAAAGCTGCTGTTCATCTTTGTTTCCCATCTTGATTTTTCAGCCAGGCTTCACTCTTCTCTCTCCCCTTGCCATCCCCTCTGTTTCCTGAGTTTGCCTGCAGCAGTGTCCAGGAGAGTTTGGAGCTGTTTTGATGTGTTCTGGCAGGGTGGGCCTGGTGATGAGGACAGATCCCTGGATATTTCACATGAGATGTGTCCCAGCCTTGGGTTTTTCCTGACCCACCCTCACAGATCAGGCCTGGGATGGGTTTGTTGCCTGCCTAAGTTAAGCCTCTCCTGTTGGATTAAGGATGCAGAACCAGGGCTGTCACTGCCATAAAATCTGTGTTTGAAGTGGAATTTCCATTAAGCTCTCCTATTTCTCACAACCTGCTGCTGTATCTCCAAATATAAAATGTGTGTTGGGGGGGGTTAGACTGGATATCAGGGAAAAGTTCTTCCCCCAGAGGATGCTGGGGCACTGAACAGGTTCCCCAGGCCATGGGCACAGCCCTGAGGCTGCAGGAGCTCCAGGGCTGTTTGGACACTGCTCTCAGGCACAGAGTGGGAGTTTGGGATGTCTCTGTGCAAGGCCAGGAATTGGAATTTGATTTTCCTGTGATTCTGTAAATTAGAGCCACACCCTTTCAGTGTGATGGCTCCTCTACACATCCTTTAGCATAGAAATGTGTGCAGCACTGTCCTGCCCCTTCCCTGCTGCAACAAGTCCCTTCTCTTAATGTTTCTTTGTTTTCTGGAAAGAGCCATTAAGTTTGAGGCTGGATATAGGCATCAAGTTGCGTTTTTATGTAAAAATTAAATTTTTGAAGATGTAAACATATGCAGTGTTCATTGTAGGCCAGTTCAGCTGATTGTGGTGTAACAACAGTTTTTGGAATTCAGAATGAATCTGGCTGTGGTCTAGGGGTTGCTTGTGCTGGGACTTTTCTCCCCATTTCATCTTCAAGTCAATGCATGGGATGAATGAAATCAGTAGCAGCATTTCCCCAGCATCTTCTGCACATCAGAGACTGGACAAACATTGCCTGGGACAAAGTATTTCTAAATTAACACAGTGGTAGAGAGGAGGGTGATGATTTCAGGTATGTCCTAGGGTTCATGACACCAGTGTAGGAGTTATTCCTTCCAGCCTGGATCTTTTTTTGTTTACTGGGTGTTATCTCCTTGATAACACTTTTGGGTTGCTCTTTTGCTTATGGACTTGTTTCAGTTTAATTACACCACATATGATGGTTGCCATCCTTCTGTTGTTCATGGAAGGGTAGCTGAGCCTGTGTGCCTCTTGTACAGAGAAATGTAATTTCCATAAGCTCTCCCATTGCTCACAACCTTTAGCTGTATTTCCAAAATGTGCTGGAAACATTCCCTCCAGCTCCCTGCCTGGTGAAGCTGCTTCTTTTTGAGTTACAGCCATCAGAAACTATAAAAAAATCTCAGTGTTTCATGTTAGGGATAATGAGTTTATCATTGAATTTGCCTCCTTTCCATTCCATTTTTGCTCTCACTAAACAGGTTTCCCTTGTTTCTTCCCCAGAATGCCAGGACTGGTGGGCAGCAGGTTGCAGACAGAACACTTCCTCACTTCCTGCAAACTGCACAGTCTGTTCTGCTGTGAAAAGCCTTCAGATAGTGACAGACTTCAGAGAGCTATCAGAAAAGCTCCAGAGGCATCAGCCTTTTCTAATCAAGGTAATGCAGGGATTTGTGGGGCTGGGTGGTCCAAACTCTTGAACAACACGAGCCCCAAACCCCTGCCCAGTATTTTCACCCATGAACTCCAACTGCTCGTTCAGGACATGTGGCTAAGAGGACATTTCACCCCAGTGTGAAGGTGTGGGAGGAGGGAGCTCCCTGCATTGGTCTTCTGACCAATGATCATTGTATTTGGACACTCAGCAATCCACGTGGCTGTTGCTCTTGGATGTTTCCTAGTGGCAGGGAAATGGGAGCAGCCCTGGGGGCACAGCTTTTATCTTTGTTTCATGTTCTTTAAGACAGGGCAGCATCTCTCCTATGAAGAACTGAAGCATTTTCAGTCCCAGGATCCAGAATTGGCAGAGGTTATAATAGAAGAAAATCCAGCTGAATTATGGAGCTGCCCATTTTTCTTTCCCTGGTGAGTCAGACAAAACAAGTGATGGATGGACATGTCCTTTCTGCAGGGGTGCTCAGGCTCTGTCTGTGTGAGGCATCAGTGCCTGCAAGTTGCAGTTTAACTGGAGGGAAGGATGCAGGAGGGGGTTACAAGCTGCTTCTGCTTGCTGGCACTGGTTTGTTCTGAGGACAAGACTTCTGCACTAAAAATGGAGAGTTGTGGTTTGGTCTCTAGGTATTGCTCCCTTTATAAGATAAAATTAACCCAGGGACTGCCTGGTCCTGTTCTTCAGGCTGGAAATCATCTAGATTATCACCTGAGGCCACTGGTTCACATTTCTGTCACCTCTGTGTGCTCAGTGGAGATCCTCCACCACTGACAAGAGATGCCATGACTTCTGCAAACACTGAGTAGTAATGGAAGGTCAAAGAATCCTGCAATTTGTGTTTGGTCTTGTGCAGAAAATATGGTCAACTCTAATCCTGCCCCTGTTAACCAAAAGCTCTTTGCCAAAGCCTTTAGTGTGAACAATTCAGACCTCTCTAAAGTCTCAGAGCAAGCACTGATAGAGGGATGGTCAGGGTACAAAAGAATTAATCATGTCAGTCCCCTAGACAGGGATATAAAAATAACAAACCCCACCTGGCCTTTTCCAGTTATATTTCCTGGTGCAGAGAACTGCCTTGGATCCCCCCTGCCTCGCCATGTGGGTTCAGTTATGGTTGTGTATGATGCCACCTCTCTGCATCTTTTGTAATTAATAGATCTGCTCAATGACTTGGATCATTTAAGGGAAAAGGGGAGGGAAATGAAGTTCAGATATCCATCAGGATCTGTTTGTTCCTTCTTTACTTGGTTCTGGTGCAGGAGCCCAGAGGAAAGTGGGAAGGAGCACAGGTTAAAAGGCTGAGGTTGAATTTTACTCCTGGCTCCCAGGGCTACTCTATCATGCTGTTTATCAAGCATGAAAGTTTGGCAAGAATTTTATCTGGAAAGCAGCTTTTAAATGCAAACATTATCATTGTATGATGATTCTTTAATATGGGCTGGTTTGTTTAGGAACAAGTCCGTGAATAAATCTCGGATTCTGCAGGAATTTTTCCCTGCTTCCTCTTTGCTGTCCTTCCCCAAGAGAGTGTCCCTGGAGAGCTGTTTCCTCATCCGCCATCCAGATTTGGGGAATAAGGTGAGAGATTCATTCCAGAGACATTTTCTTCCTGTCTGTGTGTTGTCTCCCAGCAGCACTGAGTTTTTTGTGGGATTTGCAGGGTATTTTTAGCTGATCCAGTCCTGAAAAGGAGCATTTGGGGTTGTATCAGTTCTGTCCATCCCTGTGTAAAGTGGCATCTCAAGGTGGCTGTGCCTCCCAGCAGTTGTGTCAGTTGGGGCAGGAGATACCCTGTGCCCATCTCCCTTGGCAGCTGGAGATGTCACAGAAACAGAGGGACTTTAAAGATCATCTTGTTCCAGCACCCCTTGCCTGCTGCATTCATGTGTCTGGCCTTGCTCTATAGCTGGGTGAGGTCTTTATGTGCACAGTTGGGCAGAATTGTTTTAAGAGTTGCATTTTAGGAGCTGTTCTGGCAGAGTCTCACTCGTTCTGAGACACTTTGGGCTTCTGGCTTGATCTCCTCCTCTGTATTTTCCTGAGTTTTGGGGATGTGCAGGCCCTGCTTTGCCTTGGAGGAGAGGAGAAGCCTTGCATGCAGCTGAGATTGCATCTCAGCTAAGATTCTGTGATCCTCTGGTAACTGGGGGAGCAGCAAACATGTTTGCTGTGTCTCACCTGCCTGCAGGGCTGTGACTTGTCCCTGCTTTGGGCAGACAGAGCCAAGGAAAGCTGTCTCTGTCTGGCTTTTGAAATCTTCTCCTTCCATCCTAGAGCTACAGCCTGCACAGCCTCTTTGCTGTTGGGAGTGGGCAGCTCACCCTGACTGTGGCACCTCTGGACACGTGCAGAGGACACTGTGAGGTGTTCAAGGTGGAGCTGGAAGCTGGGGATTTGGGTGAGTACCAGAGCTGGGACTGGGACAGCCCTTGGAATCAGGACACTGCTTCCAGCTGGGTCTTTTCTGACACCTGGGGTGGTGGTTTGTGCCATTGTCACCTCCAGGCTGGTGACAATCACAGCACAGGCAGTGATCCTTCTGGGCTGGGAGTTTGTGGCCTGGAACACCAACACTGGAACACCAGGAAATGCTCAAAGCTGAGCAGTGTGGGTGCACAGTGGGCATTACAAACTCAGTGCCCACTGAGGGAAGGGTCTTTCCAAAGGGCTCCAGCATGACCACGTCCCTTTGTGGGAAATCAGAGCACTCATTAAGGATGGGCTCATCTAACAGAGCCTCCCCATTGCCTCTTCCCAAGGTTATGCCAGCACAGATCACTGGACAATGAGCTTCATGGCCAGAGGGACTGAGCCTGCTGTGGTTTGTGATGGAGCTGCCAGCTAAGGATGAAGGGATGGGAAAACAGAGCTGTTCCCAGGACTGGAAGACTTTCAGCTTCAAAGCCAAGGCAACGTCTTGAGAGGAGCGAGCTGGGGCAATGGGGCAGGCAGCTTTGCCACCCTGCATGTTTACAGTGTTGAAAAGTGACTATTTTCCTGACCCTTGAGGTAATCCTTTGCCTTTCCTCAAATGTATTTTGGGAGAAGCTCAAGCTATTTATGACCCTCCCTGTCCCCTCAGGTAAGCCCTGGGTTTGCAGCAAAGGGTTCTTTTCCAGGAGCAGCAGATGGATTTCTCAGGATGAGATTTACCTTGTGTTCTTTGTGGATTATAGCACTTCTGAAACTTCCTGGGGGGTTTGGGAGTGGATGGGGTGTGTGACATTTCTGTGTACATTCCTCCTGAGGAGGAAGCTTTGAGCCTGTGTAGTCAGGCCAGTTCTATAAAGGGAATTAATTGGTGATGTGTCTCAGCTCTCCCTCACGTCCGCAGCTGTGTGAGCCCTGTGAGCCCTGCAGAGCTTTTGGCTCCTGCTCCCGGGCTGGGGAGAGCCTCAAGCCTGAGAGCAGAAACTCTCACCCACTTTGTCCTTCTTGTACCAAAAGAATCCCTTCAGGCCTCTGTGTTGTGATCACCCTTCTGCAGCTCTCTGTCAGCAGTTGTGAGTGAGTCAAATGATAATTGTGCTTTTCTTCACCTCCACTTCCTTTCCTGCAAAATCACCAACACCCAACACACATGTTAGTGGTGCTGGTCGTGCAGGAGTTCTGGATGGAGCTGGGACTGGGAGGGAGCAGCTCTGTCCAACTTCCACCTCAGACACCAAGGGCTGCACAGCCCTTCTCAGCTGCTCTTTGTTTTTGGAGACACTGCCTGCGTTCCCAGCCCACGGTACCTCTGGGAGCACCTGAAACCTCTCTCTTCCCTGGCATATTTTTGCATTGACTCCTTCCAGACCTGGAACTCTGTCTTCAGAATGAACGTTGGTTTTTCCTGGGTCCTTTCCAAGCTGCCTTTGCGTGTTTCCTGCTGCTGGAGCAGGGCTGTCTCCAGTGCCCTGAGAGAGGCTCGGGTTCGGTGTTTGCAGGCTGCGGATGCTCCGGTCCCTTCCAAGTCTGATCCTTTGGGTCTGATCCCACTGCTGAAGATCATTTACAGATGTGTCAGGCTGAACTCATAGGCCAGGGCTGGAGTTCAGGACATACTCTCACACTTGTTAATATGGAGTTGGGAGGGGTTTTGGTTGCTGGTGAGTTAACTCTGTTCTCAGGAGCAAGAGCCTTTTTCTCTGTAAATATTTTAGGTACATGTCAAATGACAGATTGGGAAAACGTCTGTCCACCCTTTGTTTTTGAGGAGAATGGGAGCAAACATTATGCTAATCTGATTAGGAGCTGACAAAAGCTGCCAAGTGGGATGACCAGGTCTGGCTCCTGTACAAGAGTAAAGCAGAGGACAATTCCTGCTCCAAAGAATTTAGTCTGAGGCCTTGACACTACAAACATTTCTATGCATAATCCTTGTTTTTCTCCTGTCAAAACAATGAGAACAAGCCCAGCACCTGTGTCAGTCTGTGCATGGCCCTCTGTGCTGGACACACACAGATCTAGTAGAACCAAAGGGGGAGAGTCTTGCTCTCTCAGGATAGTAAAGGACTAATATAATTTGTTACAAAGTGTTAAAGGGAATTGGACTAATAAAACTGCCATTAGTATTCTCACTGCTTGGAGTGTATTTCACACTCATGACACTGCATTCAATCTTGTACATGCCAAGACACACACACAAATCACCCCTCTCCCTCCTCTTAAAGCCTGGGTCTTAGTTAATGGAAATTTGGGAGTTTGGTGATGGCAGAATTAGGGCCTCATTAGTGACTGTTGCTATTGACACTTTGGCAGCTTCTCAAATCAAATTCAAAGACTGACAAGGTTACTTCACCTCTTACTGGTTTTGTATCTGAACCATTTTTGTAAAGCATTTGCTCAGAGATGCTGCTGGAGCCATTCTTGCTGAGATTGCGGCGGTTCGGTGACACTGTCACTGCTAAGTGTCCTTGACTGTAACTTGTAAAAGAGCTGCGGAGACAATTCCCAAGTGTCTGTGAAATGCCTGGATTTTGAGAGTCACACTTAAGCCATTGTGGCTGTCTGGCTCTTTCGGGAAGAAGCAGAGAAAATGGATTTATTTACAGTTGCTGTTTTGACTAGGGGGAGGAAGGGGCAGGTCTGTGCCTGTTTAGCAGAAGTGTTCTCACGTAGTGCTTCTCCCTTCCTCGAAGAGTTGCAGCTGGTTGGACAGGAGCTGCTGAGTCTGGCCTGTTTGCAGAGCAGCCTTCCAAGTGCACTTTATGGGCTCTGCATAAGTTTCCAGCCCTGTCTCAGCAATACATTGCATATGTCCCAACCTCGCTCCCTTCGGAGTTTACATCATTTGTTTTTAAGCTCTCCGGTATATTTTCTCTTCCTCTTCCAAAAGCTGTAAGGAATTAGCTGCTAAACTAAAACAGGAGGGCAGTTCTCCTGCTGATAAAGAGCTGATTTTTGGCTGAAGTACAGAGCCCCAGTCTGCAGCACAGCTTCCAGAGCAGCTCCTGTCTCCAACTGCCAGAGGAGTGGTGCTCACACCTTCCACATCCCAGGGCGGGCAAGGAGCCGTGGTGGGAAACCCGGAGGTGAGGCCACAGTGGCAAAACTGGGATGGCCAAAGGGAGGTTTTGATACCTTTACTGCAAATAAGCCGTGGTCATCTTCCTCATCTAGAGCTCCAGCTTCACAGGACTGCTGGGGGACTGCAGGACTTCCCTAGAGAGCCTGGTGGTTGTAGTGGCCTGCTGAGGTGGGACTGGGGGGAATGGGGCTGTTCCTGCAGCTGTTGAGGTTTCACAGCCATGATCAGATGATCCCAGAGGGGGTGTCCCACCATGCTCTCCCTCACCTCAGCTCCCTTTTTGCACTCTCTGCGCTGGTTTGGACAATCTCTCACTCCCACTCTCCCCAGCTCACATGGGTTCCCAGTCAACACATTTTCAAATCTCTTTTTGTGCTTCAGAGCTCATTGCCTGTGAGCTGGGAGATGGATTCCTCCTCACCCCACATCCCCAAAGCTGCTCTGAAATCACACCAGAAATTGGTACTACCCATGGGCAGAGGTGAGGAGGGGTCACCTCTGCACTTGCCAGGCTGGCAGGACAGGCTGTCTCCATCAGCTGGGCAGGAGGATCGTGGTTTAAAGCTGCTCCCCAAAGCAGGGGTCACTGAAAGGTGCTGTCAGTCAGTCCTGAACTCAGGGTAACTGAAAGGAGGAGAAAGGATTATTATGATTTACTTCAGTACCAGGAAATCAGCAGCCCCCATGGGAGCAACGCTGGCAGTTTCTATTGATTCTTTTTTTTTTGCTTGCTTTGTTCCTTTTCGTTTTTTTTTCCCTGCCCACTGTTATTGCACACATTGATTCCCCCAAGGGGTTTCTTTGCAAGGCCCTGGAGAGCTTTGAGTCAGATTTCCTGTGAGTCTCCAGACTGCAGCTTCTCCCACCAGACCTGGTTTTGTTCTGGAGGAGAAGCTGGTTTGGATCACAGCACCTCCCTTCCCTCATGGCCTCCTGGGCTGCAGCAGCAGCAGGAGGAGATGGGGAGCAGGAGAGCATCTCATGGTAGGGATGGGAGCTCTGTAAACACCAGTGTCTCAGCAAAGGGGATCCTTCTGCCTTGAAACCTTCTTGTTCCCTCCCTCCAGGAGGAAAGTTTCCCTTCCACACACCCCAATCCCAGTTCAGCCTCGTGGCCCCCAAGAGAACTGAACACTCCTGGGCTGAGGCCATTTTGGTGGGTGCACAAAGAGCTTTTGCTTCCTGCAAACCAAACTTTCTCCTCTTGGTAAATTTTATAGGTAGAACTCGATCTCCTCCTCTTCAGGAACCTCCTCCTTGTAAAGGGCAGATTTAGTGTCCTGCTGAGTTAGACAAGGGAGATGCTGGACTTCCCTTTGCTTTGGAGATTCAAACAAATGACAGGTGATTTATTTTTAGCATTGTCTCCTTGTCTTGGGGAGGGGAGCCACATTCTTAAGGCTCAGAGGTGCTGGGAAGTAAAGCTATATATGCATAAAGACTGTTTCAATGCTGAACACTAAATTCAGTGATGGATTAAAAAAAAAAGAATGTGAATATGCACTTAATGCAGAATTTTATGGATGGTCCTAATTTAATATATTGCAAACTTTGTAAATACTTGGGGAAAGCCTGTAAAGTGTGTAAATAAATGAGATTTGTATGTAAAAAGAATAAAAAATTTTTTAATTTTTGCAATTAAATACAAGTGTTAATGACCCTTTTCCCTTTTCGTGATTTTTATTTTCATAATGTATGTCAGGTACTGAGGGGTTATTTAACCTTTTCTAGGGTGCTTTTTCTGAGGGAAGTGTAATTTTAAATGAAAAGTTAGAATACTTTTGTTAGAAAAATGCCATAAGAAACACTTTGTGTAAAAGGAGCAGTTTGGGAAGTGTTTAGCCTGGTTCTCTGAACAAAGCTGATGCAAGCTCTGCCTGTCCCTCCTTTCTTTTCTTCCCAGTAACAATCTCCATGTTTCCTTCACAATTCAGTTGATTTAAGCCAAACTTTGAGGCGTGGAAGACGATAAACTCCTCCAGAGCTCGTAAATCCAGGCAAGCAGGGAGAAGAGAGAGATCCTGTTACTCCCACTCCAGTGCAGGATCCCTCTCAGACACCGGCCAGCCCTGCTGGAGACCCTCGGGACGTGAGTCAGGAGCAGCCCAGGCTGGGGTGACCCACTGGAGAGCAGCTCTGCAGAGAAGGACAGAGGGTCCCTGAGTTGGCCATGAGCCAGCAGTGTGCCCTGGGACCAGGAGGGACAATGGGATTTTGGGGAGCATTGGGAAGAGTGTGGTCAGCAGGTCAGGGAGGTGGTCCTTACCCTCTGCTCTGCCCTGGGGAGGCCATTTCTGTGTTCAGTTCTGGCCTCCAAAAATGACAGGAGTTACTGGAGAGAGTCCAGTGGAGGTCATAAAGATTAAGGGACTGGAGCATCCCTCTGATGAGGAGAGGCTGCTGGAGCTGGGCCTGGTGAGTCTGGAGAAGAGAAGACTTAGAGAAGATTTCATCAATCCATATAAATATATCCAGGAGGTGTCTGAGGATAGTGTCAGACTCTTTGAGTGGTGCCCAGCAACAGGAGTAGGAGCAATGGCCATGAACCCAAAACACAAGAAGTTCTACATCAAGACAAGAAAACACTTCACTCCATGGAGGGTGGCAGAGCACTAGAACAGGTGCCCAAGGAGTTATGGGGTCCCTCACTCTGGAGACATCCCAAACCCACCAGGATGTGTTCCTGTGTCACCTGTTCTAGGTGATCTTGCAGAGGGGTTGGACTGGATGATTTTGAGGGCCCTTCCAACCCCAGCTTTTCTGGAATTCTGTAATTTTGAGAAAAGGCACAGGAGGTAGAAGAGGGGACCCATAAATGAGGGTTCAGGGGATGGCTGAGGTTTGGAGCAGCAGAGGTTTGGATGAAGAATGCCAGCCCAGGGATTGGGATTCAGGCATGGGGAGTGACCATGCATGACTGTTGGCATCAGCCCCAGTGCAGCCTCTCCATCAATGCCGGACACCCGTGACACGGGTGTGTCCCACGTGGCTCCAAAACTCTAATAAATACATTTCCTCCCCAATCTTCAAGCTGTTGGGTGTTCCTGGCTCTTGGGAAGTGCTTTAAATCTGACTGCCAGAGCCGTGGGCTGCTGAGAGCAGAAGCTGCCTGCACGATGCTGAGCTCAGGTCTTCCTCTCCTTCTCCTGGTGCTCTCAGTGCTGCAGCTGAGCTGGTCCCTGAGTGATGAAGAGAAGAAAATCATCTTGGATGAACACAATAAATATCGCTCCCAGGTCTCTCCTCCTGCCAAGGGGATGATGAAGATGGTAAGTGGCTTTTATTAGAGAGGAATTGGGGTGTTTGTGTGGTTCCAGGCTCGATCCTGATGCCAGGAGGGATCAGGGTGTTCCTTAGGGGAGGCAGAGCAATTCTGGTGTAGGGTTACAAGCAGGTGTCAGTGCAGGGGTTCCCTAAACAGCCTCTAAAGAGTGTTCTTTACCTTTGGAGTTGTCTTTGATCATTTTCTGGAAGTTCCCAAGTGTGATGTGAGTCCTCATCTGCCCTTCCATGAGAGTGATGCAGCCCTCAGTCCCAGGAGTGCCTGCTGGAGCTCCCTGGGATGGCAGGAAGGGCAGGTGAGGGGCTGCCATGAGCAGGTACCATGACCTGGAGACTTTGCCATGGTTGTTACCAAGAGCTGGTGAGGGAATCCTGCTGTGTGGAACATCAGGCACTGCTCTGTATTTGCATCAACTTCAAACATGTCAGTCAGGTCTGTCAGTTATTTGGGCCCATCATGCTCCTACTCCTCCCCATGCCTTGGACATGAGGGATCCCCTGTTTTGCTTGAGGAAATTGAGTCAGGTCTCACATCACAAGTGGCTGCAGTGGGAGCAAAACTGAGCTCTAGAGCTGCTGCTTTTTGTCTTCTTCAGACTCTTGATTTGATTAAAAGTTGGCTATTGAGTTTTATCTTGCACCACATGTGATTTTCCCTCACTGTTTACAAATCATGGGGAGGAGAAGAAAAACTGTTTATCCTCGAAAGTTGGAGCCCTTTCCTCCTTGGGTCACGGTGTGCTTGGAGGACACCTCACCAAATTTGCCTAGGCTGAATAAAGTCTTTGTGGGCTGGTAAATGAGAGTTTAACAACCAAACAAAGCCAAAAGTTAAATTCAGGGACAGGAGGCCTAACCAGTGACTGCAGACTCAAAGAGGGCAGAGGCAGAACCCTCAGCACTGTGATGGTTTCTCCATGCTGAGTTGAGGATGCTCATTGATGGCATTAGATGAGCTCCAGGAGAGGTTGTGAGAGTTGTGCTGGTGCCCTGACCTTCTCCTGCTTGACCCTTAAACCAAGGCTTATGCTAGGGCTGACCATGGAGCTCCCCTCTCCTGAGCACTGTTGGGTAGGGTTCTGAATTTTCCTCATGGATGGGGAAACTGCCAGAGAGCCAGGGAGTGCAGGGGCCTTTGGTGAGTGCCCTGTTCCTGCTGGAGAACCCAGTGTCCCTCTGTGTGTGCTGACACCGAGCTCCTTTCAGACCTGGGACACAGACCTGGAGTTTGCTGCTCAAAATCATGCAGAGAATTGCATCTGGGGCCAGAATGGGAGCCCAAGCAGGGCAAACCTCTTTGCTACAGCTTCAACACTGGATGTAAAATTGGCCATTGAAAAATGGAACAAGGAGAGGAAATTCTACAACTTGACAATCTCCGAGTGTGACCCCGGGCAGACGTGTGACAACTACACCCAGGTACCTGCTGCTGGGGCTGTTGAGACAGGAGCTGTGCCCAGCTCCTCCCAAAATCTTTGCAAAAGGACAGGGAACCAGGTGGGATTCACAATGATAGAGATGGGCCTGGGTGTGGTGTCAGCCATGAGCAGCCTTTTGGAGGAGACCTTTCTTGAGACAAGCTCTACAGCCCTTTTTTTTGGCTGCTCAGCAGAGCTCAGTGCCAGCTTATCTTGGGTAGAAGGATGAGGTCTGAGTGTTTCTTCACAGCTTGGGTGGGAGCAAGGAGGAGAAGGGATGATGGATGGATGGAGGGATGGATGGATGGATGGATGGTTCCAAGACCAAAGCAGAGGTGGTGATGCTCTGCTTGGGTAGACTATGAGGTAGGAAAGCTGCAGCACTGGAATGTATGACCTTGGGAAAATGGTCCAGACAGGGGCAAGAGGAAGGTCCTGTATGCCAAAGCAACATCAGGATGTGGGATCTGGGGCACATGCTGGGAGAAGGGGAAGATATTGGAGCAGCCTTTAAGGCCAGGGGAGAGACTGCCTTCATCCAATCTCCTCACCTTCAACCCTGGTCTTTGCCTTAGGTGGTCTGGGCAGACACAAATCGTCTTGGCTGTGGGAAGAGTTCTTGTAAGAAGATGGATGGAATTGAAACAGAGAATGTACAGCTGCTTGTTTGCAGATATTTTCCCCCGTAAGTTCCAGGCCCAATGCCCACCCCCTGCTCTG
>VXBR01008248.1:26244-54401 GCA_013400215.1 Cisticola juncidis
TCCCCGCGCCCGCAGCAAAGATGGCGGCGGCTTAAAGCGCCCGCACACGGCGGCGCAGGGACCGGGGACACGGGGAACGGGGACAGGGTCGATGGGCAGCAGCGCGCGATGCCCTCTCCCATGCCCAGCATCTCCTGGCCAGGGGGATGCGACAGACACTGGGCAGGGGTTATGCTGGTCCCCAATCCCTGAGGAATCCCCGTGCCACCCCAGCTCAAGCCCCCCGATTGCTGCCCTTTTGGGGTAGCAGCGTTATCTCGCACCAGGCAGGAGTGGCATCAGGGACTTCCATCCTCCTGGGCACATCCCGCAGTGGCATCCACAGCTTTGGCCTGGGACAATGGCACAGCAGTGCTGGCAGCACCCAGAAGCCACCAAGGACCCTGTGCTGGGTCCCCACTGCACGGCTCCCACTGTCACCCTCACCTCCACAGGACTGAACTCTCCTCCCCACAAAGGTTTTGTGAGTTAAAGAAAATAAAATCAAAGAACACCTGAAATTTCATCTGCTGCTGGAAAAGGAAGTTCAAAGAGTGAGACTGGGAAGAAACAAACAAGTTTGGAATTAAAACATCCAGGCAGCAGCATCCAAAAATGTAGAAAACTGTGTCCCTGAACTCAAGGCAAATCACTCCTCAGGGAATGAGCAGGGACGGGGGAGAAGACACAGTGCAGAACATCTTCACATTCTCAGGGAGGCAGGAGGCTCCCAGCTCCAGCCTGACCCAGGACAGGAGCCTGGGACTGGGACAAAGGCCCGAGGGCTGGGAGCTGTCAGAGCCCAGCCTTGGGCTGGGGTCTTTCAGGTCACAGACAGTCCTGATGGAGTAACTGCAGACAATAACCCTCCCTAAAAGATGCAGCCAGCCAGGGCATTCCAGGCAGCAACAACCACTTTAATGCTTTTCCTGATGAACACCAGACAACCCTGTCAGCAGGGCCTGTTTTGCAACAGCCACGAGGATGAAGCAGCTTTTCCCAAGGATTCCCAACAAACCCCCCTGCTTTTGCTGGATTTCCAAGAGCACTTCTCCAGCTCAGAACCAGCAGTTCAGAACATTCTTCCATGTGTGCTCAGAGTCACCCTCTGCACAGTTGGTTTCCATGTCCCACTGGTCTGCAAAGTTTTGCCTCAACCTCTGCTTGGGAAACACTTGCTGTGAGAACTGGACATAAATTATTGAGCAGGGAGAAGGAGGCTCTTGTCCTGTAGCACTCCACAGCTCTAATGAGCTTCATGTGTGCCCAAACACCCGCGGAGCCTGACACATTGTACACACACAGCAGCACGTTGTGGGCAGTTTATTCCAGCCAGGGCTCTTTGTGTGTTGTGTTCAAAGGTTACACAAGAGCTGCAACAGCCCAGCTCAGCCCCACAGGGCTGTCCCCATGCTGAGGGCACAGCCCTGCCCTCCTGCCATGGCACAGAGCACAGCCACAAGTGGCTTACATGGGATCTTCCACCCACTGGAATACGTTCCCTGCTCCTGTGTACAAGAAACTTCCACAGCAGGTCAGACTTACCCGACTCCTAATCACCACCACCCTGCTAGGAATCAACTCTGAAATCCTGAGGAGTTCTCCCTCCTGCAGGATAAAGCTCAAAGAGCCAACATAGCCATCCCTTAATTTTGGGGTAGCAGCAGCAGCAGAGCAGCTCCCTGCTCAGCATCTTTGTTTCTGGAGCTGAGAAGGCAAAGAGTCTGTGTCCCAAAGAAGCCTCCGGAGCCCTCCCGTTCCACACGGGAGTGGGCTCACACTGGCCTCAGGCGTGGTTCCTCCTCCTCCTCTTGGCTGGGCAGCTGGGGAGGTGTTTCCTCCTCCCTGGAGTCCTGCTTGTCCCTCTCTGCCTGCAGCCAGCTTTGAGGAGCAATCATCTTCTTGGGCCCGTGGGGCGGGGGCCCGATCAGCGCTTCGATGTCATCGTAATTGATCACTTCCTTCTCCAGGAGGGCATTGGACAGCTGCAAATGAAGGAGGCAAAATGAGGGATGGAGCCCCCAGACAGAGCAGAGAATTGCTTCTCTGAGCTGCTCTGGACTGTCAGCTCAACTCCTCAGCACCTGCAGCCCCCCAGGAGCAGAACCTGGCTGTGCCACCATGGACAGGATGACCCTGAAGCTACTGGAGCCAAGACCAAATTCTCCAGGCTCCAGCACCTTTCCCAAGAGCACATTTGGCCAGGGATACACAATGTAACTGCAGGCAACAAAGCAAGCTCTTGGGAATGATTTGGAAATGAGAGCTTCAGGAACAATGAGAGAAGTGTCCCTCCTGCCACCGTCACTGTGACCCTGCCCAAGAGCCAAAGCAGCAGCATGGAGAGCTCTGGCAGAGCCAGAGCCTTCCCTACACACACAGCACTAACAAAGAGCTGCCTGTTCCTGCAGGCAGGGGCTGGAGGTCAGCACGAGTTCCTTTCCAGAAGAGTGGAATTCTCTGGCCCTGTGGCAGCAGCACCACCCCTCTGGAGCAGCAGGTGGCTGTCCAGCGTGGGACTGCTCGATCCCGCTGACGAGAGGTGACACGCTGGCCTGGCAACTGCAACACTCACTCCGGAGATACTTTGGCTGCACTTTAAAGTTTTTCTGTGCTGAGCCTTTAGCAAACATCTGGCTGCTGTTAGATGGCAGCAGCAGGACAGAGGAGCCTGCAGAGACACCCCTGAGGATCCCTGCTCCAGAGCTGCCAGGGCACTGTCCCAGGGACAGCAGCGTGTCCCAGCTCTGTCCTTATCACACACTGGAGGCCTGACACAGCGTAGCTGAAGGGGTTGTTGTTGTTCTTGTTTGTTTAAAAAGAGGATTTAAGGAAAAGAATTGCTTGATTTGCAAAACGGGCAACATTAAGTTGACTCCTGGTCATTTCAGAAGTCACGGACTGGAACTCTTCAGGGAAGTCACAGAGATCCAGAGGGTGCTGTGACCCAAGCTTGGCTCAGCACTGGGCAGAGCTCCTGGCACGGGTGGGGAGGTGCCAGGGTGTACGGCTGGATCGGGACTGTCAGGACACGACGGGGAGGAGGCAAAGCTCCATCTCTGCAACAAAGATTCCTCGGTGTCAGTCATTAGGGAGGTGAAAATTGCCTGAAGTCACCAGAAAACAGGAACCAGCCCTGATCAGCCAAGCTGACAGGCACTATATTCCTGCACCAAAGCCAGACACTGTCCACCTGATTACTGGCTTGGCTTCCCAAAAACAGCCACTGTCAGCTCTCCAGAAAATTGCACTGCCAAGAGGCAAGCAGAGAAGTGCAGGTGAAGGACACAAATTCCAGCTTTGATCATTTCCACAGAGCACTCCTCCTCCTCTACCCTGCAAACACCAGCTGGTGTGAGGAGGCAGACTACTCACTGCTGGGAAAGGCACACACATTCCTCCCGTGCCTGCTCTGAATCCGGGGGACACACAGTAAACAGTCACTCGTTCCCAACACTCCCACTACAAGACTTTCTAGGAGAGAGACAACACTGCAACAGCTGAGCTGCAGAGCACAGAAAGCAGCAAAACCACCAGTTATAAACACCCAAACCAACCAACAAACCCCCACACAATCCAACTCACTGCTTGCAGCTTGTCCCGGTTCTCCAGCAAGAGCTTTTCTGTGCGCCTGTAAGCCTGAGCCACCAGGCTTTTGGCTTCCTGGAAGAAACAAGAAGAGGGAGTTGGGATGTAGGTGGCAACAAACACAATGTGTGGCTAAACAAAGAGAGCACTGAGGGATGGAATCTGCAAACTGAGCCAGGCAGAATGTGGTTCCCATCAACAGAAACTAGGGATAAACTGGTTGGAAAAAGGCCCAAGGAGTGCTGGTGATACAGGCAGTGAAGTCTTGCCCTAGCACAGCTCGATGGGAAAGGCAGATTAAAGCTGTCCAGGAGCTAAAGGTGCAGCTCAGCACAAATCCCAAGGAAGCACAGCCATGGTGCTTCTTAAACAGAGCTTTTTTTGTTTCTAGTTTTTTGACTTTTGAACTGAAGCAATTTTTTGTGTTTTTGCAGCAACAAAGGTAAATTTTCTATCAAAACAGGCTGATTTGCAGTCAGTCTGACCATCATTTTGGTTAGGAAGTGCACACATCTACACTGCAGCTGTGACTTTAAGACACAGATTTCCTGCCATTTCAGCCTGCACAGCACAGTCTGCTGGGCTGAACCCACAGCCAGGTGGGATTCTGCCTGTTCCTGCTGCCTCACTGCACAGCCTGGCACAGTCATGGAGCAGGTAAGTGCTCACTCACTGCCCAGCAGCAAAATGCAAATTGTTCAGGTGTAAACCACTTGGCATTTTTCAGTGAAGTGCAGAAAGCAAAGAACAAAGAGAAGCCCTTAGGCAGGGTGGCCTTACGTGGTCCATCATCTGCTGCAGGCCCTGGCTGAAGGGGCGCCGGCCGATGCCAGGGGCGCTCTCCGGGTCTGGGAAGGAGATCTGCCCGATGCTGGGCACCATCCCATACTGCTTCACCATGGAGTAGGCAATCTTGGTCACCTTCCTCAGGTCATCCTGTGCTCCTGGGCAGCAAACACACACACTGCTGGTCAGCTCTCAGCTCAGTGAGGCAAGAGCACATCCTGCACAAACACGTCCTACCAGTGGAGAGAGCAGAGGATTCACTGCAGCCCACTGAGGGACCTTCCTGCAGGTCCCAGGGGTGACAGAGTGACCCTACTGTGGCCAGCACACCTGAGTCCTCACCTGCCACTGCCCACAGAGGAACCTGGTCTAGTGGAAGGTGTCTCTACCCATGGCAAGGGATGAAACGGGATGGGCTTTAAGGTCCCTTCCAACCCAAACCATTCTGTGATCCTATTTGGATTTACCCAGTTGGAAACAGCAAGTAAAAGAAGGTTCTAGGTCTTCTCAAGAGCCTCACCAGTAACTGCAACTGTGGCCTCAGGCTTTGGGACAAGTCTGAGACAACACAGTGACAACCACCCCAAAACCTCCATGCTTACAAGTGTCAGAACACACCACGTGACATTGCCAGCACAGGAAAGCTCCATCCCTTGCTCAGATTCCTTTGCCCCTGCCAGGCTCTGGCTCCTCACCTGTGGTGACCTTGTTAAAGGTGATGGCCTCGGCCACTCTGCCCCCCAGGGCCATGCACATCCTCTCCAGCAGCTGCTCCTTGGTGAACAGGAACTGCTCCCGTGGCAGGATCTGCGCGAATCCCAGCGCCGCGTTTGTCCGGGGGGCTATGGACACCTGCAACACAGGGCAGCTTCCTCAGCTCACACATCTGCAGCTGCACAGGGAGGGCAGGAAGAGGCCTCTGCACTCCCAGGGAACTTTGTCCATGGCCACGGACAGGTTGGCCTGCAGAGACAGTGCCAGGGACAGCAGGCTGTGCTCATTCCTGCACCGAGGGCTCTGCCTTCGCTCACAAACACACTGCCTGCTCAGGAAATTATCCTTAACAGCAAGTCACAGAAATCCTGAAATTTAGGAGTTACTTTGGAGTGTATAGGCCACACAGATCACTGATTCTGCTCCAGAATCCCTGAGACTACCTGCAGAGAGACAGGAGCTTTCAGAATACTAACAGCCATTTTCCCCACTAAACCAGAGTAATTAACACCAGTTCTGCTTACACAATGGGTCATTCAGAGTGAATGGGCCGCTGGGAAGGGGCCAAGGAGCTGTCACCCGTGTCATTTCACTCCCCACCTCCCCCAGTGTCCCGGCTTTTGGAGGAGATGTGCACGGATCACATCCCGGGTGCCAGAGAGACCTTTCCCTGCAGAGAAGGGCTTCGGGCACACAACCTCCCAGTCTGGAAAATTCATCCTTTCAGCAGTATCACAGCAATTCCTGCAGTGGCTTCGTGGCTGCAACGTGCTGGGAAAGGGATCACATTTGGATGTGTGCACACACGGAGCAGCCTGGAAGTGCATGACTGAGCAGCAGCACCAGCAGACTCAGTTGCTTCTAATTTTTAATTGCAAGGCTTCTCCTATAGCTGGTTAATCAGCTTTGCACCAGCACTATCATCAGTGGAGCCTAATAATGGAATTCTCTACTTGAATTAGGGACATGGTTTACATAATCACAGAATCATTAAGGTTGGAAATGTCCTCCAAGACCATCAAGTCCACCCTCTGACCAAATCCCACTGAACCACACTGTGAAGTGCCACGTCTGCTTGTTTTTGAACATTTCCAGGGATGGTGACTCCACCACTTCCCTGGAGAACCTGTTCCAATGCTTAACCAACCTCTCAGGGAAGAATTTATTCCTAATATCCAGCCTGAACCTCTCCTAGTTTAGTGGTGGGCTTGGCAGCGCTGAGTAGTTGGACTCGACGACCTCAAAGTTCCTTTCCAAGGAAAACCATTGTGTGATTCAGTATTTTCCGTGTATTTTGCTGCAGTAGCACAGCCACAGGCTGACAGAGCTGACAGAACTGCACACAAGCCCCACAAAGCAACCCTGGCTCCCTTTCCGGCAGGGGAGGTACCTTCATGACGGCCTCGGTGTGCTCCAGCAGCCACCCCACCAGCGCGTGGCCGGACTCGTGGAACGCCACCACCTTCCTCTCCTCTGGGGACAGGATCTTGCTTCTCTTGGCAGTGCCTGTGGGAACACAGAGCAGGGCTGGATAAGTTATCAACAGGTGCAGCCAGTGGGGCAGAACCCAGTGCACAGCCTGTGGCTGAACTGTTTGTGCTGTGCTCTGGAGAGGGGGAGGCAGCAAAACCCCTTTAACTAAAATGTTTGGAAAAGGTGCTCCCCAGCCCTGAGGGGGGAAGCAATCCATGCCTGGGATTGCTTGAAAACCCTGGCAGAAAACCTTCCCCCTTCTCCTTACAACACACTTAATCATTAGAGAAATAATTTGAAATTTGATCACAGCTCAAGAACCTTATTCCCAGGATCTGTAAAAAGGCAGCTTACTCTTGTGTTTTTGTGTTTTTTTAATGGAAAAAATCTGAAAACAATACAAAAACCCCCAAACAACAGAATCCAAAATGAGACTAGCTAGAGTCTCACACTCATTTTGCTTTCTTCAGTCCCTTAAACAGAACAAGAGAGAAGAGAGACGTTGAATCACATATACAAGGTCCCAGTTGAGAAAATTATGCAATAAGAGTGTTCAAATCAGCTAAAGTCCAGGAGTAGATACAGAAATCCTTCTCCAGAGCTTGGAAATGTCTCTGATTACACATGGCATACTCTGTATGAGCTTATTCTCAGGCTCACCAAATGAAGCCATTAACTCACATTTAACCCTTCCTCCAGAAAGGTGATTTTTGAAAGTATCGATTTTCCAACTCGGCACAGCAAGTCCAAAAAGGACTTAAAAAAAAAAAGTAAGTAAAACTTCTAGCACACCGGAAAAATAAGTACATAACATATAGTGTGTCAGGCACTCGTTACAGCTCAGAATGTTGGATGCAAAAAGGTCCCAAGATCTGCAGGCCAGAGTCCCCACACAGAGCCCAGAGCAGCACAGGGAGAGCAGCCACTCAGAACCAATATTGCACCAAGCTCGCTTCAGATCTTGGAAAACAACATTCTATTAACATGAATTTTTAAACAAAGTCAGGGGTTTTATTAAACAAGGAAACAACAAAATTAGTGTGGCAGATCTTGTAAAATTACTGCTCAGGGACCCTGGAAACTGCTGTGCCCTGCCAGGCACGATGGAACAGCAGTTCAATGGCAACTGCCTTGATTTTCATCAGTCAGTCCCTTACCCTGCCCTCAGCACTGTGTGAGCGTGGCCCTGTATGGCTGTTTCCACAGAAAGATGTATCTATTCTCTATAAATGTGTGTATATATATATATATATATTACACAGAGAAACTTAAAAAATTCCCTGTCAGAATCTCTGTCAGCCCACTGAGGAGGGACTCTGCTCTTCACAACAGCACACAGTGTGCCTACCAAGATCATTTCTTTTCCTATATAATCTCCAGGCATGGAAGTCCCCTGAAAGCCTGTAGTTATCACATTCACACACAAACTACCCAGGAAAGAACTCTGGTGCATCTCTGCTGGCCTTACACAGACCCCACCAAGAAAACAGGCTCCATCTTCTAAAGCCAAGCCCTAAAAGCCTCTGTGTGCTCAGCAGGTTTCTTCCCTCATTCCCAGGAGACCTGACTGACTGCTTTCTGTTCCCAAACTAAAAACACAATGGAACTACCACAGAGAGAAGTTCTTGCTCCTCCCTTACAGCAACACAAAGCTTTAAGGCTGACAGGGCCTCTGGACTTGCAGAGCTCCCTTTTGATTCCACCCCACTCTTATTAAAACCAGAAGCTCCTAATGGAAAGCACAGTAATAATATCTTCTTTCTTTCAAGAAAAGCTTTTATAGGAACTGAAATGCCCTCTGGATTGTGAAACCCAGAAGCATTCATATGACATGGAAAAGGGACATTTAATACAGGGGCCTGGGGGGTTGTTTGGGGTCTCTTAGAATCTGTCTACAAAAAATAGCCAGTCCTGCTAATATGAGAGAATCTGATTAAGCAACAAAAAGCCTCCGTGGCCTCCTACACACACCAGAGCCTGAGCGAGGCCAGGCAGCTCTCACTGCCAAAGCTCATGTCCTGCAATGCCCCAACACATGGATCCCAGAGATCCCTTCTGCTGCCAGCCCCCTCCAGCCTTCCTTGCTTTTTGTTTCATCTTCCCAGTCTGGAGTACTAAGGCCAGGCTCAGAAAGAACAGGGAAGTGGGTCCCTGCAAGCCTGGTGGTTGTGCTCCTGCAGATGGGAAAGCAGAGCACACCTTTACAGGAGCATGTGGTACCAGGGAGAATGGCTTCACACTGAAAAAGAGGAGGTTTGCTTGGAATATCAGGGGAAAAAAACAACTTCTCTGTGAGGGAGGGGGTTGCCCAGAGAAGCTGTAGCTGTCCCATCCCTGGAAATGTCCAAGGGGACTTGGAACAAACTGGGATACTGGAAGGTGTCCTTGCCCAGGGCAGGGGGTGGAATACAGACTTTGAAGTTCCCTCCCACTCAAAGCAGCCCAGGATTCTGGGATATTTGCTGATGAGAATTTCTGTGTTACAACTACAGTTGTTTCACTGTCCACTCTTGGGAGCTCCAGAGTAGAGTCTGGGGTTCATATTTTTAACCAAAGCACTTCCTCGGGTTTTGTTTCTCTGCAACTGGTGAAGCTGTGAGGAATTTTCTCAAACATCTTTTAAATTTTCTAAGCATTTTCTGATAAAAAAACCATTTAGGACTTAATTCTAGGATCAGGAAGTAACTGACCCAGTACAAACATCCTGTTCTGCATGTTCCACTAAAAAGGCACAGAGTGCCAGTCTGTGTGCCTGGGCTCCCCCTGGGAATGCAGCCTGCAGGCAGCTCAGTGTCTGATTCTGAAATCACAGCCTGGCTCCAGGGCAGCTCAGCCAAAACCCACCAGACTCAAACCCCTCAGGTGAAGTCAAGAGTTCTGGGAACTCTTTTCCCCTCCCCACAATACACTGCCACAGGGAAATCTCCAGAGGTTCCTCTCCTGGCAGTGGCACAAGCAGCAGGGAAAGGCCACAGGACGTTCTCAGAGGGAGAACAGTGCTCTACTGTCTTGCAGTTTATTCTGCCAATTCATCAAAGCCTGGGCTTGGAGGGCAAAAAGAAAAATCTCCAATTTCTTGCTGGTGAGGATGCAGAGACTATTTGCTATTGATGTTTATGTACCAGGTGTCCAGAGCAGCAAGAAAAATTCAGAGATATTGTGACTTTTCTTGTTAAAAAAAAACAACCAACCCACAAACCCCCCAACCTTTTAAACTGAAAAAGCCACACAGATTCGAATTCTCCTCTTTATTATTTTGACAGTGGCCCCTTTCCCTGAGCTATGGGTTCAGACTCCTGAAGATTCAGGAAGATGGAGCCATTTGGGGCCTTTTTCAGAGAACTTTTTGTGACTGTCATTGAAGACCTTCAGGCCAGAGCAGAGTCTGGACCCATCTGTCTTTCTGGGATGCAAATCCCCCCTCATCTGAGCAGAACAGACCCCTCAGGTCAGAACAGACCCCACTGGCACAGGGTGCCCAGAGCAGCTGTGGCTGCCCCTGGATCCCTGGCAGTGCCCAAGGCCAGGCTGGACGGGGCTTGGAGCAGCCTGGGACAGTGGAAGGTGTCCCTGCCATGGCAGGGGTGGCACTGGATGGGATTTCAGGTCCCTCCCAACCCAAACCAGCCCACAATTCCAGGGAATGGCTGCACCTCTCACCTGCAATGACTCTTTCCACAGCGTACTCGAAGTTGGAGGTGTCGATGGATTTGTGCCCTTCCCTGGCAGCGTGCAGAGCAGCTTCATTGCAGATGTTTGCTATGTCAGCTCCTGCAGACACGAGTTCACAAAGTCACACTGGCTCTGAATGGAACACAGGACACAGAGGAGAAACGGGCACAAACAAATCTGGACAAGGACCTAAGGAATTCAAACAGTCTGTGCTTTTTGTTCCTTGGGAACAGAGAGCAATCCCAGTGCATGGTGTTGATGTTGGATTTGAATAATACAACTGCTTTGGCAGGGAATGCTGATACCACACAGAGTTCAGCAATCCAGGAGCAGGCTGAGGCCAAGGCTGGCTCCCAGGGACAGGGATGGTGTGGGCAGTGGGTTGGCACAGGCTGCTGCTCTGCTCAGCCTCAGAAAGAAGAGAAGGAACATCTGTTCCCAGTTTGTGTGGGTGGGTGATGGTGGCAGGGGGCTGCTGAGAGCAATCATGGAGAGACAGCGTGCTGGGGCCAGGGAGAGGGGAAACCCAGAAAGGACATTCCAGGAACTCCACATAAACAGGAACTCTGGAGCCCCTTGCTCAGCACTGTTTCAAGCTCCCAGGGACCCACCCTGGAAGCAGGCTCGATGCAGGAGCCAGGCAGAGCTGTCCAATTTCTACTCTGCTCAGCAAAATAATTCCTACACGTTCCTTCCATTGCTTTCCTGGTAACATAAATCAATTTAACAATCTCTCCTCTGAAGTGCAGCCCCTCATCCTCAACAGCTTTGAGAGAAGCACGACTGTTTCCTTCTCTTAGGAATTAGGCACCTGGACACTGTAAAAGTGTGTTTTCCATACCTCCCCACCCTGTTAGTCCAACAAATTTCAGAAGAACAAATTTCAGAAAATAGTAATGAATAATAGTAATGAAATGCTCATCAGAGCTTGCCAGGGAGGTGGTCAGGTACCCAAAATTGTTTTCTGTTCCCCACAGAAATGGAGAAAAAAGCCCTTTTTGCCCCAAACTCCCTGTCAGACCCCCAGCACCCAGGAGCTCCAGCCTGAGTGGGGCAGGGGCAGCCCAAGGACACATCCTACCACTGAATCCTGGGGTCAGCTCTGCCAGGTGCTGCGAGTAGAAACTGCCGTCCTGGATCAGCTTGAGGCCCTTCAGGTGATGCTCAAAGATCTCCTTCCTCTCCTGTAAAGAACACCCAGCACCTGAGCCCAGCCAGGTCACTGTGGGGCCCTGCTGTCCATGGCAGGGTGGTGGCACTGCCGGCAGAGGACACTGACAGTGCCAGAAGCGGGGACACTGACAGTGCCAGCAGAGGGCAGGGCTCTCCTAGCAGCGTTCCAGTGCTCCAGCAGCCCTGATAAACACACAGCGCTCAAATTCCCAACAGATGCACCAGGCTCTCCCTGAGTCACAGCTTTCTCTCCCAGGGCCACTCTCCCCTCCTCACTCTCACTGTGATCTGTCTTGACTTCTCCCTCACCACAAAAGCCCTCGCAGGAAGGAGCTCTCAGTGCCTCGACCTGCTCCTGCACAAACCACAAACTGCAAAGCCCATCCAGCACTCCCCAGCCTGCACCCATCTCCCAGATGGAGGTGGGGGTGAGATGGTGCTGGCGAGCAGCCACCAGTGACTCATTCAGCTGGTCCAGGAGATCCTGACTCAAACAATGGGCTCAGTTGCCAGGGTTTTCCCCCTTCCTCCTTCAGGGCAGCTGCACGGTTCATGCTTCCGGGGCCAGATTCTATCAGGCATTTAAGGTATTTTCACTAAAAACTCTGCGGAGGACAGTGAAGCACAGATGGGAGAGGAAGAGCCTGTGCTGGCACAGCACACAGATCCTCACTGCAGCTGAGCCTATTCCCAGAACTCTGCTACAAATGTCAACACAGCAGACATGGAAGGCTCTTGTAAATGGATTTAAAAAGCATTCAGAAGGAGAAAGTCACTTAACAGGCTGCCTAAAGGAAAATGAGGAACCTTACAAGGATAGGGAGGGCAACAAACCTACAAAACAAATAGTGCTCAGAGCACATGACAATTTAAGTTCTCACACCAGCCAATTGCCAATTAGGTGCTTCCCAATTTTTCTGAAGAGAAGATACAAACATAGCTCTGCATCTGCATGGCAAAGGGAACCTCACAGAAGAATTCACTGCCAAGGCTCTGCCAGAGCAGAGACCTCCAGACCAGCGAGCTGTCACTTCAGAGGAACCGGCCACTGCATCAGCACCATAAATCCCTGATTCAGAGCACAGAAACAAGAAGAAAGACAAGCAGAGGCTCAACATCTCCATCTCCTCCAAGCTCAGCCTCGCCAGGCCAGTGAGACCAGCAGGGACTGGACAGCTCAGTGACAGGAGGGACAAGGCAGTTGGTGGAACATACCTGGAGCGTGGGGAGGTCAATGAAGATGTGCCTGTCCAGCCTCCCAGGCCTCATCAGGGCGTTGTCCAGGACGTCGGCGCGGTTGGTGGAGGCCAGAACTATCACATGGTCCGTGGTCCCCATCCCTGCACCAACAACACCAGGGGAGGAGGCTTTCCCACCTCAGACTGCACTGCAGCCACACAGTGGGCTCAAGTACAGCTTTACACAAAGCCAGAGGTGCTCACAGCACCCTTTGGGCTGCTGAGGCTGAGTGGCCCCTGCAGCTTGGAGCAAAGTCAGGAAGGAACCTCCCAGGTCACTCAGGCCAGTCCCTGGTTATCATGGATACTCTGAAATCCTCTTTTCATTTACTTAATAAGTCCTGGCTTAAGACTTCTTTTTCTCCTTCCTCTTGCCACACTTGGAAATTGCTCCAACTAGATCCCAGAACAGAATCTCTGTTTTTGATGCCTTCTCAGCCCCAGGATAAGTCAATTCCTGAGCCTTTAGCTCCAGATTGTATAAGCAGTATTTCCTAGCTGAAACAGTCTTTTCCACAAATTTCCATGGAGAGCCCTTTCAGTTTTTATTTACTTTCAGCCTTCAGTCAGACAGGCTGCCAGGGGAGGGACAGGCTTTCCTCTGAGCTGCTCAGGTTAGTGCAGAGAGAGGACAAGGCCATGTTACAGCACGAGTTGTTCTTTGCCTCCTCACTCCTCTCTTACAGGCACTGTGCAGGGCCCTGCACAAAGCAGCCCTGCAGAACCCACACCAGACACAAAACACAACACGAGAGCTCTGCACTGATTATCAGCACAGAATTTGGCCAAGCTAGTCAGAGCAGGTTCTGCCTCCAGGTCTTTAGGGTGAAGGGAGCATTGGGATTTACAGGCTGCCCCAATGGAGGCATCACAGACACACAGGATTTCCTGGGGAAGGGAAGGCAGGGCACTGGCAGCTGCAGGAGGGCAGAGAGGCAGACCTTGTGCTGCCTGGGTGGGGAGCCAGAGCTCCTGTGTAATCACTGCCCCACACGGTTATTTACTGCATTCCTGCAGGTGCCTGCAGGCCCCTGGGCATGAGTCACCTGCTCCCAGCACACTCCCAGCCCTGGCACACACAGCCTTCCCAGGCAAAGGACACCACAGCCCCGTGTGCTCCCCTCTGCCAAGTCCCACGCTGGGAGAGGCAGCTCTGTGCACGTAAGCTGGGCCAGTTTCAGCTCCCAGCTCCAGCAGAGGAGCTGCCAAATGTGTCAGCGTGCGAGAGCTCAGCACAGATCAAGGTTCCAGGTGAGGCAGGGACTGGCTGTGCCAGCCTGTGCTGCAGCAGACCTGGTGCTCCCTCTCTGCAGGCTCCTGCCTCACTACGCTGCCGGAGAGGATGAAGCCCAGCATCCTTCAGGCGTGCATCACACTGCACTCTGGAGTGGGATAAACAAGCAGAGACTGACAGGCACTCCAGGAATGGCAGGATTAGATGGCACAGTGCATTATCTGCCTTGCAGCTGGGAAGACTCTCTTAAAATAGGTCTGACTATTAGAACAAATAAAAAAACAGAAGCACTGAGAGCATCCTCCTCACATCAGCTTCTGCCCCACTTGCTTAATGCAACACCACCTGGCATGTCACAAGCAAGGATCAGCCAAAGGAACAGGCTACAAAAACAACACCTCATCATGTCAACAAAGGAGACAGCTCTGAAAATGCAGCCTCTTTGAAGAAAAGAGTTCCTGCAAGGGTCATAAACGAACCACTCCAGAAAGGAAAGGGAAGAAGGGTCTACTCAAGCTGCAAGTGCCCTGCTCCCCACTGAGCAACACACTGCTTGGTGGGCATCTCACCTGCAGGTTACACTGTGTCACCCTCCAGCCATTTGTCCAAGCCTTTGGACATCTCCTGGGAGCAGAGGCACTGAAATGAGGCCCCTTCGTGAAGGAAGTCTCGGGGCTGCACATGGCACAGCTTGGGACTTGTCTGAGGGCTCCAGGTGAAGAGCTGCTCCCAAAAGCCATCCTGCATTTCCATTCACAAACCCCAGCTCAGCCCAGCCAAAGCTCCTCTCAAAGCATCCACAACAGAGGAGAGATTTGGGTCACATTCCTCTTCCGCCTGTCTGCGGTTTGAGAGGGAGGATTCACTATTCAAAGCAGGCACCTGCTCCGGCAGAGCCGGGGTTTGTGCGTCACCCACTCCGCGCTCACAAACAGCTTTTGTGGAGAGGCTCCCTCAGCGCCTCCCCTGCTCCCACCACGGCCTGGTGCTTCCCCAGCTCACAGCAAACTGGCAGAGGGAAGAGCCCTCTGATTCCTCCAAAATGTTCACACCAATGTGACTGAGCCCCAGCCTGCACTCAGCCCATGCAGCTCATGGCGCCCTCACCCCCCTGCAGACCGCACAGCTCTGCTCCCCCTTTCCTCCCTCTCCCTTCCCTCCAAGGAATCTCATTCAATCACAGAAATCCAACAATCAGTGATGACTCACTGATCTGCTTTTGTGCATGATGTTTTTTCTCCAGTTAATACCCAACTCGGGTCTATGGTGTTGTCTTGCCTTCAGCCCTCAGTTTAAGCTCAACCAGAGCTCTCGACCTTCCATCTCAAGGCTCCTTCCAAACACTCAGCACTCCTGGGGCAGAACTGTTCCCTCTGAACAGGTTATTCACATCAGCCTGGGACTGTTTTGCTGTGCTGCATGTGGCCCATCAGTGCTGTTTTAGGTGACACACTCCGTTAGGTAACACTCCAGTGCCACGTGCCAGGATCCCTGCTGATCCCATGTTCCCAGCACCAGGCTGACATCCTTGCCAGCTGTCTCCTGTTTGACACTGTCAGCTCCTTGGGACTGTTTTTTTTTAGCGTGTTTGATAAAGCACTGAGCAAAATGAAGGACTCTGTACATGATCTGTGCGAGACACAAATAAAGAATGAGATAATACAGATTTAAAAATAAACCAGGCAGCACACTGCAAACAAGGGACTATAAAGTACACACTGAGGATAATATTTACCTTCTAAACTCACTTTCCAGTTGAGCTGAACCCTCATTTCTGCACTGACACTCACCAGAAAAACACTTTGGAAACCACACCTAATTTTTACAGACTGATGGAAATCAGACATTTTCATTTATAGGATAGAGATGTGGAATGTACTGACTACATACTCCTGAACAGACATGCAGGTTTCCATTTAATTCAGAGGCCAGCTCACCCTACAACTGTCAGGGGAGAAAAGGACCCACCCAAGCCTGGACTGCTGGGCTGTGTTACCACTGGCCCTTCCTGTCAAGATCATCTGCTTCACTGGAAACACTCAGAGCAGAGCCAGCAGCTGGAACCTGGGCCTGGGGATGCTTTTGGTGCACAATGGCTTTTAATTTTTCATATGAGGAGCACGATGAGACAACATGGCAGTCAAACTATGAGTCACAGTTACAGCGAAGGGAAAAGTGAAACAAACGTGCCCTGATGGGCAGGCAGTTGGTTATTCCTGACCCTGCAATAGTGAGGTTTAGCAACAGAAATGTTCCAAGTTGGGTCAGTGCTGCAGGCTTGGACACAGACAGGGCTAAGGACTGCCAAAGGATCATTCTTTGTGTGAAAGTGTCTGAGCAAAGGGCCAATTCCAGGTGCACAACAGCCAGAAATCAAACACAAGTGTGGCCTCAAACCAGGACTTGTTTGCAAAGTTTATCTCCCTCATCTCAGAGAGCCTGTGGTCAAGCAGACAACACAAACATAAGGCAATGGACAGGAGAACTGATATATTACATCACTTCTGTCCCTTTGGGACAGCTGACCTCTAAACTCTGACAGGCTTTGTACTACCTGTCTCAGACTGGATACAGCAAGTATCCAACAACATGTAATGGCCAGCTGGACTAAAACCCTAGAGGGTTAAAGTTTACTGGATTTGGAGATTAGTGAGGGGGTTGATGGGGTGATGGGCTCAGACTGGTTCAGATTTCAGCAAGAGAACACTGGAGAGCCCAGGCAAGTTCCAGCAGGACAATGAACAGCCCAACAGCTGGACCTGTAAGGAGACAAGGGCAGGGAGAAGCACTGACCGTCCATCTCCACCAGCAGCTGGTTCAAGGTCTGCTCCTCCTCGGCGTTGGCGAAGCCGGACACGTTGGTGGAGCGCTTCTTGCCCACGGCGTCGATCTCGTCGATGTAGACGATGCAGGGAGCGCGAGCCTGCGCCTCCCGGAACAGGCTGCGCACACGGGCAGCGCCCAGACCTGCAGGGACAGGGAAAACAGGGATCCTGCTGGCTGAAACTGTGAGCAGGGCTGGAAAACTTCATTACTGGCCCTCAATGGGACACCTGACACCAGACAAACCCTCTGAATACGACAGTCCCTCTCAACACTCTGGGCACAAAGAACTCGTGTTTAGTCCTTAGGCTCAGCCCCAGAACTCGTGTTTAGTCCTTAGGCTCAGCCCCAGAACTCGTGTTTAGTCCTTAGGCTCAGCCCCAGAACTCGTGTTTAGTCCTTAGGCTCAGCCCCAGAACTCGTGTTTAGTCCTTAGGCTCAGCCCCAGAACTCGTGTTTAGTCCTTAGGCTCAGTGTGTCCTAGAGCTAGGTTTAACTGGGCTCCTAAATCTGCAGAGACTCCTACAGCTGCTGCAAGAGGAGCTTTGCTTCCAGCTCCCAACATGGCCTCCTGCTCCTCCCACAGCTCAGAGCAGAAATATCCAACATTTTCCTGCATACTGACCCTTGTCAGATCTCAAGAGATCTGTGAGGAAGGAAGAAAAGGAGAAGGATGGAAATCCCAAGGCACAGAGAGGCCCTACTTTCCCCATCTGCATTTCCATACAAGGAAGGAAGCCTCAGTCAAGGGCTTTAATAATAGGTACAGGGAAGCCAGAGAGGATGCTTGCAGGTGAAGGACCACAGCTGCTCTCTGTCAAAAAGCAGCAACCAGAGATGCACTTCAGATACTACATAATTAGGAACTGCATCACTGGAAACCTTTTATATCTTCAGTCTAAGCATTCAACTCATCCTCCCCATGCCAAGCCCTGTCCTTTGCAGGAAGCTCAGCCAGCCCCCTCCAACTCCAGAACAAAGAGAGCTGCCCCCATTCCTCAGAGCACCTCACCTCCAATCACCTCCACGAACTCGGAGCCTGCCATGGCCAAAAATGGCACCTGGGCCTCTGTAGCCACAGCCTTGGCCAGCAAAGTCTTCCCACAGCCTGGTGGGCCCAGCAGCAGGGCACCCTTGGGCACTTTGGCCCCGAGCTGCAGGTAGCGGTCGGGATTCTGCAAGGACAACACAGCTCGGTCAGAGCCACAGCTCACACCAACACCTGCACCACCGTGGGGCTGCCAGAGCTGCCTGAGGGTGTTTCCAGCCTGGGCAGCTCTGAGCTGCCAACGGGAGCAGCTCCATCTGCATTCCCATTGTGGAACTGGACATCCAGAGCTTGTTTCAACAGAGAACAATGCCCAGAACCACGAAGGATGAAGAGCAGAGCACACCCCCCTTCCCAGGTCACCCCTCTATCCCAGCAGGTGGGCAGCAAACATTTGTTTTGTTCCACTTTTACATACCTTTAAATAGTCCACAAATTCCTTGACTTCCATTTTTGCCTCATGCATTCCCGCTACATCCTTGAAGCCAATCCCTTTTCCAGATTTCCCATCCACAATGGTGAAACGAGCCATCTTCAGCTGGTTCTGGGGAAGGCAGCACAGAGACCAAACAACTTCGGACAAGTCAACAGTTTGGAAAAAACTACATTTTGGGAGCCAACCCAGCCCAGAGAGACAGCCCAGCTGGCCCTACCAAACAGCACTGAAGTCCCCACCAAAGCACTGGTGTTTCAGGGATTTTGTTCTGGAAAAATTTCCCAGACTGACTCAAACTTTATTTATCCACATGTTGGGAAGAGATGGAATAAACTTGCAGTAATAGTCCCAACAGAATCCAGTTCAAACTCCATGTAGAAAAGGCAGGGATGAGTATTAAAAACATGCAGATGTCCAAAACCTGATCTGGGATCTCCTCCCTGATTTCTAAATGCTCTGATCCGTAATACACATGGGACAGTCACAAGTAACTGTCAGTGGTAAACAATTGCTAATACTTGTGAAAGCACAGACAATTTACACAGTCTTTGATGCTGCTGCTGGTTTCTGCTGGAAACATCCCAGGCCAAAACTACAGGTTCTCAAACTGAACAGCCACCACGTTTCCATCTCCTGATGCATGTGAAGCCACAACGAGAGTCAAAACAAGAATTCAGTTAAACATCCCACTCATTATGTTCTACTCAAAGCAGCTACTCAGGAGGCTTTTTCTTTCAGAAGAAAGTTTATGGCTTCTGAGGCCTCAGAAACACTCAAAGGAAGAGTTAAACTCAGGGCCTGGCTGTCCCCACTTAAGCAAGGACACAATCTAGTCCTCAAGGCCTCATTACTCAACACTTCTTTAAAATATTCTTTTTCTCTGAGCAGCTGCATCCTTTTGTTCAAAGAGAATCTCAAAGCCAAAAGAGAAGTGCGGAGGAGACTGAGTGGGAAATCCAACAAGGGACTGAATTCACTGTGTTTTCATCCCAATGCCTGCGGTCAGGGACAGAGCACCACGGGCTGATTCCTACAGCTCCATCAGCTGATCCAGGCCAGGGTGGGAGAGGGGAGGAGGAGGAGGTTTGCCTGGTGTTGCAAGCGAGGCATGCGGCAGGAGCAGAACAGGCCAACACATAATGAACTCCAGAATCTGAACATATTTTATAAATTGAGAACTCATTTTGCAGAAAGCAGCAATTCCTACTTCTGGCTGTATGGGAGGCATGTTGGCAGGGCCCAGTGAAAAACACCATCTGCAGCTGCAGCTCATTAGCAAGCTTTGAAAACAGCAAACTGGACTGAAATTCCCTGAGCTCAGCCCTTCCTGCCACTGGGAAGGGAAGGGACCGCTGCTAGGGCCAGGGAAGGTACCAGCCAGGGAATGATCAGCACAGGATGCGAGGAGTGGCAAGACTGGAGAGTCCTTGGCACCAGCTCATCCTCATCCTGCACTGACTTTAGTGGGAAAGGGGAGGAGATAACCCAGCAGAAGCCAGGACTCCCCACAGGCTGCAGAACATGCTCAAAGCCCAGGCTACTCACAAAGGCGTTGAAGCCCCCGGCCCTGCTGGCCACCCTGAAGAGGCGGAAGATGCTCCACAGCATGGACACGGCCACCAGTGTCACTATCAGGGAAAGGACATCACTGAAAGGACAAAGACAAGGACAAACTGCAGCATTCAGCCACAACCTGGTCAGTATTGCCCAACATGGCTACTTTGAAAGGACATTTAGGCTACAGTGCAAGTGAGCAGACATGATTAAGAAAATGGAACTTTCACAGGTTTTTATACAGATTTATATAAAACTCCAAACCCCAACCATTACATAACCTAAGAAGTTAAGCAGAGGACACTGGCAAACATTGCCTACAGCTGTGGAAGAAATTCGACCTCACCATCCACTTCAGAGGCATTTCTGCTTCTAAAACAAGCAGGACCTCCAGGCACTCAGATCACACCCGGGGCAGAATCTGCTGGGGCTGGCAGTGCATCCAAAGGGAGCTCACTGCAGAGGACAGTGTCTGATAACAATAGGGATTCCAACTCTCCTAATCCTGGCAGAAATCCTGGTGTGGTCTCCCATCAAGAGACTGCTTGATCCTCCTTAGTCAAATCTCTCAGGAGTCCTTTATGCCAGAAGAAAGTGCTCCAGCACCAACACTGTCAGTTTTCTGCATCCTTTGGAACACCCATTGGATTAGAGGGAAGATGGAGAGCTGAGGTGACAGTCCAGGTCTAACACACTTACAAAACAAACATGCTGAAGACAAATATCCTGCAAGCTCTAAACAAAGGATGCTCCCAAGAGCAGGAAAATGATCCTATGCCAGATGACAGGCTGAGATTGGTGTGCCTCTGTCTGCTCCACATGCCTGAGGAACCATCCGGCCCTGCCACACTTTTGTGCTGATCTTTACACCACGTGTGTAAATGTGTGTTGCACCCCTCACAGAGGGATGATTTACTGAAGCAAGGGACCAGCAGGAGCTCTGTACCCAGCTGCATTTGTTTCTGCTCAGTGAGAGACGCAAAGGCAACACTGAAACCTGAAAGTCACCTTCAGTTTGTCTGCTCTGCAAACAGGATTAATTCTGAAACCCCCCAAGTGCCCACAGCGTGGAACGAGCTGAGGCCAAGCTGCAAAGGCTCTGCACCTCACAGGCTCAAACTCCACGTGAGACCAAATCCTCCATCATTCATCAGGTCTTCTGAGAGACTTAACACCCCACCACAGCTCTTAAAAATTGTTTAAAATCTCTTTTGGGGAGTGAGGGAAACAGCTTGCATTAGGGGCTGATTGTTCAGTCCTCTATTCCTGTTACACGTAAGTCTGAAAAAATTGGCAAGTTCTGAATTTGAACTGAAGGTCTCATACCACATGATTAGTTAAAGAAGTTCATCTTCATATATTCAACTATATATTAAAAACATCCAAATGTTGATGAGAGGATGAAATCCAGCCCAGGTATCCACTCATACACAAACTTCACATTTTTGCAAGGTGTCTGGGAGGAGGAATTACACACACTGGTCACCTCCAGTGGGAAAATGGGAGCATTATAATGAGGAAGGAAGGCTTAGTGCATCCCCAGCCTTCTCCACAGCCCAGGCTGTAACATCACTTGTTGCCCAGATTTCTATCACACTCTGCACTTGGATAGTGGATTATGAGAACATAAAGTGCTCAGCTGAGCAAGAACTCGGTGACCCTGACCTGAAACTTTTTGGCCTGCTGCATGTTGCAATTACAGAATTCTTAGGACCCTCACTTTTCAAACATTAATGTACATCTAAAGCACGTTATCCTTCAGAAACATTCATTCAATGCTCCAAATCCAAGCTCACTTTTTTGTAACATTCAGCTGAAAGTCACTTTTTTCCAAGCAAAGGATGCTGTCACCACTACTAGAGCAATAGTAAGGACAAATTGATATCATACTTTCCATAAAAGCCAGGGTGCTTGTACGAAATGGGGATTCTGTCGTTCTCATCGATGTTCAGCTCATCCTCCACGGCCCTGAGCTTCTCCTCAAATTTGTCGATGTTTGCCACGCGCATGGTGAACAGCAGGGTCACGTTCTGGGGACAGGCAAACACAGCAGCATGGAAATGTTATTTATTGTATATCAGTATCTGCAGGGAGCAGAGGGGCACAGCAGGGACAGGTCAGGTAAAAATGAGCCTCATGCTACACCCTTTGATCCTGCATCAGTGAATTTGGGAGTAGATGACTGACACCAGGGCTCCGAGGGAATTTAGGAACCGTCTGGTCTCAGGAAAAAGGGCTGATGGAGTTTGACACAACACTCATGACTGAAACCCAAACAGGAGAAAACTTTTGAAGCAAAATCCAGTCATAAGAGTTTATAATCTCCTGGACACCTTCTCCCATACCAGACTGAGCTGATAGAAGAAAACTGAGTTTCTCCAGCTTTTTATACATACAAAAGACTTTTTTCCTGGCCATTATTAATTATTTTTACAATTCAAACTGGAAGTCTTAGTCTCCACTTGCTCAAAGCCCCCTGAACTTCAGCTACAAGAAAGAAAAGAACTAAAGCAAATTTAGCAGTGGAGTTTTCCTGACCATTAATTAATTTCAGCACTATTATCTAAGCTCAGTCACAGCTGTATGGAGTCACTCACAACTTGTCCATGTGGAGTTCCACCCGGGTGCAGATAAATCTCCACAATGTCACTCTCAGGCACCACCTCGATCCTCTGCACCTCCCCCTTGGCCAGCATCTCGTTCACAAAGTAGTTCCAGGAGATGTTGGTGCCCTCCCTGTTCTCGCTGATCAGGAAGCGAAGCATCAGCACGATGAAGGTGAGCACCAGCAGCGCCCGCAGACGCTCCAGGTGCATCTGATTCTCCCTCCTCCTGCGCTTCTCCTCCTCTTCAGGAAAAAGATAGCAGAGGAAAAAGGATTAGTGTGTAACTGTGGAGTTTTCTGACCCAAAGAAGGGATAATTAAATGACAACGATTAACACAATGGTACTTTCAGGGGGTTTTTGTGCTGCATGTTTGGTTTCCCCTGAAGGACTGGGCTTCCCATGGTCCTAGTGCACCAAACCCACTAAAATCCCCCCAAATTTCTTTCTAGGATAAACTGAGACACTCTCTTGCCTGGCCCCATAAAGACAGAGGTCAAATAAAACCACAGGATCCCTGCTGCTAAAAATCAAACTGCAGAATGACTATAACCCACTTTATACAACATGGTTCCACAGCAGAAAATATTAGGAGTAATCCCAGTGTCCCTGGTAAATCCCACAGCACATTATTGTTTCCAGGTGAGCTCTGATCTCCTGGCACCTGCACCACAACTCCAGCAATGCTTCCACTACCCCAGTAAATACCTGCATTTGCAGAGAATGGAGATAGCACAGAACACAAATACACTGCAAATCCATCTGCCTTAGCCAAATTCCCTGGATTTTCTCCCATACAACTCACCTCATGTTTCAGAGGGTTTGATAACTTGCCCACATTAAGGATCTGTATCCAAGAGGGATATTCCTATGCCGGATGTGCTTTCCCACACTTTTTATTGTGCTACAGCCACACTGAAGCAATGACACATGGAAAAGGCATGTTTTCACTACAACTATTTGCCATCAAATATTTTTCCAGTCTCACAACACATTTTCTTTTTGCACTGCACAAGCAAATTTACAATTCTGTGAGCTGTAAAGGACCGTCAAAGCACAGTTCAATGTCAGCTGCTGGCCAGTGTTTGAGTTATTCAAATGACAACAAATATCTCCTCCTCTTTTCAGTCACATGTGAGTGTTCCCAATATATAATTTAGCACTTGCTCTTGATATACAATTTAACAGCAACAGCACCATGGCACAGATAAATACCCTTCTACACCCAGAAATAAATTCATTCTGTGCCACTGGGTTCTAATGCACCAGTGCTGCAGCCCAGATTTGATTTATTTGCAAATTCATAACAAATGCCCTGACACCAGCATTTATCACCGGTCACCAATTAGGCCCTACGCACGCTGCAACAAAACCCAGGGACAAACATATGACCCAGGCAGCTGCTAAAAAAAGTCCTCTGTCCTTCAGAGGCACAGCCTCATTTTTCACTGCTTCCAAGCTCTGCTCCACACTGAACAGGAAAGGTTTGTTCCTAAATAGAAACAATGCAGCTTGGCAGAGAAGTCATCATTTCAGAGGGCTGTGACAAGCTCAGGCTCCGTGTCCAGCCCATCGGCTTTGTTCTCTGCTGCCATCCCCTCACCGAGTGTTATCTGCTGCATCCAGCTTTGTCAGGACTCAGGAATTCATCCCAAGGCTGCAGGGTGACATCCACTACAGACTTAGTAGGGAAAATTAAAATACACAATAGAAGACTTAGTCTGCGCAACATCCTGAAAAGCTGAGCAGGTTGTAAATGAAAGGATTTTACAGAGAAAAGAAACTGCTCAAGGAAAGTGAATCCTGACAGGAAAAGTCCCACCTATGGCTGTGCAAGTTCCTTGGAGGTGTCAGAGTCAGCTCCTGCTGGAGCACTTTGCTCTATTCCATTTCAGACTGAGAGGAGGCCCACAACCTGCTCTGAACACACACCAGGGGTATGATCACACAAACACCACCCAGGGAAAGCTGCCCATTAGACAGCCTGGCACAGCTTCTCCCATTTCCAGGAATTAGATCTTCCTAGGACCTTTAACCTGCAGCTGAGTAATTACAGGAGAGAACCCCATTTCTAGAAAGCTGCAAGGCAACCCCAAGCTTTCCTCTAGTCTGTGTTTAATTAAGGACAAACCCATTTTATTTCTCAGCTGTGAGTGCACAGCACAACATCCACCCCACAGCACCAGGAAAGGAGTCCCAGAGACTGCATGTGACACTTGCAAGCAGCAGCTGTGGGAATACTTCCAGCTTTTCAGTCTCCACCAAGCAGTGATTTGCCATTAACCCCAAATGTGAACTCCCTGATTAAAATCTTTGCAAGGGCTGTGGTGACAGTTCGAAGAGTTCTTTGTAATAATTACAGCAGAGACAAGTGTTCCCCTGGAGACACGGGGCAGCATTCCCCTCCCAGAGCCAGGCTGTCCATTAATCACGGGAGGAGAGGCCAGGGAACACGGCGTGCTTGCTGCTGGTTACTGATCTGAGCAGCTACAGCCCCTACAGCTGTGCACACAGCACACACCCCAATTCCACACTCCCACCTCCTTCCCCAGGACTCTGATACCTGTACATCCCCTGAACACCTCATCCCAGTCAAATCAGCAAAGAAAACCAGTGCTCTGGCCCTAAGGACACTGCAGTGACACCAGCCAGGCTGTCAGCAGCACTGACCTCTGACTTCAAAAAGTCAAGAAGATTCAATTATTAAGCACCACAAAGCAAAAGCCAAGTGCTCACACCATATGATGGTAACCAGGTAAAGGCTTAGAAAATAAATTATAAAATTATATTACAGTCTGTAATGACATTAAGTGCCTCCCAGCTTGCAGTACAAAGTTCTGGAGGCATGGCAGGGGGTTGGATGATTTTATGGTCCTTTCCAGCCCAAGCCACTCCATGATCAACACCTTCTTAGGGAGATAAAACTAATTTTCAAAAAATTCTTTATGTGCCTGGGGCTTAGGAGAGTAAGACATAGGAAAGAAACCCCAGTATCTAGAAAGACTGATTTAAAAAAGAAAACCCAAGAAAAATTAGTAACACAGCTGAGAGCTCTTTAAGGAATTTATATCTGAGTTCTGTGATTCACTAGAAGTAGGAACACATCCATATAGAAGGTAAATAAAATTTAAAAAAAATCAAATCCAGCTTAAATGACTGGGTTTAGTTAATACAAGTTTATCAAATCAAAATGCTGTACAATAAAGCCTACAACCAAAGCCCAGGTAATATTACTGTCCTGCTTCAAAAAGGGAAAGGCAAACAGCAATGGAGAGATTTGCACAGGAAGTAACATGGCCCAGAAAGAGCCACTTTTGTGATCTCTCACCCCCTGATTAGATATTAGAGGAAAATCCTTCCCTGTGAGGGTGGGCAGGCCCTGGCACAGGTGCCCAGAGCAGCTGTGGCTGCCCCTGGATCCCTGGCAGTGCCCAGGGCCAGGCTGGACATTGGGGCTTGGAGCAGCCTGGGACAGTGGGAGGTGTCCCTGCCATGGCGGGGGTGGCACTGGATGGGCTTTAAGGCCCTTCCAATCCAAGTCACTCCAGGATTTCTGTGATCTGTCTTGTCTCTTCCAGTCCATCATCTAAACCAAAATACTCCTTCAAACTTGCCCTTAGCTCCAGGCTTCTACAGGGGGAAGTTACAGGCACAGGGAAGCACAAAGGTGCATCTCCCTCCCTGCTGCCCCCCCTGTGTTTCGGTAAATCCCGGGATTTTTGGCACACACGTACCATCCTCCTCCTGTGGAGATTTCTTCTTGAATCCTCCATTCTTCTGGCTACTCCCCCGAGAGCTGGATGTAGCAAACCAGGAGGTGCTACCTGCAGGCAAGCAGAGTCAGGGATTGTTTTGATGGCACAAAGGAAATAATTTGGAGAAATTTCTTTAGTATTGGAACATGGACACAATTCCCAAGGCACAGCCACTGCTAACACTGGTGTGGGCAGTTAGGAACAGCCTCACACTTGGGATTGGAAATGCTCATTTAAGGAAATACAGGTAATGGAATTAAATCAGGTTTCTCAGTAGTGCTGGGGGATACTCCAGTAAAATCCAAAAAAGGCTATAAACTCAAAGTCTAATGACTCCAGCGCTCCTTTAATCCCCTGAGCTCCTCATGGGAAGGTGTTACTGTTCATTCCTGTCACCAAACACAAACCTGGATCCCTGCAAACACCCCCACCTCCCACATCCACTTTCAGGAATGCAGAGGGAAGGTGAGGAAAGGTCAATTCTCTTATGAAATCAGACCTTTTCCCCTCCTGCTCCTCAGGACTCACCCAGGAGATTCCAAAGTCTGACTGGATCCTGGATTACGTGCTGTTTTGTCAGGACTCCACCGAGTCTTTGACGTGGTAGGGAAAGTGTTGGTGCCAGGAGGCTCTGAAGAGGCAGAAAAGAAAAACAATGACTGGAAAAGCCATGTGGCTGCTCAAGCTTTGTGTGCCTCGCTGTGACTCAGATTCCTGAGCAGGGAAACACTGGGGTGAGTGTCAGGACAGCAGCTGGGAGCCCTGGATGGGTGTCCTGCTTGGGCACTTCTCACATGACTTTGGAATTGTTTATAACCCACAGCAAAGAAAGCACAAGTAGAAATAGACAACCCATGCTCAGAACACTTAATATTTCGTATTTTTCCTCCCTGTGTCTGTTTTTTTGTTCTAAAAGCATGTTGGAAATAAGTTCTTAGAATATAAAGATTCCCCACCATAGAAAAAGGAAGACTTTTGACAAAAAAAGGATTTTTAAAAGGAGATTTTAAGGACTTTTAACAGAAGCAAGGCCAATGCAGCTCTGTCCCTGAGGCAACTCAGCAGGAATCCTGCAGTGGATATTCACACCTCAGTGAAGCTTCATAACATCTAAACTACCACTTATTAATTGTCTCATCGAACACAAGTCTGTCTCCTTCTCCAGTGTAATTCCCTGTCTTCCCTCCACTGCACAGACTCCAATTTCTAAACCAGCCAGGGACACTGACCAGGCTGAAACCCCTCACTCATTTTTCCTGGTTCTCCTCTTTTATCTAGTTTGTGATGGCCTAAGATGGCAAACTCAGGTATTCTCTAGATCAGAACAACTTAAATTTGAACTGATCCCAGAAAACCCGAAATGAATCAATATCCCACATTGTTCTCCCTCCGCCTCCTATTTACACCACAGAAAAAGTCCTAAATCCAGAGGAGGCTGCAGAGTTGATGAGAGGGATGGAGCAGCTCTTGTACAAGAAAAGGCTGGGAGAACTGGGATTGTTCAGCCTGGAGAAGCCTGGGGTGCCCTAACTGTGACCTTTGAGTGCCTCAAGGGGCACCAGGAGAGCTGGAGAGAGACTTAGGACAAGGGCTGGAGGGACAGGACACAGGGAATGGCTCCCACTGCCAGAGGGCAGGGCTGGATGGGATTTTGGGCAGGAATTGTTCCCTGGCAGGGTGGGCAGGCCCTGGCACAGGTGCCCAGAGCAGCTGTGGCTGCCCCTGGATCCCTGGCAGTGCCCAAGGCCAGGCTGGACAGGGCTTGGAGCACCCTGGGACAGTGCAAGGCGTCCCTGCCCATCGCAGGGAATTAGCATAAGATGAGCTTTAAGGTCTCTTCCCACCCAAATAATTCCATTATTTCCACCGTGTTTCCCAAGTCAGTGCCCAACAGCGCTGACACCACGGGCCTTCGGTACGGCAGCACCACAGGTCCCTCCCGAGCAGTCCGAACGCCCCTCTCCCCCGTTCTTCTCCTCTCCCGGTGCCCCCAGTGCCCGGTGAGGCCCCGCCACCGCCCCGTTACCTGCAGGCCGCGAACCCCGCCGAGGGCAGAGCCGCGGGGCCGAGTCCAAGCGGC
>VXBR01008248.1:61638-126599 GCA_013400215.1 Cisticola juncidis
AAAAAAAGCCTCGCAAGCCCAAACAGCTGCAGCCCAGGACGAGCCTCCCCCAGGCCGGGGATGGATTCATGTTTAGAAAGGCAAATGACCTCGGAGGAGCCGGGATGAGCCGGGCCCGCGGTGCCCTCTGCCCTTTCCCAGAGGGAGCAGCTGTGCGGGGTGTGCGGCTCGGAGCGGGCCCTCCATTGAGGCACAGGGGCCGTGTGTTTACGGCTTGGCTTCTCCTCCGGGCTTGGGGATCTGTTTTGATATCCAGTTGCAGGAAAGGGTTCCTCCCCCCGCCTGGTTTTGTACACAAAGTGCTCTCTCACCACTGGGGACACGGCTCTATAGGCAGAGAGCGAATTCCAGGCAGCTCTTGAAGCACAATTCCCTCCTGAGATGGCTTCTGAAATGGGGTATACACACCATTTTCACCCTTTCTGTAGGCAAAGATCCTTAGGTGGGAATGTCTGTACTGCCTTGTATTGGCTGTGTGCTTTCCTGACATTTCTATAAATTTAAGGAACTTGGAGTTCAATGTATTCCTCCTTTCTTTGTTTTGTTCATAAAATGGAACATTTTTATGTAATGACTCCAATTATTTCCTTTTTCTGTGGGGGAAAACCACTCCACAGACTCATGGAGAGGGAAAAGCAGATTAACTCTCACATGTTTCCCAGCGGCATCGATACATTCTTTGTGTGTGCCCTACCAGGGGCTCAATATTTAACTTCATTAGCTTAAAACCGGGAAAAGTTGGTGTTTTCTGGTGGATTTCAGGCGGGATTTTCTGGTGGGTTTCAGGCGGGATTTTCTGGCAGATTTCAGGTCGGAGCAGTCTGCGGTGGCTGTGGAGGGGTTTGGAAGGCGATGCGGAGCGAGCCCTGCACCTCGGCGGGGGAAACTCTGGGCACGGCGTTTGCTCGTAGAGCTCCGTGACCTCTTTTCTGTCCGTGGGAAGCGCTCGGCCGGGCAGGCTCCGGCTCGGAGGGCAGGGCAGGCTCCGGCTCCGAGGGGTGGCCGTGCCTGTGTGGGCGAGCTCCGGGGCTCCGTGTGGTTCGGGCCGGGGCTGGCAGGCTGCGCTGCCCCGGGCTCTGCGGGGCTCAGCGCTTGGCACGCAGCAGCGCTCCGGGAGGACTGGCCGGTCCTGCGGGAGGTGTCCGACCTGCCGGGGCACATCCAGCCCGGAGCGGGCTCTGAACCCGGCCGGGCGAGCCGGAGCTTGTGTCACCCCGGGGTGTCTGAGTCAGTGCGAGGGCTCGGTTTGCCAAACTCGCAGCAAACACGCTGGGCTCGGAGCTCCCAGGCTTGGAGCCCTCCGTTCCCAAGGCTTCTTTGCCCCGTTCCTGCTGTAAATACTGAGCGAGGAGCCCCGGCCATGTCGGCGCTGGCTGCTGCGACTGGCTGGAAACTGGAGATGTTGCGTTTCGTGTTCCACGCTTGGTTTTGCTGCTCAGTTCTGCTTCTGCTTTTAGAAATGAACTCTTGTCCGTGTCTCCATTTCATAAAAAAACATGGTTCAGAGTGAGCTGATTTTTTTTTTCCATGGGCAGCTTTTTGTTTTTATGATGTTGCAACAGCATTTTCTCAGACTTAAACCTGCAGCTTGTCCAGTTTGAGGGTTGGGTTTGCATGGGGGAGGAAATCTTAAGTAAAAGCCCCGGAGCAAAAACCCTTTGGCTTAATTTCTTCCTTCGTGTGTGGTAGGCAACCTGATAAGACTATTTTATTTTCCACTCGTGTTTTAATGCACTAAGTCCCCCCAAATGCTTGTGAACAAAGCCAAGCGTGGCGCGGCGTCGTGCCGCGTTCTTCCGCTGCTCAGCAGAGCAGACAAATGCATTTCTCTGGGGTCAGTGAGACTCGTCGTGTTAATCAATACTGTACCAGCAGTGTTCCCTTTCCAGGGAACCAGATGGGCTGCTTACAACTGGTGCTGATTATTTTAACTGTGTAATTGTAACATGGCTGTGTGATGACAGTGTTTCCTGCAGATACTTCAAAGGAAGGTTCCCGACGAGTGTGTCTTTGCAGCGTTTAATCTGTCCTCTTTGTCTTTATGTTGTGGCTTTTGGACATGTGTTTGAAGTACTAAGAGGTTTTTTTTCCCTTACCTCCAGCTTTTCTATACATTAAAAGGAGGCAGTGCTCTGGAATGATGAAGTGTCTCCAGTGTGGGAATAAACCCAGGATTTTAGCGGCTCCCACAGTGGTGGGTTGGTTTCAGTGAGTTTTAGATCCAGGCAGTGACTAAGCCAAAAGCTGGGAAGAGATTTGAGTGGCTGTGAGGAAATGGCAATATTTTTTAAAAATAGTGCAAGTGGCTTTGTTTTGGGGAAAATATGTTGTGTGGTGACTTGAGTCTTAACTGGGACAGGCTAATTACTCGATGAAGAAATCCTTCTCCGAGGGAAGGAAAGGCACAGGGCCGGAGCTGGTTAATTACATTCTGTAAAATTATGGAGTGACAGCTTTCTGAGGAGGTCTGCCCCTCTTCCTGCCCTGTACCTGAATTTCAGGCTCAGCAGTTGCCTTACGGATTGAAATTCCTCCTGGGTATTAAGATTTAATGGTGGTAGACCCAGAGCAAGTAGTGGCAGGTACTGCTGCTTTTCAGTACAGCAAAGCAAATAATACTGGAAAATATTTACATGGGGGTTGTTATTCTCCTCATATTTCCTTGATGAGCTCTAGTAAAGGTGCTTGTGTGCTCCCTCCATCGCCGGGGAGAATTCCCTGTATTTCGGTTGTAAAAGGCTGCGGAGAGGAACTGGAGTCTCCATAGCAAAGATTCCAGTGTTTCGTGATCAGCTCACATATATTTTTACCCCATCTAATTTAAACCAGTCTGCACGACACTCACAGGAATGATTTGTATGCAGCTTTTAAATATTTTCCTCCTTCCTGCGTGAGGGATTAGCGGCACAGAGCTGCTTTTTCGGAGGGTTCTCAGCCAAGTGTTACGTAATTTGTGTGCCACCGATGCACGGCCATAAAAAATACTCCCATCAGTGTTAGGGGAAAGCTTGTGTAGGCAATTATTTGAAATCACAAGCGTCCTAAGCAGGTTTGTGCAGCCTTAAAATCTGGGCAAAACGCTGCCTTTGGAATCCTGCTGGGAAGGGGGGTGGGAAGCTGTCAGCGCCCGTGGTCTGGAGGCTGGTTTTGAGTGGTTTTGAGCACATTCTACTCCACTTTTTAAGCTTTCCTGTGTGAGAACTGGCGTTTTCTGGTGTATTTTCTCAGGCAACTGTTGGGTATTTAAAAATCTTAATTTCTCTGAGTCTGGGTGGTGGTGTTTCAGCTGAGGGTGCTTATGGGTGATGCCAATTTGTAATCTTTTAGGAGAGTATGGGGAAAAAAAGTAAAAAAGAAGCTTAAATGCTAATAACAGTGAAAAATCTGCTCGGCGTGGAGCACATGTGAAGAAAGCGGGTGCACGTCGGGCTGTGGAGTCTCTGTCAGCTGAGCTGGGGGCTTTTAAAAATCTGCTCTAATTTTTATGCTGCATGTGGAATGGCTAATCCCATAAAAGACTCGCACCTTTTGACAGATGAAACGCTGCTGTTCTTCACTTATTTGAGCAAAATATTTTTATAGATGGTATTAGCTCTGTGGCTCCAAGGGTAATGCAGTCCTTACACGAGGAAGATCTTGCTTTGATCTGACAGCTTTCAAGATCCATTTCCAATCTTGGAGTTCCATTAAGTCTGTTTGTAATGGTGCCCTCAGACTTTTTTTCTGTTTATGTGACTCTTTGGGGTGTTAACGTTGCTCTGTATTTGAGTTCTCTTTAATAAACTGAAGGCATAATTGGGGTCAGGAAAAGAAAGAATCATGTTAGAAGGTGCAGTTAATTATATCAGGTATTTTGGGCTCCAGAATTCTTTGTCTTGATTCTAATGTTTTCTTCAAGTTGTAGGATGGAGTGAAATTATGAAATCATCAAACTAGGACAGTGGAGCAGGCAGGGTGATGGCTAATGGTTAATTTTGGGAGTGTGAAATGAGTGTGGCTGCAGGCTTGATGGTCGTGAGGGCTGTGCAGGGTAGGAGGGGTGGTTTTTCTGGTGAGCAGCCTCTTCCCTCTTCTGTGGGGGAGCAGGTGGTCTTCTATGTCCATCCAACGGGATCTACATGGTCCTGTGTCCGTCCAACATGATTTAAATGATCTTGTGTCCATCCTACATGGTCATGTGTGCATCCAGTGGGATATTTGTGGTTCCAACATGATCGGTTTGGTTCTCAGTTTGGTTCTGGGTCTGTCCAGTGGGGTCTTCATGGTCCTCTGTCCATCCAGCAAGGTCTGTTTGGTCCTGTGTCTGTCCCACATGATTTAAATGATCTTGTGTCCCTCCAACATGGTCATGTGTGCATCCAGTGGGATATTTGTGGTCCTGTCTCCATCCACCATGATCAGTTTGGTTCTCAGTTTGGTTCTGTGTCTGTCCAGTGGGATATTTGTGGTCCTGTCTCCATCCACCATGATCAGTTTCGTTCTGTCTGTCCAGTGGGCTCTTTGTGGTCCTCTGTCCGTCCAACATGGTCTGTTTGGTCCTGTGTCCGTCCCACATGATTGAAATGATCTTGTGTCCATCCAACATAGTCTGTTTGGTCCTGTGTCCATCCAGCACGGTCGTGGTGGTTGTGTGTACGTCCAGGGGGGTCTCTGTGGTCGTGTGTCTATCCAGCACAATCCATGAGGTCCCCTGTCCTGGAGGATGGCAGGGGAGCCCATGCAGGGCTGGGGTGGGTGCCGTGGCAGGAGCAGCCTCCCGCTCCCTCTGCTCCTCCTCCCTTGGGGCCCTGCCGGCGTCTCGCCAGACCTCACGTCTGAGAAACCATCCTGGCTTTTCCTGCCCCTCTCAGTGTGGGCTGGGGAAGCCTGAGCCTCCCAGAGAGGACGTCTCGGTGCCCTGGGGATCGTTCCCGTTTTCTGGAGTTCTCTGCCTGGGTAAGGGCACAGCTCGTGTGGGTGCTGTGAGCAGAGGCTGGAGCTGCAGCCTGGGAAGGATGGGGGGCTCTTCCCCACAGTAACCCCACAGGGAGCGGGTGGCAGTGCCAGGCAGGGAGCTGGAGTCAGAAGAAAGTGATGTTTTTTTCTAGGTCAGGGTTGAAGGCACTGTCAGGGTGGTGATGTGCAGCATATATTACTGTCTGCATTGTCCCTGCCATATGGATGTGTGCACGCTGCCCTTGGCATTCAGGCATTGAATTATTTATCCTCTCCAAATCTGGAGGCAGCCTTTCTTCCCCTGTCTCGAAGAAAACCAAACTTATCCGACGAGTGTTTTTAAAATAAACCTTCTGCTGTGAATTACTGCAGTGGCAGGAGCAGGGTATTGATTGTAGGTTGCGTTTGGATTCGGAAACCAAAGGTTACAACACTGGATATCTAGTGGAAACACTGAAATATTTATTTTGCTGTTAGGTGCAAGTGTGTCCGTGCTGCTGCTGGGTTTGTATGTGCTTGAAATGCCATGTAATGAAATTTCTGGACTTGGAGAATGGAAAGGGTAGAAAACTTTGTAGTGTGTATGAAAGCAGCTTTGTCTCAGCTGTGTGTGAGGGGATGGATGTTTGTCCAGGGAGAAGGCATCTCCTTTCCTCTCGTGCTGTGTTGGATTTGCTGTGAGAGGGATGTTGAAGTGGTCCTTGTTTGGGTGATGTGCTTCAGGCCCTCGCTGAGGATGTGGGTGTTTGCAGGGTGTCACAGTGGGGTGGTTCCAGGCTGCAGGGAGCTGGCTCTGTAATTATTTTTGAGAGACTGACAGCTTTGCAGGATAGAAACAGTCTCAAATAATTTACCTTTAGAGCAGCATAAAGCTGCTGAAACTGTGTCACAGGCATGGGGAAGAAGCAGAGAGTCAAGAAGGGAGATGCTACCCTGTAAAAAATTCACCAGGATCCGAAGGCGGCGCGTCCCTGAAGGCTCAGCAGCCAGAGGCTGGAGTGCTGGGCTTGGAAACACAGTGCTGCCCTCAATATCGGGATCTGAAATGAAAGGATGTGTAATTAGGAACTCTAAAAAAAAAAAAAAAAGGCATTAAATAGCTTTAGAGGTGAATGGAAGCTTCATTATTAAGCACCAACTGCTTAGCTGCAGTTCGTGGTGCCTCTTCCTTTCAAATCATGCACACATGAAAGTGCTCCCCGCCCCCAGCCCGGGCCTTATCGGCTTATCTGGGCAGGAGTTCAGAGCCATAAAAACTGTATCCTGCTTACACCTTCCAGCCGATCCTGTGACCTGTGCTGTGTAAACAACTTGTACCAGGAGCTCCAAATGACTGGTGAGTGGCTGGGGTTCTGCAGCCTGGATAGGTCCAGGAGGAGCCAAGATAAAGCAGTTCCAAGAAGTTCCCCTCTGGGAATGGCCTCCTGATAGCCGGGACGGGGAGGAGGAGGTGGCAGAGATCCTGCTGACTGTGGCAGTGACTGTATCCCATGGAAAGCACTTTGGGATAGACTTTACACTCCAGGGCTGGTGTTTTCCACGTTCTGCAGGAGGATGGCTGTGGCAGATTGTGAAATGTCAGCGTTGTGGTAACAACACCGACCGGCGCTCCGCGGTTGCGTCAGGCCTGGGATGTGCTGGAGATGTAAGCCTGTCTATAAATACATCCATATATCTTCGGCTGGATGAGATTAGTCGTGGCGGTGCTGGGAAGGGATGGAGGTAATGCAGGGAAGGGCTGTGTGGGGGACACAAACATCCTGCCCTGGCTGTGCTCTGGGGGTTTGAATCCCACCGTGCGCTCCGGTTACGGCGCTGGGCTGCTGCCCACCCCGAGCTGTCTCCGTGGTTTCATCTTGCACAGGCACATCCATTTATCCAAGCTGGACAGTAACGAGCAAGTTCGGGGATTTAGTGTGTGAAACTTCACCTTCCTCAGCAGCCCAAGGGTTGAGTGCACGGGTTTGAAGATGAAAACCTGTTCTCCTTGAATGCTGACCGTTTTTATTCATGTGGTTTCTCGTCCCCACGTATGGGGGAATGTGCTGGCTTTGGGAATTGGGCTCCCTGGTGGCTGCTCTGGTTTCCCTCCTCGCCATGGCCTGCCCTGGCACGCGCCAGGGTCCTGCGTGGTGGCACTCCTGGCTCTGGGCTCTGTGTTCCTCATTTTCCCAGGAGATCAGAGGTGCCCTGTGTTACTCAGCTGCTCCACGGTGAATTCAGTTCCCTTCCCCTGTGATGAGCACTGGGGTGTTAAACTGGTTTTGTGGTGAGAGACAAATTCCTCTGAGTTAGTCCGGGGGGAAGGGATCAGACAAGAACTCAACTTCGTGGCCTTTCCTGGTGTGCTGAGTAGAGCTCTTTGGCTGGGGACCTAGAGGCTGGAGTCTTAAATGCTGCATTTAATTTCCTCCTGCAGTGTGTTCTGTCTGTGGGCTTCCCCTGCTTCACCCACCAGGATGTTTCTTCTCCCTCCTGTCCGTCCCTCCCCTTTCTCAGGAATCTCATCTGATGGAGGTTCAGTTCTTGCCTTGGTCCTCCTCATCCAACATTCTTGTCTCTAATTTTAGCCTGTCTGCCTTTCGAGGTCCCCTCCCGTCTGTTCCTCCCTTTCTCCTTCTCTCTGAGTTGTTCCTGCATCTTCCTCTCCCTCTGGAGAACTGGACCCTGTTTTTGTGTGGTGGGAGGGGAGTGGAGCTGTGGGTGTGTTGAGGTGCAGGCTCCTGGGGCGTGGGGAATGCTGGCAGGGATGTTTGGGGTGCTGTGCCATGTGCTCACAGGGAGCTGCTCCTTCCCTCCTCTGCATCTCCCTTGCTTGGCTCTGCTCTTGGGGTCTCTTTTGTGGATTTATCCTGTATTTGTTCGATGGGGCTCTCCACCACGAGGTTACCAGTAGTGCTAGGGCTGCTCAGCAGCCTGGTGTCCCTGAATCTCCTGCCTTTCCCTGCAGGAAAGCTGCAGGCAGCCTGGTTTTCCCTGGAATCTCCATGTTAGCATGCCTTTGCTTGCATTTACAGGGAAAATGACTTTCTGACAGGGAGGCATCTGCCACAGTCAGTCAGGTCTCCTCAAAGTGATGTGGAGCCCATCAGGGAGGGCAGGGAACCTGGCCCTGGAGCCTGGGCATCCAGGAATGCTGCTCATCCTGGTGGGATCCACCTGCTCCGAGCCCTGGGAGCACGGTGTGTGCAGCATAATCTGATTTGTGCCTGGAATATAAATCCTGGCTGTTGCAGACATGCAGCCTGGGGTTTTACAAGTTATTTTGTGAAAACAGCATTCAGCTCCTCCACTGCTACAGCAAGGAGCTTCCCTGGAAACCCAGTCCCAGCAATTAGTGAGGTTTGCAGAGGATCCTAGCAACTGCTGCTGGGGTTCCATTGCCAGGGGTTAGGTTTTGTTTTTTTGGCTGTTTATAGGTGTGTTCTGTGTTGTATGGAGATGCATAAATTAAAACACAAGAAGTTCCACCTCAACATGAGGGTGGCAGAGCACTGGAGCAGCTGCCCAGGGAGGGTGTGGGATCTCCCCCTCTGCAGACATTCCAAACCCACCGGGATTGTTCCTGTGTCACCTGCTCCAGGTGGCGGTGCCTTGGCAGGGGGTGGGGCTGGATGATCTCCAGAGCTCCTTCCAGCCCTCCTGTGGAGGGAGAGGTGGAGGGGGCCGTGGAGCAGTGCTGAGCTGAAGCAGGGATGGGAGCGCTGCAGGAAGCTGATCCTCGGGGAAAGTGGAGCATGGCTGGAATATATTGGGTGGTGCGTGACTTTGGTGTTTGTGGGTAACCTGAGCTCACCTGTCAGGAGTTTTGTTACCCAGACACTCTCTGACCTGCCTTGCTTTGGCTCTGGGTGATGGGGGAGCGATGCTCTCCACGAGGGTGGTTATGTAAAACCTGAATGCGCCGCGTTCCTCCCGCTCGGCTTTACAACGTGCGCGGGGCTCCGAGTGCAACTTCAAAGGAGGGAGTTTGCTTTATGGTTGAACCTATGAGCAGTTTTATGTGCAGGGTGGAGTGAACTCGTGGAGAAGATTGCAGTTTTCCCACTGTCATAAAAAGTTACGATGGCCATGATCCGAGCATTGTTCCGTAGGCGGAGGCAGGAGGCAGATGCAGAGGTCAGTGGGAGCGCACGGAGCGAGCTCAGATGTGCCAGCGCAGTGAATGCCCCGCTCTGTGTTCCCAGCTCTCCCAAACGCCTTCAAAAAGTGCCTTGTGCTCCTTCCTAAGAACCTGCACCTGTGTTACCCACGGAACAGGCAGAGCATTTCCATGGGAAAGGAACTTGGCAGGGCGGCTGAGGGGGGCTGTTTTCCAGGGCAGGATTTCAGACCCTTCTGAAAACGTGGCGTTTCAGTGGCACAGACTGAGTCACTTTATAACCTCCTTCCTTTCTCTGGGCTTTTCTTTGGGGTACGAGCCAAGGGAGTTAAAAAAATAACACAGTGGCTGCATCTTGAGGAGCCTCATTCCAATTAACTTCCCTCATGCTCCAGAAGATGTATTCCCTAAACTGAGATACATTCCCTAAAAAAGGACTATTCAGGCTAAGTGGTGATGGTGGGAGAGGATGATCAGCTTGTACAGCCTTAATTGTGGGCTTGTCTAAAAGGATTTCAGCAGCCTGTGCTGTCTTTAAACCCTGGTGGGGTATAAGATTCTCCCAGCTGTGGAGTCACCACCCCAAATTCTGAGGTATGAAACACCTTCCAGTTCTTAGTAAGTTGTAGCTGATTAAAATAAGTCACTATTTCCAGTTTCAGTCAGATCTGTCTAAATATAAACTTAACCTCTCATTTAAACCATTTTCTGCTGGGATGGGGAGGCATAAATGTGGTCTTTGTTTGCAGCCAGGAAAATTAAAGGTTCACAAACATTCAGAAATGTGCTCTTTAGATCTTCTGAAAACCTGTTCCTTAAAAAGTGTTTCTGCTTGGAAATGGGCAAATACTTCGGGTATTCTTCAGGTTGAAGAATTTTATTCTGATGAATAGACTAAAACTTGGTGGGGGCAAAAAAATACTCTGATCCTTCTCTTTGGGTGATCCATTAGCTGCTCCAGCTGCCTTTTATTTATTTTTGTAGACACATGTGTGAATGTAAACATTTTATCTGAAATGGCCTTGCAAATGTTCCCGCATTAACATATATTGTCATGGAGAATAATTTTCATTTAACTGTAATTTGCTTTATATTTTCCTGCCTGGTTGCCATGGAAACGCGGAGGGATGTGGAAGGGACTCCTCACAGGAGCCAGGTTATGGATTGCCTCTCTAATGGACCTCTGTTAATCACCCTGCAGCCTGCGCTGGAGGAACCGGGGCTCTTTGCAGGAGACACTTTATTTAGATAAACTGTGAGATGCCTGTGGTACCGCCGCTTAATATTCACAGTTACCAAGGGTGTTTTTCCCTTCTCCAGAAGTTTTTTGTCGTAAGAACTGTGTATTGTGATCCTGGAATTGAGATATATTTATTTAAATTTAATGTCAGTTAGACTTGATTTTCAATTTTCATTTCATTTGCTGTAATAGCTTAACTGGTAATGTTCTTTCCTGGGTTCAGTTTGCAACAGAGCAGTGGAACATTTGTTTTCCTTATCCCTGCACAAGAAGTTGACTTGCTTTTCATAATAATGTGTCTGTGCATTTGTGTTTCCGTTTGGCTGCCAGCAGGTAGAAAGGGGACAAAGATGGATTTTATTAAATTTATTACCTGTGGATTTGGGGTTGGTTTTGCACCTCTTGTTTTTGGCTGCCTTGGCCATGTCTGTCTCACACCATGGCTGCTGTTCTGAGCCTGCACAGTCCAGAGAAGGGAGCCGGGGCAGGTCTGGAGCACCAGGAGGGACTGAGGGAACTTGAGGGGCTCACCCTGGAGAAAAGGAGGCTTGGGGGGACCTTCTTGCTCTGGGGGTGTTAAAAAACACGTAGATGTGACACTTGGTTTAGTGGTGGGCTTGATGAGCTCAGAGGCTTTTCCAAATTAAACTCCTCTGTGATCTCCAGGGTTGTCAGTACTCAGGTTCCTGATGTTTTAGGGTGCTGATCTCTGCCTTTGTCCATGGCTTGGTGGATCCCTGGAAGGAGCTGCCTTCTAACTACTGAGATAAGAATCGTGGTGGCATGGCTTCAAACTGAACTCCCCAATTAACTAATGATTCATTTTTGGTTAATGGGGATGAGCTCAAGGAGAGAAAATCAACCACCCAAGATTCTTTGCTCTGCTCTTTGATGGCAGAAACCTCAAATTGTAACTTAGAGACACAAATTTCATTTGTGTCCTGAACCAGACCCCTCAGAGTGAATTTCTGGGTGGGTTTGACAGGGAAGTTGCTGCTGGTTGTGGTCAGACGCCCATGGTTACGTAAGGCTGGATTACCCCAGCACGTGGATGCTTCCCCATGCAAAGGTCTCACAGTTATTTCTTGGTGCTTTACAGGAGGAATTGGGTAACATTTTGTTCTGTAATGCAGGATGAAGAAACCCAGCATGTTTTTCTGTAATGGCGTATAAACAAGTAGTGTAACATCCTATTTCAGGCGTTTGGAGGAGGAAGGGCTCAGGAGGGGAGGCAGGGCTGGAGCAAAGCTTGATTTTCCTGGAGCTACACACCAGATTTTAGTAGCTCTGCCCTTGGTAGATGCTGTGAGTGTTACAAACGAGCTGGTTTTTGAGGTGTGTAAGCTCAATTCAGTGGGTGCTGTGAGTGTGGAGGAGCCTTGGTTGTAGAGGTTACCTCTGGTCCCCTCTGCATTTCTGTGTCTTTCACTGTGATTCACAGTCTAAGACCAATCTAATTTTAACTGAAATCTGAAAAATGGCTTGGCTCTACTCAGGACTTTTGGGTCTTGTGTAGACTTCTTGCATTTTTCTTTATTTTAAAAATTTTCCTCTCCTTTTCTGCCTGTTGTCCCATGAATACTCGGAATTGAGCATTTGTGTTCCCCAGTGGCACATTTGGGATTCCCAAATGCACCTTTGCATGTGGGTAGATGAGGCCATCTGCATCCAGGCAGTGCCATCTCTGAGCTCTTGGGTGGGACAGTCAGAAACCTGGCAATTTATGAAACTATAAACTCTCTAATTATTGATTACTCTCTAATTCATAGTTTTGCTTGCATTTTGTTCCATTCTTTGGACTCCTGGGTGTGAGGCAGTGATCCTTTCACACCTGCCAGGTGTTTTTCCCAAAGGTGTGTCCCTGAAGGGTTGGTGATGAATGGCCCTGTTGCAGGGAGAAGCTGATGTGACTAAGTCACCTTTTGTGGCCTGGGAATGGACTCCTGCACTGATAATTGGGTTAAACATTGGCTCATGGTGGCCAGGAGAGAGAGAGGCTTTGGTGACCATTGAGGTGTTTGGCTGCCTTGGAAGCTTCACTTTGAGGATCTCCTTCATCAGGAATTGGAGTGCCAGGACAAGGGGAATGGCTTCACTCTGCCAGAGGGCTGGGTTAGATGGGATATCAGGGAGAAATCCTTCCCTGTGAGGGTGGGCAGGCCCTGGCACAGGTGCCCAGAGCAGCTGTGGCTGCCCCTGGATCCCTGGCAGTGCCCAAGGCCAGGCTGGATGGGGCTGGGAGCAGCCTGGGACAGTGGGAGGTGTCCCTGCCTTGGCAGAGGGTGGGATGAGCCTTAAGATTCCCTCCAGTCCAAACCATCCCATGATATTTGTCAGGTTCACTCCCTTGGGTTTGGACAGCAGCTAATACTGCTTTAGCAGTACTCATGGAAAAGTGTTAGATGCAGGTAAAACATTGTAAAGCCAAACTGTTCTGCTCCTTTCAGTCTCATGGGCACTCGGGTGGACTTGGAGCCACTCATCCCACCCTGGGCCATGAGCATGGTGTCCTGGTTTGAGGGGAAGGGAAATTTTTTTGGAAGCTGAGGTCAAACCAATGAGTGGTCAGGTTCGAATATTGACACCATTTCCCTCAAACCAGGACACATGGCTTTGAGTTTATCTCTGTTAATTGTGCCAAAGAAAGGAGGAAAGAGCACTTTTAATGCATTGCTGTTCCCCAAAAATGGTGCAAATCGGGCTGAGCTGTGGGGGGGTGGGGAGCTTAGAGGAGGTGCCTCGTGTGCAGCCGTGGGAAGAGGGATTTCTTCAGGGAATGGGTGAATTGTTTCCTTCTGCTCTGAGCAGCCCTTTAATGAGCTGCCCTCTCCAGGGTGCAGAGGGATGAACCTCCCGTGGCTAACTCCAGCCTGGGAGGCTTCCACCACATCTCTGCCTTTGGATCCTTGGAGCTAAAAATACATCCAGGCTGCACAGCAGACTCCAGGCACGTTAATCCCTTCCCTTTAGGAAGGAGACTTGTGGTACTGGATGAGCTGCTGTGGAAATTTTGTTTTTGCTGTGCAGTGTTACCAGTTTTCTTCTTCCAACGGAAAAATGCCGTGGAAATCATTGTTCTGGTTGGAATTCCCTCTCTGACAACAATAGCAGCAGTGGGGTGGGGTGCTTTGGAATTGTTTAGTGAGGAAAAGTTTTGGAGGAGCAAGCTCTCCCAGGCTGCGCTGGCTCCACCCCGTGATTCCTGTGCGCCGTTCGGGCTCCTGCAGGAGCGTTCCCACCGCTGGATTTTGGGATCCTTCGGGCACTCCTGGCTCTCCAGCACAGCTCTGTAAGAAAGCTCAGTCTCTATCAGAGCTGGCTGGCTCTGCCACCTCCCCCTGTTCGGCTGGGCTCATTTGGGTGTAGTTTAGCACGTTTTCCTGGGATGGGGAGGAATGAGAACCTGCCAGGGTAACACCTCAGAGCTCCTGGAGTTATTGCAACCTCTGATTCATCCCAAGGCAGACACAGCTCTGCCCTCCTGGAGCTCCAGCCCTGCTCACACCGTGTGAGCCCAGCCCTGCTCACACCGTGTGAGCCCAGCCCTGCTCACACCGTGTGCTCCAGCCCTGCTCACACCGTGTGAGCCCAGCCCTGCTCACACCGTGTGCTCCAGCCCTGCTCACACCGTGTGAGCCCAGCCCTGCTCACACCGTGTGCTCCAGCCCTGCTCACACCGTGTGAGCCCAGCCCTGCTCACACCGTGTGCTCCAGCCCTGCTCACACCGTGTGAGCCCAGCCCTGCTCACACCGTGTGCTCCAGCCCTGCTCACACCGTGTGAGCCCAGCCCTGCTCACACCGTGTGCTCCAGCCCTGCTCACACCGTGTGAGCCCAGCCCTGCTCACACCGTGTGCTCCAGCCCTGCTCACACCGTGTGAGCCCAGCCCTGCTCACACCGTGTGCTCCAGCCCTGCTCACACCGTGTGAGCCCAGCCCTGCTCACACCGTGTGCTCCAGCCCTGCTCACACCGTGTGAGCCCAGCCCTGCTCACACCGTGTGCTCCAGCCCTGCTCACACCGTGTGAGCCCAGCCCTGCTCACACCGTGTGCTCCAGCCCTGCTCACACCGTGTGAGCCCAGCCCTGCTCACACCGTGTGCTCCAGCCCTGCTCACACCGTGTGAGCCCAGCCCTGCTCACACCGTGTGCTGCAGCCCTGCTCACACCGTGTGCTCCAGCCCTGCTCACACCGTGTGCTCCAGCCCTGCTCACACCGTGTGAGCCCAGCTCTGGCTGCAGGCTCACCGGGATGCTGCCCTTCCCCGCCAGCCTTTGTTCCCAGGTAACTCTGGGAGCGTTTTAGGGCAGCAGTGGCGCCAGGGCTGCTTCACACAGCGCAGAGGGGCTGGAGCTGCCTTTGCTGCCTGTGCTGAGCAGCTCAGTCGCTGATTCCCTGCACGAGTTCCAACTCGATCGTGCTGTTTGTGCCGTGGGGCGTTTGAGGTCTGGGATCCGGGATGACTCGCGGCCAGCGTTGCGTAAGCGTGCGCAGCTCCGCTCTCAGAGCTTTGTTTTCTCCTGTTCCAAGAGCTTTTGCCTCTCCAGTTGTTTAAGATTCAGAGTGGATTTTCCTCCTTTGATGTTTGGTTTACCTTGACAGGCTGGGAGAGCTGGGCTTGTTCAGCCTGGAGAAGAGAAGGTTCTGGGCAGACCTTAGAACCCTTCCAGTGAAAACGGGGCTCTGAGAGCTGGAGAGGGAGTCTGGACAAGGGCCTGGAGTGGCAGGACAGGCTTCAAACTGAAAGAAGGAAAGATTTACATTAGATATTAGGAGAGAATTTTTGGCTGTGAGGGTGATGAGGCCTTGGCACAGGTTGCCCAGGGAAGCTGCCTCTGGTTCCAAGGCCAGGTTGGACAGAGCTTGGGAACAACCTGGGCTAGTGGAGGGTGTCCCTGCCCATGGCAGGGGATGGGACTGGATGGGCTGTGATGTCCCTTCCAACCCAAACCATGCCCCGATGCTGACACAGGAGCTCACCTGCTCCAGCAGCCTCTGTTTTCCCTGGATGTGCTCCTTGTGCTGCTGCTCATTAGCACAGGCTCAGTCACAAGCTGCTCAGACAGCCTAAACCATTTGTAAGGAAACTGTCTTTAAAATATGGATGGCATTAAAGGGACTCAGGCTTAAAATTAGAAACTGTTTATGATGCACAGTTGTAGTTGTTTACCTTGAACCATAATTATCTTATTTCCTGAGTTAAAAACGTCACGTCAGCTTGCTGAAGCAAGATTTGATGACAAAGGAATTGTTTTTAGCCACCAGCAGAGCGAAGAACACTTCAAAATGTGTGTCTAAATATGATTTTATAACCTAAAGTATACCACACTCAGGATTTTAAATTGGCTCTGGAAGTTGCGTGGGCTCACGGGTCGGCCATTTGGCCGGGGATCAAGGGCCTGGGTTTAATCCTGACTCTGTCCTTTTGTCCTCTGAGCGTTTTCCTTGCCACCCCCTGAGCTGTTTGTTTGCTGTGCCCTTTCTGGGGGCTGTGCCCTTTCTGGGGGCTGTGCCCTTTCTGGGGGCTGTGCCCTTCCTCGGGGCTGTGCCCTTCCTCGGGGCTGTGCCCTGTTTGGGGCCGTGCCCTTTTTGGGGCCGTGGCCGCTCTTGGGGCGCGGGGCTCAGGCTCTGTGGGGTCGGGGCTCACCCAGCCCCTCATGGGCACAGGAGCATCAGGGCTTTTCTGCTGCACTGGCACGTTCAGCTGATCTATGGACAAGCTCTGGAGTGGCCCAAGAGAGAGGCTGGGCACCAGCAGCTGGGCAGGGGCAGAACCTGCATCCCTTAAGCCCCTGTGAGCAGCTGGGGCACCTCAGTGGGCACAGGCAGACATTTGACCTCCTTATTTTAGCATTGTTATTTATTGCTGTGTTTCCTTATTTTGCTATTCAGCAGTGCTCTCTGATCCCGTGGGGCTGTGCCTCTCACACCCTTTTCCAGACCTGGTTTTTGTACCCTGAGCCAGCAGCTGCTCCTTCCTTACCTGTCCCTGGTGCTGCCAGGATGCTCCTTCCTCGGAGAAGGGAAAGTGGGAGGGGAGCAGCTTCTTTAATGATGACAACTGCTACTTAAACCTGTTCAGGGCTTAGAATGGAATGGAAAAAAGATCAGTGGAAGCTGTAGGTGCTTTCAATGTATGTGGGATTTTTAAGGAGTCTTTTTATTCTGACCTTAACTTGCCAGGCCCCAGACAATAGGGGAGGGATGCTGTGTGGAAATCAAGGAGGTGCTTCCTTTCAGCTCTTTCTTTGCTGTGTAATTTGAGGTGGTTGTAAGGCACTCGTAACCCAGGAATTGTAGACTTGAGCACATTCTACAATTACATTTTTCATGTTGCTTGCTGGGGACCTCCTGGATTGTCCAGCCAGGTAATGCTGTCTGATCCTGCATACCTGGGTGTGGGGTTGCCACCTGCATATTCCTAAAAATCCTGTATCTGAGTTGTTGAAGTGTCTGGTTGTAACATTCCTGTCACTACAGAGAGTTTTCTTGGCTGGGGAGGTGACATTCAGCCTGCTCAGAATCCAACCAGAAGCTACTCCATGGATGTTTGTTGCTTTTTTCCCCTCTGTGAGGGAGGCTGTTCTTGAAGGCTGAACAGTGATTTCCTTGACTCCTCGTTGGCTAATTAATGTGCTTTAAAATGGGATGCTTGCATCCTTTCACCAATCAGCATTCGGAAGGGAAAGGAAATAGTTCAGGTATTAATAGTAACCTCTATCCAATTTGCCTCAGAATCACATGGATACAAATGTCTGGGACTGTAAAGGTGACAAATGGGTCTGTCTGTCACTCATTCCTTCTGAAAAATGCCATTTTGTCCATGTGTTAAAACTGAGCACAGAGTAAGGAATGCAGATTCATTTTTTGATAAAGTGGAGCTTATTGTGGCCTAGGGCATCATTCACCCTCCTGCTTCCCTTCAGAGGAGTTACTGAGGGAACTGAGTGGGACTTTGTGGTGAAGTCACAGGGAGGGATTCATCCTGGGGAGGGCAAGGGTGGGTTTGTCCCACCTCACTCGTTCAAGGAGGAGGAGGCTGAACTATGACAGCAGCTGAGCTGTGAGCTCACTTTAAATTGTGGATTTAATTCCAGAGAGCATCCACCCTTCTTGCCTTCACTGGGTCAGTGAAGCTCAACATCTCAGAGCTTAATCCCCGTTCCTGAAGTGTCCAAGGCCAGGCTGGATGGGGCTTGGAGCAGCCTGGGATGGTGGAAGGTGTCTGTGCCTGAGGGGCAGGGACAAAACAAAATCTGAGGTCCCTTCCAACCCAAACCATTCTGTGATTCTGTGGTGTCATCACAGATTCTGACCTCCCCTAATTCACTGGAGACCTCCAAATAGTTTGGTCATTCCTGAATTTAGGCTTCTGTCAACCCCCAGTTCCTAGGGACGGCATTGTCCATGTCAGACTTTGAATTAAAACATTTACAGGACAGTTTGTTTTCCCAGAAATCACTTCTTTCCTGCCCTTTGTGCTTATTGCAGTGGGACAAATTAAACCTTGGGCTCTTCAGCCCACACAAGTGTCTGTGTTTTTGAGGACAGTATCAGCTTATTTTATATTTTTTATCAAGTAGCACAGACAACACAAGCTTTAAAAACTGTAGATCTCAGCATACATCTTATCTGCAGGGCAAAATAAAGGAACTTTAAGACTGAGAATATATCACCTACTTTTGTCCCAAAAGCCTCTAATTAAATTTTACTTGATGCTACAATTTTGTCACAATCAAACACGCTGAAAGGTGGGGGTTTTTTAAGACTGATGGAATTCTCTGTGTGCTTTGGCTTTTCACTTGGGTGGCTGCTGCTGTTTGAGCGTAGTTGGTTTGTGATTGCTGCAGGAATTTTGGTGAACTGCAGTGAGAGGCAGGTCCTGGAGCTCACCCCAGTGCTGGGAATGTCTCTGAAAAGGGGGGGAACGTGGTGGTTTTCTCTGTGTGTGCCTGGAGATGGCTGTGCTGGGAGCCCCTGATAGGCTGCAGGGGGCATTTATCTCAAATTGAGGTGGATTTCTTGGAAACAACTCTTTATCCCCCTTCAGATCTACAGAGCAACACCTCTAATTTTCCTCCTCTTGCTAGAGAGTCCTGAGCTGTGTGGAGTGGTCTGAGGATGCTTTTCCAGGCTCCTGAGGGGAATTGCCACAAATATGTTGATTTGTGTTCAGTGTCCATCCCTGAGGGGCCAGGAAAGCTTTCCTGCTGTTCTGTTCTCTGCTGGGATGGGACAGGCAGAGCTCCAGGGATTTCTGCAGTGTTTTTTATAGGTGGCACATTTTCTTCCCCAAACTCCAGCAGAAGGAACCCATGGATATTTATGGAAGACATCTGTGGGTTTGTAATGCTGCTGCTTAAGGGTTCTTCCCCCACTCCCCAGTTTCTGTTTTCTCAGGTTTTGGAATTACAGTGGAATTTTAAGCATTTTTCCCCATTTCAGCAGGTGAAAGCTCTGGCTGTGCTCTGTCAGGCTGTGCAGGCAGGCACTGAGGAGTACATTGGAAAACACATCCAAATTTCCCCAAATTTGCTGTTCTTGTTCCCCTTGATGCTGCATGGGAGGTAATGGAGCTCATCCAAGAGCAGGAGCTCCGTGGGTCTCGGGGGCTCCCCTGGGTGCGTTTTCACTGCAGCCCTCAGAGAGATGCCTTATTGAAATTCTGTCTCTTCCTGCAGTTATTTTGAGGGAGGCAGATGAGGGCTGTGGAAAAAAGGTTCTCTTACTCCCTAGAGGTTTCTTCTGTTCAAAAGTTGGTCTGAACAAGAATCTCAATCCCTGATATCCTGTTACGCTGCTCAGTTCTAGATCACCATAAAATCTGAATTGGTGCAAGTCTGACTTGGGGCCCAAATGCAGCTTCTCCCCTCAGGGAACACCAGTGGTGAGGGACACATTTGTGGGGACATTGGCCTCTGGATTTCCTGGGATGAGACAGCAGCAGTGGCTTCTTTCCTGCTCCCTGTGAAAAGGAGATTTAAGCAGAACCTTTCTGCATTATCAGTCAAATTTAGAAACATTGAGGTGTATGAAATCATTGAACCTCAAACACATTTTTGATGGGGACTCTTGTGGGGGACTCTGCATCTCCTCAGAACAGGTTTATTCCTTCAAGGAAGGCAATTCCCACCTCGTGCTGGGACCAGTTGGTGTTGCTGCCACATCCCAACTGCTCTGGTGTGAGGAGTCAGTAGCTAATGGCAGTATTTTTCTGGTTGGGATTGTGAAGCATTTTCCATCTTCAAATACTAATTTCTGTGAAGTTACAGGATAGCCTTTTATTAAGGAGGTTTGAATTATGTAATTCCCATTTTTTCTGGTGAAATGCTGGCAGAAGCAGCATGCTGTGCTCTGAATGTGGAGTCCTGGTCTGTGTGTGAGTGCAGCAAAAATCACTAATTCAGGGAGGTGCTGAGGGACCCTGTGGTCAGTGTTAAAATCAGGACTCGGTGGGAAAATGTAGAACTTTGAACATTTATACCTTTATTTTGGTGGAACTGTCTGCTTGTCCAGAGTTTCCAAGTTGCTCTGCGCTAACAAAAAATAAAGTTATCCCAAGTCTTGAAAGATTGAACCTGTTTTAAAGCAGAATCTGGCCACCTTGAGCATTGATGACTTGGTGTTTGAGTGAGCATTTGGAGGCACAGGGAGGCCAGTGTGTGCTGTGTGCACTGCAGGTGGCTCCTGTGCAGTCACTGCCACCTCGGCAGGGCTGCAGCGTGTCCAGGGTGAGCCCTGCAGGTTCCCAGGAGGGACAAGGGCAGGGATGATGCTTTGTGAAGTGATACATTTTCATCAGCTAAAGCTGAGAAAATGGGATGGATGGATGTGTCTGTTAATTATAATGTGGCTTTTGGAAGTGAGGTTGGGTTTAAATTGAAATGTTGGATTGGGCGCAACAGGAACGTTGTGTGAGTGACCCGGCCACGTACAGGCAGTGAGGCTGTGCTGGGCATCTCCCACTGGAGTGATTGCTGCATTCCTAAGTGATTTGATAACAATTTCATTAAAAATGGTGCCATGTTCGTTGGGAGAATTACTTGGCTCACGTGTGGTCGCTGTTTCAGCGTTACAATACTTTATGTGTGTTTATGTGTGAGCCAAGGAATGAATAAATTTGCTGTATGGGGGCCAGCAGGCAGCTGTAAATAGACCTTGAGAATGGTGTGTCTGTGTCCTGGGACTGATTTCTGTAGGTTTTTTGGTAATTTTGCTCACAGCTGAGCACAGTTGGTGCTCAGGGGAGCTGTGGTTGCCCCATCCCTGGCAGTGTCCAAGGCCAGGCTGGAGCATCCTGGGCCAGTGGAAGGTGTCCCTGCCCATGGGGGATGGAATGGGATGAGCTTTGGGTCCTTCCATCTCAACCCATCCCATCATCCTGTGGCAGTCACTGCTGTCAGCAGCACTGCTGCATTTACAGACTCTGTAGCTGGAAGTTCAGCTGTATCCCCCAGTTTATCTCTTTCTGCTGTTGAAATGCTAATTGGTGATGTGGCTGTTACTATGGAGAGGAGGATGAAAGGAGCAGGGGAATCCTGCTGGAAAAGGTGCTGTGAGTGCTGCCATCAGGGATCCAGGGCTCCTTAGCCTTGGAGAAATCTGAGGTAGCCATGTATCTGTATCTCCTTTATTCTTCTCAAAGAAAAATGCCAGAAAACTTCTGTTTTGCTCATCTAAAGAAGTTCACCTGCTGCAGGATTCCTTCCTTTGAGTCAGGACCCTGGGCCTTCACATCTTCCTCGGGGTTTTGGGGTTTGTTTTGGCCTGTTCCTTTTCCCTGAGGTTCCCAAGACTTCCCTCAGCCCAGCTGGAAGCAGCTCTGCCCTGGATGCAGCTGCATTGCTCATCTGGACATCTTCCCTTTGGCTTTTCAGTGGGGAGTGAAAGTTTCCCAAAACAAACACGGCTCTCGCAGGGTTCCTGATCTCCTGCTCTGAGCATCAGTCCCAGCTGGCCTCAGAGTCTCTCCTGGATGGTTCTTGGAAGGAACCATCCCACTGGAAAGCAGCTGTAAAAATCCAGCCACGAGTTGTTTGTCAGGTGGTGAGGGCAGTAAAGCATAAAACTGTCACGAGCTCTGCAAGGCAAAAAATTCAGATTTTTTCACTGTAACTGGAGCAGGGGCTGGTCACCCGTCCCTCAGTGTGGTTTGCAGTGCCTGGAGGTTGGATGGAGTATGGGGTTGGGGAATTTGGCATGAGCAGGGTGTGGAGCTGGCAGTTCACCCTTTCACCTGTTTGAGCAGACTAGAATCCCATCAGTGGGACTGGGGAAGGCCCAGTGCTCCCAGTGCTCCCAGTGCTCACATCCATCCCTGTGGGTCCCTCACCATCCCCTGAGCTCCTCCAGCTTGGGAACAGTGAGGAGTGCAGGGTTTGGAGCCTGCCAGCCCTTTCATGTGTGCAGTTAATGAATGTAATTCCCCTTTGCCTTGGGTGCTGAGAGCTCCTGCTGGTTCCTGCCCCGCCTCAGAAATTTCACTTTGGGAATTTGTAGCTGGAAAAACATTCCTGAAAGTACAGCAGGAGCTGGTCAAAAAAAAAAAAAATCATGTTAGAGGTTTGTAATAGACCCACTGCTATTCAGAGCAAAGGTGTGCTGGAAAAGAGCATTTGTGCCATGGATAATTCCACAGGGTTTGCTGGGGAAGGGGAGCTCCTGGCACAGGAGCCTGATTTGGCCCTGCCTGTCTCTGGGTTCATGAGCTGCTCAGGGTTTGGGGGCTGACACGCCCTCGTTTGTAAATAAAATACCTCTAAGCCCACCCAGATGGCTACAGGAGCCTCCAAGCAGGGGATTTTTAACAGAGCTATTATCAGAAAGTTATAGAAGAAGGGGGATGCTTGGCTGAGCTTCCTCTCCTTCCTTTATTCTCTGTTTGTGCAGAGTCGTTATCAGGAATTTATTTGTGGATTAGGCAAGGGTTTGTACTTGGTAACCTTCATGTGCTCAAATCTAGTGTGCGTGTTGTGAATAAAATTCACTTGTTTTAATTATCTAATGAACAAATTCCTGTGTTTTTCAGATTACACAGCGTTTTTGGGACACACCTCTGTTGGATTTTAATATATGTCCTGTGAAGAGCAGCTTTCAACTATGGAATCGGTAAATATTGACTTTCCTTCTGTCCAAAATTTCTAGTTTATTCCCTCACAAGTGCTTGTGTCTCTGTTGGACTGTTTGGTTTTGCCTTTTTAAAATGTTTTTCTTTATTTTTTGAAATTTGAAAGCCTAAATTGCAAGTTCTGTGGAATATATAAAAGGTACTGATCAAGAATTTCTTGGGAGTTGTCTGTAGTTCTGAGAAGTCATTTTAATTGTAGATAATTTTGAATGTAGCAAGTTTTTCTGTGGCCTCAGTGAAATAAAAGTGAACTTTCCTGCGTGGGCAGTTCCAGCACAGGTTTGCCCAGCAGACTGTGCAGCTTGTTGGTGCTGCTGAGTATTAAATAATACCTCTTTCTTTCTCTTTGCTTTCAAAATGGCTTGAAAAAACCCAAAGTCTCCAAGTTTCCCAGTGTTATGTCTCCTTGTGATTAGCCTAATTGAAACAGATGGCACCTACGTTTCATTTTGGGCAGAGAAGCCTCCCAATCTGCTGAGACTACAGTTGGGTGCAGTGTTAGGATTCAACTTTTCGGGAGCATTAACAGATGCAGAAATAACAGGCTGGCGTGGAGTGGAATTTAGGGGGGAAAATGAGATTTTTGCCTCTGTTTTGTGCAGGAGGGTGGGAGAGGCTGGAGATCTGATGGTGTGGCTGGATCTGGGGACAGGGGCTGTTCTGGCTGGGTTTGTTTGCTGTGCTGGAGGTTTGAGTGATGGGAGCTGAGCAGAGCTGGGTGGGCTCAGTGCCTGCTCTGGGTCACCCCCAGCACAGGCAGAAATCCCATGGAGAAGGTTTCCAGTGGATAATGCAGCATGTGGCTCTGCCTTGGGGCCCTGGGTCCTTGGCTGACCTCTGGGTTCAGGCTGCTCTGGGATTATTTGTGATGAGTTCTCAGCACAGGAGGGGCTGCAGAGCTGCTGGTGTATCCAGCCCTGCTCCATCGGTGCCTTTGCAGCTGAGAGGTGTCTTTGTCCTGGAGTTTGAGGAAAAAAACCTAAAAATCGTTGTGTTTATTGTGGCCATAAGAATTTCAAAGCATTCAGATGGAGACAAGATGTTATTTCAGCTTCCCCTGGTGAATATTAATAGCAGGAGAAGCCTTTCACAGTAAGACAAAGCAGAGCAGGCATGGGTGACTCTCCCAGTGCTGTTAGGTAATTAAAGTGTATCAGGTATGAGCCTTTTCCTGGCCTGTGCAGGAGCTCTGTCCTCCTTCCTGGAGCTCTGCAGGGCCCACAAAAACCCAGCTCAGCTCCAGCATCAATTATAAATTAGGCTGCTTGCTGTTTGCTGCCTGTTTTGTTTCATAGCTGGGGACAAGGGTTTTTCCTTTTTTGGAGTAAGTGGTGTTTGGCTTTTTGAATGCAAAGTGTCCTTTTCAAACCAGGATGGCAAAAACTTACCCAAAATTCAGGTGTGTGTGTGTTTGGACAGACAGTTCCACCTGTTTGCTTGGGGCAGCCAGGTCATCACGGACTCATGGAATGGTTTGGGTTGGGAAGGACCTCAAAGCACATCCAGTGCCACCCCCTGCCATGGGCACACCTTCTGCTTGTCCCAGGGTGCTCCAAGCCCTGCCCAGCCTGGACTGGGACACTGCCAGGGCTGGGACAGCCACAGCTTCTCCAGGCTGTGGGATTTGCTGCTCTTTTTGCTGCTGGCAGCAGCAGTGGCTGCACCACGCTGGCTTCTCCTGGCCTTGGGTGGCACTGCCGGTGCCACCGCGTGTCCCCGCACCTCCCGGGAGCCTGGGGGCTCAGGGCTGTCCCCAAGCCCCAGCTTTGCTGGTGGCTTTGGCAGTGGTGTTCAGGGAGCTCCTAATGAATATGCAGGTGTGGGATTAAAGGGATGAATGAGGAACAGAATTGCTTTCCGAGCTGCAGCTCTGACCTCCCGAGAAGGGCACGATTGTAAAGCGGGGCCTGGAGTGGAAAAGCAATTCCAATCCAGGCTGGCAGGATTGAATTGTCCTCGGAAAGTCAGATGCTGCAGTAATGGCAGCGTTGTTTAGGTGGAACGTGACTTCCCTTCAGTGCTGGGTGTTTTTCTGTTAATGCTCTTAAACGTGTTCACCTACGGTTCTCAGGTCTGACTGCTCTGGGGCAAATCCAGCTCAGTGTTCCACCAGGAAGATGTTTCTCTGCAGGAATATTTTCTAATATAATAATGATAATTTATAATAATAATTTTTCTAATCATTTCTATGAGATTGCTGCCTTTTTTCCCATGTGTTTCAGTTCTTGCCCCTTCCAGACTAGAGGGGCTGCAGGATAACCCTCTGGCAGTGCAGTGTACATTGATTCTTTAGGCTGTTGGTCCTTGTGGAGCCAAGGAGAGCTTTCCATGGGGTCCAGTGTTGGCTTTTGGGTTGAGGAGCTGGTGTGTTATGCAGGGGAAGCCAAGTACAAGGGGAGTTCATAGTCTGAGAGAGCTGGGATTGTTCAGCCTGTGGGAGAAAAGGCACCAGAGAGACCTTTAGAGCTTCTCCCAGTGCCTCAAGGGGCTTCAGGGGGGCTGGGGAGAAACTTGGGGCAAGGGCTGGAGTGACAGGACAGGGGCAGTGGCTTCCCCCTTGCAGAGGGCAGGGTTAGATGGGATAATGGGGAGGAATTGTTGTTCCCTGTGAGGGTGCCCAGAGCAGCTGTGGCTGCCCTGGATCCCTGGCAGTGCCCAAGGCCAGGCTGAACGGCACTTGGACAGCCTGGGACAGTGGAAGGTGTCCCTGTCCATGGCAGGGGCTGGAGTGAGATGAGCTCTGAGCTCCCTCCCAACCCAAACCATTCCATGATGCAGTGCAGCATTAAAGAAGCAGTTGTGTGGCTCGTGGGTTTGCTGACTTCTACCAGAGCCTTTTCTCTTGGAAAAACAGATTTTGGAAGCTCCCTGAAGCAGCTGGGTGCCTCTCCAGTTTGGGTTTGCCCAGAGGGTTTCACCAGAGCCAGTTTGGGTTTGTTCTGCCTGGGAAGGGGAGGTGGGGGTGGTGGGGACACCCCAGCTCCTGCTCTGCCCTGCCTGTGTGTGAGGGGGCTCTGCAGGGCCCTTAGGAGCAGTGAATGTTTGTGTGGCCTTGTTCAGGTCCCTTGGACAGCACTGGAGTGACACAGTCTAAATTTAACTTTTAAAGCCGTATCTTCACCGCAGAGGAGGTTAAGCAGAGGTGGCTTAACTGTGAGCCTGGAGTTCTTTGTGGGTCAAACAAGCCTTGAGTTTTTGGATGCAAAACCCTGCTGAGACCTACAGGAAAAAGCTTTAAATCCTTCCCCCCGTCCCCGTGAAAAAGCTGCTTTTTCAACTGTAATCTCAGCACAAGCATTTGCTTTGAGTGCTTGAATTGCTGCTTTTACAGTTCTCTGTATTTTCCTAGAATTTGTTAAATTGCCAACGTTATTCACATGGCACTTTTGGCAGGTGCCACCTACATGCCCTCAATTTGAAGGTACCTTTCAGGAGCAGTGGAGGTAGGGAGGCTCCTCTCTCACATGTCAGATGTTGGAGGGCGCAGCACTTCCATTAATTCACTTTCCCTGACCTTTCCACTGCTAATAAGCCAAGCTGGAGCACAATGCAGCACCTTAATGAACAGACCTGAGCTGAGCAGAGGCTGCTTTGAAAAATGTCTCGCTTGACTCGTTCGTTGGGTGTAATTTTGGTCCATTTATTCACCGTGGCACAGACGGGCGTTCTTGGTGAGAGCAGCCCACAACCAAACACAGCCCTTTTTCTCCTTCCTCTTGTGTTTAGAACTAGAAAAAACCATGTCAATAATGGCTTGAAAAGAGGCAAAATGGTTGGTTGGGCTTTTTCTGTGAATCTACTTGGTTTTGAATAATTTTATTCTCTTTATTCTCTGTACTGTGACCTGAAAAATCCTCATTTTTAAAAAAAAATCCTCATTTTTTTAGAAGAAATATGCTTTTGAGTTAGGATTTTGTAGATTTCTATCAGCTAATGTAATGTACACTGAAAAATGCACACTTCTGGGTTATGATTTTGTAGATTAATATCAACTAACGTGTAATGTACACTTCAAAATCACGGTTGCATTTAGGAACGAGTTCATTAGAACAAGCAGGCAGTGCATGGGATCAGCATTTCCAGAACTGCCAGCCTGTTACTTCTTAGAGAAAGACTCCTGAGCCACCCAGGCTGGGTGACACAGGGGGGCTGGGTTTTTGGGGAAGGGATCTGTAGGTTTCTTGACCAGTTCCTGCTTCCACTGTTGTGCAATGATGTTCCTGGGTGTGACCTGTTGGGAAAGTAAAAGTGCTGGGGGCAGGTTGTGGGGTGGTGAGCCAGGGTTTTATTTATTTATGGGTGTTCCACTGAGCACCCAAACTGCTCTTGAAAGTTGTGGCCTCCGCCCTGAGGAAGTGACACTGGCTGGGGAGGGAAGGGCAGGGTGACACAGGATGTGGCTGCAATCCCTTGTTTTCCAAAGGTATCTCATGGTGGGATTAAGCAGATGATGCTCTTGGCAGCAGGAGGTGTGCAAGGTGTTCCCTCCTCTGGAGCCACGGGGAGCACCAGGCTCTCTGGTCCTTCTTGGGATGTTCTTGTTCCCTCCCCTTCTGTGTAGGTAATGGTGATCCCGAGGTTTTCACCTCCCAATCCTGAGTTCTTTGAGTGAGGGGGATGTTTTGTGTTTAGGGAATCCCTGCCTGCCTGAGGAGCACTGAGGGAGGTGCATCAGTGGCTTGGGTGTCTTTAGTGGGGCTGCACTGTCCAGGGAACAGCTCAGCTCCTGCACACCCTGTGAGTGGGAACGAGGTGGGGATGGTGGCTCAGAGGTGTTCACCAGGACACCCAGAGTGGGAATTCATGGAAACCTTGGATGGAAGGTGATCTGGCTGTGCCACCCCAGTGTGTGACACAAACAGGGAGGTGCAGCCTGCTCCTGGTCCTGTCATACATGCAGGGAAAAGTGGGAAATGGTTATTGCAAGCAAAAGCACAAGTGATGGATGTGCTTCACTGATAGCCCTTGGAAGGGGACTTCTGAAAAAACCAGGAAACAATTTGGAAAAATAGGTCTAAAATGTTGGATTGCCCCATTCAAAGTGAGACTGGCTGGAGCCTGGAGCAATCTGGTGTTGTGGAAGGTGTCCCTGGCCATGGTGGGGTGGGATGGGATGAGCTGTAAGGTCCCTCCCAACCCAACCCATTCTGTATTTCCATGCTGACTGTGGGGATGGGAGGCAGGCATTAGCAAGGTTTCTGTTTCCTTGGCTAAATTCTTGGCAGAGCTTTGATTTTGGAACAACGGGAAAGCAAGGGCTGAGCTTTGCTGGCTCAGCCTGATTGCTTCCTGGCTTAGCAAGATGCTCGAGGACTCACTCAGGTGTTCCAGCAGCTTTTTTGCTGCTGGGTGTTATCCCTGTTTTGTGGTGTTTGCTGGGCTTCTCCAGAAATCCAAAGCTGAATCGTGTTTAGCAAGTGACTGCTTTGAGGAGTGTTTGATCTTGGGTTGTGACTGGACAGGCTGATTGTTCCCAGTTGCTGGAAAGGAGAGGGGAGGTTTTGGGTGTTCTGCACATGAAGGGAGTGAGGGGCTGTGGGCTGTGCCCACCATGGCACAGCTCTCAGAGGCTGGAATTCCCAGAACTGCCTCCTGTGCCTGGGTGTTTTGGGAAGCTGACACGCCTGGCCTCAGCCTCAGAAGTGGCTTTGGACTGGTGGACAAACACTGAGAGCTCTGCTTCACTCAGAGCTGCTCCATCCTCGCCTGCCCTCCCTTCCCACAGCCCTGGCTGGTGCCAGGGTGTGCAGATGGTGCAGGAGCTGCCTCGGGCCCTTTTGGGAAGGAACAACCCTCGGGTGAAAGGAAAGGGGAGTTCTGGAGCTGTGGGACCGGCTGAGCCTCTCAGCTGCGACGCTTTTAACTCTTGAATTTGGAACAGACTTAGCAGCTCACCTTTGGGGGTGGGAGCTTGGGAGGTTGTCAATACTATTGCCTGGAACCATCTGTTCCTACCACTAAGTAGCTGCAAAAATCAGTAATTCATCCCCCCCCTTTTTTTCTTTTTTTTTTTTTGGAGGAGCTTGGGTGTAAATCTTCTCCCTTGTTATTTTTATGGGCTCCTTCATTATGGAAGACAAGCATCTCCACGGTGCTGGAGCTGACGCTCTGGGTTTAATCTTTCATCTAAATTTATTTGAAATTTAAATCTCTGCCGCTGCTATCGATATTAGAGGTTACTCTGGAGCACAGCAGCTATTTCTGGGGAACTGGGTGCATGGGGCTCCCTTATCACCAGGAATGTGCTTGTGTAACGTCACCTTTCTGGATGAACCCTCGCACAGGAGCAGCCATGTGGACGGGTTATTTTGGGAAGTCGCCACTGTAAATGGATGCTGTGTTTGCTTTTGCAAGTAAAATCGGTCATGGAGTCCTGTTTTTCATTTATTTTTGCCCCAGTGAGTGAGCAGTCCCAGTGGGCTGGTCCTGGTGGTGGCTGTGGTGAGGATGTGTTGGTGGGGCGGTCACGGGAACACCGAACCAGCTCTGATTGTGGGACAGGCACAGACACTGCAGACACCCTGAGTTATCCCAGGCTGAGATTTCAATCCTGGGCTTAAACTGTAAAATCCAGATGAATTGATATCACATAACCACATTAGTGTTTGGGCAGGAGGTCCCAGGGACTGGTGGTGTTTTCATGGCAGGCAGTGACACCAGAGAAACCCGGTCTTGGTGTCCCTGCCCTTGTGCTTTAAGGTCCCTCCCAATCCAAAGCACTCCATAATTCCATGGCTTTTCTGCCTGAGGCCTGCTGTTTGTTGGAGATTTTACATTCTTCCTTACTGTGTCACCAGAGCTGAGGTTTGCAGGTGTTTATTTTGGTGGTTATCTAAACTAGAGCCAGTGCCTGAGGGCTCTCTTGAGGTGATGTCCAGTTCTCCCAGCATTTCACCAATGGCACAAGTTGGGTTTTGTCTGCTCTCAGAGAAGAATGGTTGGGTTTGATGGAGCTTGTGTGTCTGGACTCATCCTAGCATACAATAATGTGAAATTACAGCTATCAGTTCCTTGTGTACCCTCAGAAGATGTTAATGCTTTCAGGCTCCAGGGGATTTGAGGAGCAGTTGTAGCTCAGAAATTGTCGTGGGGCACTCCTTGCAAGGGGGCCTGGACTCCCTGGGGCACAGCCAGGGGCCTTTCAGAGCACATCCCCTGTGAGTGTCCGTGGTTTCCTTGCCTAACATTTAACCTTAATCTGAATTTCCTGGAGGTCTTGACACCCAGATTGTTCCTAGTTTGCTGAAAGGCAGGAGGGCAGCTGGAGAAGTAGATGTGTTTGTGTGCATGTGGCACCTCCAGCTTGGAGGTGACAATTGAAGGAATTGGAAAAATGAGAGGAGCTGGTCAGCTTGATGGGTATGAGTGGGTATGATGGGAGGAGTTCTCTGATTTTGATAATTTTTATCCTTTTATATAATTTTTCAGCTGTTGAACGGTACAAGGATTCAAAGGTCAGCCTTGAATAGCTCTGGTTATTCTCTGCTGGTCCTAAACTTATTGCTGGTGTCATATGAGAAATATACTTTCTTTTTATGTTGCACAGTCAGAAGAAAATTATTTTGTTGTCTTCAGTAGTTTTTACCTCATTCTTGTAGTCTTGCCAATATCCTGTAGTTGTTTTTTGCAGGAAGCCTTTCAGCGTTCTCTTAATTGGAATTAACTTTTGTAGGAGAAATGCACGTTTGGGTTGAAGACAATGTAGGAAATAAATACTTGGGGAAATTTACTTTAAGGTAGTGGAAAGACATTCACTGGAGAGCTTTGCTTTGGAAACTGTCACTTTGGAGAGGTTTAAGGTAGGAATAATAGAGGGATAAACCAGCTCTGCTGCTGAGTCCTGTCTGTGGATTGGGGGCCAGGGGTGTCCTGGGCAGGGCCAGGAGCTGGGCTGGATGATCCTTGTGAATCCTTTCTCACTCAGGATATTCCATGGTTTTCTGATCCCCTGATTATTTTGAGTAACCTTAGAGACTGGTAGAGAGTCGACTTGTTATTGTCTGGTAAATTATGTTCATTAACATAATTACACAGTTTTAATGCTACATGGAAGTTACATGGAGTCAAAATCAAATAGCAACAGGTAGTAAATAATTGGGCAAAATAAAAACAGGAAAACAAATAATGAAGAAAAATAATCATGTATTCTTTTCCTGTCACCAGTCAGGGCTGCAGCTGGATGTAGCAGCTGCCCAGTCCTGAATCCTTTCTTCCTCTCATTTTTAATGCTGCTTTTACAACAGTCTGAAGGAAATCTTTGTCTAAACCAACTGGTAGCAGCTCCTCTGGGCTTTGCCTTTGGCAAGGTGTCACACAGCTGAATTCTCCTTCCTTTGCTGAATTCTCCTCTCTTTCTCCTTGCAGTGTTTGGTTATTTAGTGCTATAAGGGGATCTTGAATATATGAATTAAGCCAAACCCTCGAGTATATAAAGTAGAGAAACTTCCTTCATTTCCTTGACCTCAAGCTTGCTGAGGTAGGAAAGCATTTAAAACACCCACAGCTCTATGTGCACATGCAGATGTATTTTTAAATGTCCCCTACTCGAAGGTCATCCACCATTCCAGTTGAAGCACAGTTTGGATTTCCTGTAGCTGGAAGGTGTCCTTGGGGCTGATTCCCGAGGTCTGCAGGGAGTGGGGGACCCCAGGGGAGGTTCTCATCCCAGTGGTGCTTTGGACCTGCCCAGAGGGGGCTGGAGCTGGGAGAGCTGGGAATGTTCCCCTGGAGAGGAGAAGGCTCCAGGGAGAGCTCAGAGCCCCTGCAGGGCCTGGAGGGGCTCTGGGAGAGCTGGAGAGGGACTGGGGACAAGGGCTGGAGGGACAGGACACAGGGAATGGCTCCACTGCCAGAGGGCAGGGTTAGGTGGGGTTTTGGGAAGGAATTCCTGTCTGTGAGGTGGGCAGGCCCTGGCACAGGTGCCCAGAGCAGCTGTGGCTGCCCCTGGATCCCTGGAAGTGCCCCAGGCCAGGCTGGACAGGGCCTGGGACAGTGGGAGGTGTCCCTGCCATGGCAGGGATGGGATGAGCTGTGAGGTCCCTTGTCACCCAAACCATTCTGTGAGTCCCTGAGAGGGATGTGGGTGAACATCCCTGTGCCCCCAGGAGCCTCCAGAGCTGCTTCATCTCTTTTTTCCATCCTTGTGAAATGGGAATGGGCTTGGAGCTGGTTCTGTGTGAGCCCAGACCATGATGAGACAGAAAATTAATTAGATCTTGAGAAGAGATAACTGCAGCACTGTGCTGGGCATAGCAGCAGCATGGAATTCCAGGCTGTTCCTCAGTTCCAAGCACCCCTGGGCTCTGGAGCAAAAGGATGTGGACAAAAACCCCTCTGCTTTGGGGGTTTGCACCCTAGAGCTGCCAGTGAAATGTTGAACTGTTGCTTTGATCACCTCTTGGTGCTGTCTTCTGGTGCTTCTGTCTGTAATTTGGATACTCCAGGACACTGCCCTAGGCTGAGGCTGACCCCTTTGTAATGCTGAATTAAATAATTATAATAAGGTATTGAATTATCCTCTAATAGAGTGATTTTCTGTGCTGTCACCATACAAATTGTAGGGTTTTGAACAGGGACACAGCTTATTTAGGAATCTTGTGCTACCACTGATGCCTCTACCCTGGAGGATGTAGTGGCTTTCAGGTCAGGTCACTTTAAAGTGAATATTTTCATGAGGTATAAAAAATAAAAAATCTCTCTGTGTTGAGCTTCTTTTGCTCACAGAAATAGTTTCTGTATTAATATTTAATTTACAGTAGCTCTGAGGAATGAAGAAAGTCCTGGACTCTGTTTTTTTCTAGCCTTTAATACATTTCTTTGGAACAACTCTGGGATATAAACAAGGAGGACAGAGTGTCCTGGGCAGAGGAGTGAGACAGTTTGTGTTAAATCCATAATGCTCATGGCTTTAACATTGGAATGTTCAGCACTGAGCATCCAGCAGGTCCCCTGGAGTAGCCCTAGTTCCCAATTGCTCTTTTTCAGTCTTTTTTCTCCTGGGATTCTTCCTAGCTTTACTCCTGGATGCAGATTTGGATGTTTTTATTCCTGAAAACCTCCTGTTCCTGATGCTGCCAGGGCAGAGCTGTGCTCCAGCTCAGGAGAAAGTGGGTTCAGAATTCCAGACACGCTCCTGGCACAGCTTCAATTAAAAGGTGTTGAAAGAGGCTGGATTTTGCAATTTTGCAAAGTTGGAATTTCTGTCCCTGTTAAAACCTTGGGGATCCCTGGGAAAGGAGCTTGATCCTGGCTTTTTTTTCTGCTGGGTGAGGAGGAATTTATACCGTCATCCCCCTGCTCTGACCCAGTTATGAAACCCTCGCCTGTAAAATTATTAATCTGGGGACTCTCAGCCATTCCAGTGTGAGAATTCAAGCAGTGGGAGTTTTCCTGGAGAGCCACCTCCAGTTTAGCCATTAAAAGCTGGTGATAAATCCGATGAACTTAGTAAAATGTGTATTGGAGTGTGCCCTGAACCTTCTTCATTACTCTGGAATTAATCAATGACTTGGACTACTTTTTCCCCCTGCTCAGCCATACTTTCACAAGGTATAATTAAAATAAAAAAAGCTCCAGTTTTCCTTTTTGTTCAACTCTGCTGTTGTTGAACTATGTGTGGTTTGGCCTTCAGCCCTCCAGAATGTTGGCAGGAGTTCTTGTCTGGAAAGAAATGGTAATCCTTGTGGGGTTGAACAACGGGGAGGGACACATCGCTGCAGCAGGGAGGATTTCAGGCACAAGAAGTAATTTTGCACATGTATTTATAACATGTGCTAACGTTTGTGTGATTTTATATAGATATTTGTAATTTTGGTGGTTTTATGTCAGATTTGCTGATTTTTAGTTTATTGTAGCCGTTCCTATTTTTAAACTTTTTATATGAAGCTTAATGGAGTAGCTAAAGTTGCACATGGAAATGACTGCATTTTCAATATTGCATTTTAATTCAGCTGAGGTGATAAAAAAGTGACCTAAACCTTTTTTTAATTTGAATTGCTTCTCTTTTACCTTGTATGCAACTCACAGAAGGCTGTAGCTGTCCCTGTGACACTGCCTGTGTCATGTGGAATTATCTGTTCAGACTGGGAGGGGAAATGTCCACTTCTGTCAGCTGGGGAGTGATAGTCCTGTCTTTTTCTTGGGCATGTTAGGAATACTTTTCTGAGAGCAGTGCTCATGGTTTTGTGCCTGCAGGGGTGATTCTGGAGGTCAGGATAACTTCACAGATAACTCCATAAACCTCCCAGGATGGGCTTCCCCTCATTCCCCAGCAGAAGCCCTGGCAGCAGCTCTGCAGCTCCTCCTCTCAGAAAAATCCAGTTCTGGTGGGGAGCTCTGTTCAGAGGCAGCTCGAGCCTGGAGTCCTCTCAGTCTAACAGCACTGACTCTGCTGTGGTTTGTTTTTCTGCCGTTGTTCAGCTCTGTTTGATGTCACTGCCTGGCTGGAGGGACACCCCTGTCACTGTGGATGTTTGGTGCTGGTGGCCAAGCCAGAGGTTCCAGCTGCTGCTGGGGCTCAGCCCCTCCAGGGGACAGCACCAGGCCTGGGGGCTGTCCCAGGGCTGGGGGTGAACTCCTGGGGTCTGCAGGAGAGGGGTCCTAGCTGGGATTGTCCTGGGGCAGGGTGAGGATTTGCAGCCTGTGAGGGAGGCAGATGTGCAAGTGGTGGTGATGCCTTGGGGCTGGCCTGGAACAGAGACAGAGCTAAGAGAATAAAGGAGGTGTTTATTGAAAGGTCTCTAGGATACACCTTGGGCAGGACAAGAGCCTGGCCAGGGCTGCACCCAAGGTGGACCCAGAATGGTCACAAAATGAATGACAGGTCACAAGGTTTCACACTTTCATAAGTTCAGGTCCATCTGCATATTGGGGTTAATTGTCCTATTACAGCTTTGGATTATCAAGTTCCACCCTCCTTGTTTGCTCTCCTCAGTTCTCTGTTGTTTGTACCTTTTGGGCCTGAAGCTCAGAACAGCTGTCCTTGGTCTCAAGCTGGAAAAGGATTGTTTTGTCTCCCTGCCCTGTGAAGAGAACTTACTGACACTTAATGTGAAGCTCAAAGCTGCACACCCAGGCAGCACAGAGTCTGAAAAATATGAAAGTTAAAACTTGAGGCATCAGTGGGGTTTGTGACGAGTGCCCACAGTGTCACACTGGGGCTTCCCAAATGGGCAGGCTCCAGATTTGATCCACTGAGGCCACAATGCCCAGAACTGCAGTTTGGAGCTGTTTGAGGAGTTTGTGAGGAGCAGGAGGTGCAGATGTCACAGGGGTTTGGGTTTAGCAGCCCCTTTGGCACCTCTGTGATTTTGGGTGCAGTGAAGGAGGGAGTGTGGAAGCCCTTGAACAAAGGATGTCTCTGCAAGTGGCCACTGGTCACTGTGGCACACACTCCCAGCAAAGCTGCTATTGTTTTTCTCTTAGTTAAACAACAGTCAAGCTCACGCTGGGGCTTTTTTCTTTGCCCTTGCAGTATAATGTTGGCTTTTATGTGTCCCCCGGGCCCACAGGCGGCCGTGGGGTGGGCCAGCACACAGATGCATTGTTCAGGTCCTGCATTCCAGGGAGATCAAATGCGCCACATCAGCTGCACATCTGCAAGTGCTAAAGCCCCGCAGCCCTGCCGGCTCCAGGTGCCATTCAATTGCAGGTTAAAGGCACAGGGAGCTGCTGCTTCTCAGGCCTTTCTGCTGAATTCTGTCGCCTTTGATTCTCTACAGCTGGTGAAACAGTCAGCCTTGGTTCAGGCATGTGTGGAAGAGAGCTCATTTCATGCTTGGAATTGTAATTATGTTCTTTTCTTTCAAGCTGCCAGCGGTAAAAGATGTCTTCCAGTGTGTATTATCTAAATAAGCTGTAGTGTTTAAATGTTTTCTTATTTCATTTTAAGAATGTGGCAAAATAAATTGTGCTTACTCTTCTAGTTTTCGTTCTGGAGCAATTAATTCCCCGTAGCTCTGCTGTGATCCGCTCTGGCAGGCTCTGGGAAGCTGCTGTGTTACACTGCAGATAAACAGCCCTGGGCAGCAGAGCTGGGGCTCTGGGCACTGGCCTGGCCTGCCCAGCTGCCTCTGGTGTCACCTGCTGTGTCACCTGCTGTGTCACCTCCCGTGTGCTCCCATTGCAGGTGGTGTTTGCTGTCAGTTCCATCCCAGCCATCTCTGGGAGTGGTGGCTGCAGAGTTTTAGGGAATTCTGATCTGGGTGATAGATCTGAGCAAGGGACAGAGAGGGCAGGGAGGAGAGGGGGGAATGGTTTTAGCTGAAGGAGGGTTGGTTTAGGTGGGATGTTGGGAAGAAACCCTTCCCTGTGAGAGAGGATTGTCCCTGGCACTGGATCCCTGGAGGTGTCACAGGAATGACTGGGTGTGACACCCGGCTCTGGGCTGAGTCAAGGTGGGATCTGGCACAGATTGGACTCGATGGGCTTGGAGATCTTTTCCAGCCTCAGTGGTTCTGTGAATTCTGTGTCCTCCCAGGAAACAGCTCTCCCCTGAATGTGCTGGGGCTTTGGGAGGGCTCTGTGCTGTGACCCAGGGCTGTTCAGAGCCAGGCTCTGGGCCAGGACTGTGCCTTCCTCACAGGGATGTGTCTCATATGCAGCTGCTGGAGCTGCTCTGTGAGTTTGGGGTGTCTGGAGTCAGCACTTTGATCCTCCTCCCCTCCTCTCTGCAGTCTGCTGGGCTGTGGTCTCGAGGAGAGAGCCTGAGACCATTTCTGTGTCTCTGTGATTGACTGGAAGTCACACTGGATAAATCTTTCATGATTGGAAACCACTTAAGCCACGAGGTGGCTGGTGATCACTGGGTATTAGTGGAGAGGTTCTACCAAACAATCAGGGAAAATTGAGTGGCAGAACATATAATTTATGACTTCATCCCAGCTCTGTGGGGGCAAGGCAGTGAGAATCCAAACACTGAAAGAATTATATTTGACAGATATTTTAAAGAATGACTCCAGTTAGTGTCATTTATTGCTGGAATGTGTGGACGGATCCACAGTCAAAGCCCTCGTAGGGGCAGTGCCAAAACCAGATATGAAAGAGTGCGCAAGAAAATGAGAACACGGGATGTGGCCCAGGGCTTGAATTTTCTGACAATGGGCAGAAAGAATGTTCTGAGGGCTTTTTCTCAGACATTTTCCTTAGATAATAAAGTTTACAAATCCTACTTGGTGTTTGCTGAAACTCCTGCCTGAAGGGGATTTGTTGGAGTTTGGGAGTTGAGCAATGAAGGTGTCATCAGTGTGCAGAGACCAGCTGGAGGAACTCCTGGAACATTCTGGACTTTATCTCTAGGATATCTTCATTTTTGCCTAGCAGTGATATATGGCATAGGAGAAATCCATTGCCCTGTGCTGGAATGTGCATTAAAAATACCTGGGCAGCAGTTTCTGCAGGCAGTGGCAGGTAAGGACCCTCTCTGAAGGAGGAAACATTCTAGAAAACATTCTTCCCTCAGATGTTTTGTAGTGGTAATGCCTCTGGCAGTATTAATCTTTCCTGTCACAATTTGGCACTCACTCCAGTTCCCAGCAGGGGTTTCTCAGCTAATCCCTGTCTGGAAGATTTTCCCTTACCTTACATTAATTTCTGATCCTGACATCGTTTGAGGGTTTGTGTTCAGCTGAAATAAATGCACCCCAGGCCATGCTGTCTGCTCAGGGTTGAACGCTGGGGCAGTGGAAGTGCCTGTGCTGCTGGAGCTCCCACGGGTGCCACCCACCCACCTCTCCCTCCATCCCAAACCTCCACCCCTGCACTGTGCCACTGTTATTCCCCCACGGCCCTGGAGAGATTATTTGAGCAGTTTGGTTGCTGTGCAGAATTTTCTTGCTGCTTGGAGAGGAGAGTGGCAGATGTTCTCACTTTAGCCCATGAGTGACAGCTCCTGAATCCACATCTGCCCTGCTGCTGGAATTGTCCCTGAGCGCTGCCATGCTCGAGAGGCTGCCTAAAGCTGGCTGGAGCCAGCCCTGCCCGTGTTCCCTCTCTGTTCTGTGCTCCTGGAAGCAGAGACAGCTGCTCCTGGTGCACCCTGGAGCACAGGAATGGCCTTGGGAAGGGCCATCCCTGCTCCCTGTGCAGGTGGGGACGCTGCAGCCACCCCATGTGGACACCTCAGGGTCAGACCTGATCCATCAGTGCCAGCACTGCCTGTCCAGAACATTTGTGGTTTGGGACATTTGGCCCCATGGCACAAAGAATTGCTGTCAGTGAGTGCTGGAGGAGATGGTCCAAAATGTTGGGCTTCTTCCTTTATCCTCAGACTTTGTCCTTTTGAGTGGTTGTTTTCTGTTGCTTTCCTTTTTGACCAGCATCCTGCTCTGTTCTGTCACTGTGAGGGTGTGAGGCTGCAGGCCTGGATTAGGGCTCTGTGCTCACAAACATCCCAATGTGAACACAGTTATTCCAGGGGAGTGGGTCTGCTTGTTTTCTTCCCAAGTTTTGTATCTAAAATTCTTGGGAAGTGCAAGTTTCTGCCAAGTCCCTGTGATAGACCTGAAGAGAGGGAAGAAATCCCTTAGCTAATAAAACACTTTTGATTACCTTTTTTGGCTTTAGGTTTGTTCAAAAACAGTTAAAAATGAAATTTTTCAAATAAGTCATCTTAGTTTTGGACTTCAAAGGCTTAGCCCACAAATAGCCAGCTTTGCTTGATTTATGCTTGACTTTTTTCTGCATCCCAATGGAAGTGAATCTCCCAGTGATGCAACTCAAGGTGTTAGTGCTCCCCTCCAGGTTTTTAGCTTTGGCCTTGCGTGGGGTTGAAAATGCTAAAGCTTGGTCTTGAATTCAGCCTTAGTCTGGTGCTTGTCTGAGCAAGGGTGATTTTGGAATTATCTCTCAGCCCTGCTGTGCCTGGGTGAAGGTTGTGCTGGTCTTTGGAGAGTTTTTGTGGTGTCTGAAGAGGAGCCTTGAGAACTGGAGCTGGCAGTCACACTGTGGGGGGAGTGTGTAAACTTAGTCTAAAGATAATTTATGGTTTCTAAAGCTGCTGCTGAGTAAAACTTTCCAAGGCTAGCTCTGACCTAGCTCTCATCAGTGTAAAACCGAGAACAGTCATCTCAAAGTAGCATTTTGAGTTGTGTGGAGGGGAAAAAGGAAAACTTTGCTTTCCCAAAGGCTTCATTGGCTGCAGCTCTGCAGCACATGAGCAGCTCCCTCCTTTCGAGCACCAACCTCGTGCTCACCGTTCCGTTACCTGAGCCCTGGCTGGTTTAAGCTTGGCTTACGGGTTTAAGCTTGGCTCAGAGCGGGGTGTTTTTCCCTGGGCTGGTTCTGCAGCTGTGGTGGCAGGGTCCTGATAACCCCGGGTGTCTCTAGCCCCGCTCCTCCCGCGCCGCGCGCCGGCACCGCCGGGAGAACTTTGGGTCACGCCGGGCTGAGCTGTTGGCAGCGACGCTCGCGTGTTGGCAGGAGCTTCCCCAACAAGATGCTGGAGAGCAGGGGAAGATTTCTCCTTGTTTTTGCAAATTAGCAAATGAAACCCTAAATAAGTTGCTAAACTCAGTTTCCTTCTGTTGGGTTAAGAGGAGGGGAGTGCTTGGAAACCTTCGAGATCCTAATTGGCCCGAGCGTGCTAAAAACACCTTCTTTCCACCCCAGGCTGCTTCTATCTTTCCAATACATTTGGCTCGTTCAGTGCAGATCATTTTTATAACACTTGAGAAACTGTATAGCTCCAGAAAAACAGGATATGTGCCCTGCCTTATACTTTGGATTCGCTTTCCAAGTATTTTTGGGGGCTGCTGAGAGCCCAGCCCTGTTTTGGGGCGTTGGGGCTCTCGTCAGTTTGGTGCTGGTGTGGGGATAGTGACATTCCCTCATTGAGTGATTTTATGCTGGGGTAACTGACTGGTTTCACTGGAGCACAGATACCCAGCTGGGCTCCCCAGCCCTTCCCTCTGCTGGGTAACAGAATTTCCCTGTGCCAAGGACAGTTCTCTATCAGCTCCCAGCCAGGAGCACGCTGAGGTCACGGCAGATACTGTCCCCCTTCCCCTCCCAAGCTGGGGACAACGAGTTTCTCAGTTCTTCCTTGGGCTGGTAACGGTGATTCCTCCTTCCCACAGAAAGCTCTGGAACTTTAAGTAGTACAGGATTGTTCCTTACTGTTTTCCAGGGTTTTCTATGTTTGATGGCTGGTTTGTTCCTCATGGCTTTGTCCACTTAATTTTGCATCTGATTTGGCATTTAAAAGCTTACTATTTAAATTGAAGTTCTCTGTGAGCTGCACAACTGCAGGGTGTAGTGGAAGGCCCATTTATATCTCAATTTGGGCAAGAAGCTGGGATTATAAACAAGCATGGTAGGGTTTGAAAACCTGGGAAGGGGTTCATTGGGCATTCAGGAGGATGGTGGGAGAGGGAGGCTGAGAGGGAAGATGGAAAATATCACTGACCATCAGGTTGGGGTGGAGTCTATCTGACAGAGGGGAATGTGAAACCATTTTTCTAGTAATTAAAACAGCAGTTTGTAACCAGTTTTCAGGGTGAAGAGCCAAAGTTTGGGCATCTTCTAAGGCGGTGAGGGTTTTCTTCTGAACCAGTAAACGAGGTTACCCCAAAAGGGGCTGACATGACCTGGGGTGTCCCAGTTCCCTCCTGGCAGGAGCTGAGTGCACATCTGTGTATTTACTTCAAGCAAATATTGCAGGGTGGATCTGGAGGTAGGAAAACCTTTCAGAAAGACTTCTGTTTTCAGGTATGGCATGAGAATTTTTGCTGTTGTTCTGTTCAGCTGACTATAGCTGAGCAGGGTTGGAGAGGAGCTGGCTGGGCTGTGGGTGGTGACCTGTCCCTGTCCCTCCCTGCCTGCTCACTCAGGGACTGCAGAGAATGCTCTCCATTTCCAAAACCTTCAGTCTCACCTTACATTTTCTTCCTAGTCAGTGTTTTATTGTTTTTAAATAGCATTTCCAATGCTTCAGAGCATAACCACATTAACAAAAGGTTTTGTCTCAAATACCACATCTGAGCTCTGGCAAAGGTGACCCTTTGGGTCTCTGGCTCAGAGACTCTCCTGATCCATTTCTTTGTCTGTTTTTTCCCTTGAATTTTTCTGACTTTCTCCCCTTTACTCTTCCACAGTGGCAGGTTATCTGAGATGTTGCTGTGTGTGGTGATTTTGTGCTTTTAGGGTTCTGTGTGGAGAGCGAGTCAGTTTTTACAGTTCCCCAAGGAAGTGATGGGCCGTTGTTCTGCACAAACCACTGACACAGCACATTTTAGGCCTGGCCTGCTGACTTGGGATTGCAGTGAGCTTTAAAGTGACAGTAAATCACTTGTGGCCATCTGCAGCTGCGGTGGCCCTGGGGATGATGGTGATGGGGGGCAGAAGAGCCATGGCCACCCACTGCTGCAGGTCTGGGACACCACACCTGAGCAAAGGTGGCCTCAGGGCAGGTGTCTGTCACCCAGAGCCTGTGCTGGTGTCCCCAGGGTGTGGGAGCTTCTGAATGGGGAGAGTGAGAAGCTGGAGAAGTGGTCTCAGCATAGGGAATGTGTCTGGTTGAGCACTTTGTAGAATCTTGAAATGGTTTTAGTGGGAAGAGACTTTAAAGAAACTCCAGTCCCATTCCCTGCTGTGGGCAGGGACACCTTCCACTGTCCCAGGCTGCTCCAAGCCCTGTCCAGCCTTCTGTGGCTTCATCCCACAGGGATTTGGGCACTTGGTTCCAGCACAGGGACAGAGGTTGTTGTGTAAATGGAGTCCCCTTGCATTGCTTCTCCTTCCCCTTCCCCAGCTCCCTCCTGGCTCAGCCCGGGCCGGGCGCTCCCCTCGGCCTGAGCCCCTCTCCCTGCGGCTGTGCCGGGCTGGCTCAGCCTCATTTCCTCAGGAAATGGCTAAAAATACCAGGGCAGTGCTGGGGGAAGTGCTGCTCATGGTGGGTCCTGAGCAGCCTCTGCTCAGCCTGTCCTGGAGCTCCTCACATCCCCCAGTCCTGCTAAATGGGGCTTCATTCCTGACCTTCCTCCCGTGCCCTTTCCAGCCCTGCCTCTTACAAACTGCCCTGATGAAATCCAGAATTCCAATCTTAGTGTCCTTTTGGTGGTGGGAGAGCATCCAGCAAACAGGACTCTCTGTGGGGAGCAGGGAGCTGCAGCTGAGGGGTGGGCAGAGTCCAGCAGGAGCTGTTTTAATGGAAATGCTGCATTTTCCTCCTGGATGATGATCATGATGATGATGGTGATGATGATGATGGATCTGCTTGGGGTTGGCATGGCTGAGGTGGGGTACAGGTGGGCTGGGTTAAAAGCAGGGGGGTTTATGCAGACAAGAAATCAGGGTCTAAAACTGGGCACAGCCTCATGTGCCACCATGTGCTGTGCCTGTCCCTTGTCCCTCAGGGATGTCCCTGCTGGGCCAGGTTCCCCTGTGGATCTGCAGTTCCATCACTGAACCCCAGGCTGGGATCAGGGAAAGGTGCAGAGAAACCTTGGCAGTGGGAAGGGGTCTCAGGCAGGAGATTTGCACGAGGGAAGCTGAGTTCTGTGCCTGTTAAAAAAGTGATTTTTTTCACATATTAATTGAAAAACTGGCTGAAGCTCTGGCTGTGTTCACTCCTAAAGCATTTTGCAACATCCCACTGAAATTACAGACAAATTGAAGCCGAAATAGTGCATTTTTCCACAAATGTGGCCAGGCTCCAGGACCATAAAAAGAGTTTGGAAAGACTGTAAAACACATGTTAAACAATTTTTTACTTGAGGCACCTCTAGAAACATTTCTTTTCAAATAAATATTTAACTCAAGAAATAATCTTTTTTTTTTGGTATTGGTAATTAGAAGCATTAGAAGCAGAATGTTTCTTCCCTAGCAGATGCATATTAAGAAAGTGATACAGCAACAAATAATAAATGAAATACAGTGAAATTTGGACTATATAAACCAGTGATTGTAATTAGGCATGTTCCTTTCAAAGGCAAATGTTTTGATTTCATTTTTTTGTGGGTTTTTTTCAGTAGTTACTATACAGTATATACTAAACTAGAATTAAAAAAAAATAATGATTATGAAATTTAAAATCTGAATTACTGGACAGCACAGAGACCATGTTGTTTTAGGGTCTTCAACTCCTAATCTGGTCAGAGAACCTCAGTATTTGATGCTGAGATGAGTTTATGAATTAAACACGGTTGTATTTTTTGTACAGGCAGGGAAAGTAGCATTAGTGATGTCTAAAAATGATGTATTTAATATATTTTAATTGATGGAAAATGATTTTAAAAGCGTATCTAAGCTCAGCATTATTTGCCAGAGAGGACAGACTTTAGATCTCGATGGAGAAGGTATTAATACAACTCCAGTATAGGAAGCAATGGGCACTTCCCATCTTTTTTGAGTCTAGAGGCATCTTTTTAAATTAAAGAGGGTTTGAAGAGTGTGCCTGCAAACGGGAGATTGAGTCAAGCTGTGAAATGCCAGTGATATGTCATGTGTTCTGTATGTATTATTTTCAGTTTTTACAGAGGAGGAAATTTTGATATTTAAACTTTTCCAAATGTCAGCTGGTTTGGCACAAAATAATCTTCAGTCTCAGTCTCACCAGGAGCTGCATGTCACCGGGAAACCTCCTGGGAGCTGAAAAACAAGGAAGTTGTTCCATCTCAGAGCAGAGCCCTGTGGGAGAGGATGGAGCTGAGGGGTGGGAAGGAGCTCTGGAAGGTGAATTTGGGGAGTTTGTCCCCTCTGTGCAGAGGCTGGAGTGCCTTGAGCAGAGCTCCAAACCCCAGAACTCTGAGACCTCATTGATCAGGGCTTGGAGCAGCCTGGGCTGCTGGAGGGTGTCCATCCCAGGTGGGACTGGGTTAGATTTAGCATCCTGTGCCACCCAAACCATTCCATGAGCTCCATCCTTTCCCTCTCCCTCCAGATCTGGAATTTATTGGTGCTTGATCCAAGGCTTTGGATGCTCCCATGCTGACCCTGCAGCAGCCTCCCTGGATGGATGGGAGCAGGATGGGGAAGGACACTGCCTTTGGAAGTGTCACTGGCACTTCCCAAAGCTCCTGCCCTCAGGACCGTCTTTGCTGCTGGAGCATCTTTGGGACAGCAGCTGGAGATGTGTCCCTGTGCAAGATGCTGCTGTTACTGTGTCCCATAGGAGCTGCCAGACTGGGAATTTCTGTGTCCATTAGTCCCATGCTAGGAAAAATACTCAGTTCCTACTGACAGCCTGAGGAATCATTAGAACTGGTGACTTCCAGTATTTTTCCTAAGCCTCGGCAGAACCTGACTTAATCTTTAATGAAAACTGGAACCCAGTGTGTTTGAGACTTTATATAGCAACCAGTCCCACCAGTTCAGTGTCCCACCTCCTTGGGAGGGAGTGTTAAGGAGCTGGTTGGTCTGGTTGCTTCTAAGGACGTACTGAAGGTGTAAATGTGGTTAAATTTTACACATGAAAGCTGTTTTAGCCCAGGGGTACTCTGCACACACCCTCAGCAGCAGAGCTGGGCAGTGCTCACAGCCCCTGTTTCTTTGAGGAGTGAATTCTGCTGGTGGCTCTTCCTGACCTTTCTGGTCTTTGGGAGTAACGTTGCTGTGTATTTTCGTATGCATGGGGAGTATTATGTGCTTGTGGTTTAATGGAAAATGCTTTTATTTTGAGAGGCAGCTTCTCTGTCTTCTCAGGGGATAGTGAAGGACTCTAAAACCTAAAAACTGGATGGTGGCTTCCAGGTCTGTCCTTCATGAAAAGCCCCCAGGCAGATGTAGGAGGGTAAATTCCAGCTGCTGAGAGGAGGGATGGGGAAAATTTGTGAAAATGAGCTTTGATTTTGATCTTTATTATTTTTTTATGTGCTCTTTTCCTCACCTTGTTGTGGTGCATGTTCCAACCCTGAGTGTGAGTCACACGTCACAGCAGCTCAGCTTGATGGGATCATCTTCACTTAGTAACAGGGTCAAATTCAGGAGCTGAATATTGGGCAGGAATTGTTCCCTGTGAGGGTGGGCAGGCCCTGGCACAGGGTGCCCAGAGCAGCTGTGGCTGCCCCTGGATCCCTGGCAGTGCCCAAGGTCAGGTTGGACACTGGGGCTTGGAGCAGCCTGGGACAGTGGGAGGTGTCCCTGCCCATGGATGGGGGTGGAGTGGATGAGCTTTATTGTCCCTTCTGACCCAAACCATTCCGGGATTCTATTAAAGGAACTTCCCCAAACCACTTGGTTCCTCAGACTGTGAGTGCTGGGAGGGACAATGAGCCAACTACTCCAAAGTAAACAACATGTAAAGACAACTTTCTGTGGAGTTATCTGTAACGACAGATCCTTATAGCTGTGAAAATCGTGTAGAAATCCAAACTGGTCACCAGACGTTGCAGAGGTGTCATCAAAAAACTGTTTGGGGAATACAAATATGGATTTTAGAAAAGCTGCTTGGGGAATATCATCCTGTGTTGTGGAAAAATTCCTTTGGGAGCTTGGTGGGGCACCTCTCCCTTCAGGGAGCCCAAGCATGGTGTGTCTGGCGTGGTGGAATCCTTCAGACAGCGTCGTGTGGATGTGATTTAGGTCAGGTCCTCAGTTCCAGGTGGAGTGGGAGCCCTGGTGGTCTCTGTCCCAGCAGGACCCTCCAGGTGTGGTGTGTGTGAATCCCCAGACCTGGGGCTGCTCTGGGGAAGGGCTGGTGAGGAGGAGGCTGCTGGAGCTCTCCTGGCAGGAGGGCTCTGTCCTGGCAGGAGGGCTCTGTCCTGGCAGGAGGGCTCTGTCCTGCAGGAGGGCTCTGTCCTGGCAGGAGGGCTCTGTCCTGGCAGGAGGGCTCTCTCCTGGCAGGATGGCTCTGTCCTGGCAGGACCCTCCAGGTGCACTGTGGGGCTGCTGGGGCTCCTGGGGCTGCTCTGGGGAAGCTCTGGTGAGGAGGAGGCTGCCGGAGCTCTCCTGGCAGGAGGGCTCTGTCCCAGCAGGCTCCCCTGAGGAGCAGCTGGAAGAGGCTCCAGGAAAGGCACATGAGTGGGGCCGGCTGCCAGCTCAGCACGGTGCCCGCACGTCAGCGGTACCGGCACGGCACGAACCGCTCCCCTCCCGGGTCCTGCCAGGGGCTCTCCTCCTGTGATGCTGTTCCACTGCCTGGGTTTGGGGCACCCTGTTTGGGAGAGGCACAGAGGTGCATTCCCTGCAGAGAGGTAACACCCGGAGCTGAGCAGGAGCGACCCAGACACACGTGAGGCGAGGTGGTCACAGCCTCCCTTCCTGCTCCCGCCAGGAAACCAGACCGGAGGAATTTTTCACATCTGGCAGCAGTGATGCATTTGAAGTTATTTTTTGTCAAGGCAGAGCAGCTTTACAGGGAGCTGAGTGCGGGTTGTACCCACCGGAGCGTTGCGTGCGGTGCCGAGGGCTGACTAACAGCCTGGGTGGGTCACGGTGCTTCCCAGTCCTTCCCAGTCCTTCCCAGTCCTTCCCAGTCCTTCCCAGTCCTTCCCAGTCCTTCCCAGTCCTTCCCAGTCAGGCGGATCTCCTTCCTGGCAGCGTGGCTGGAGCCCGGCGTGGCTCTGCTGCCTGAGTCAGTGCAGCTGCTCCAACAAGTTGTGGTCCTGGGCAGCAGCGAGGCTGGTGGGGGTGGCTGCAGGGATCCAACAGCGGCGTTCCCATATGGCTTTCATGAAAAACACCTCATTTGGGTCTGGTTTTTGATCTGCTTCCTGCTTAAATGTTGAATACAGAAATATATTTGTTGGAGTGGAGGGAATTAAGACCTTTCCTGCATGTTGTAATTTCTGTTACTAGTCTTGGTTTTCTGTAAACCCGTTAAAAAGGATATTTCATGTCAGCTCCTTCTGCTGCAGTCCGGGCTGAAATGCTTCCCATCCGTTGTGCCGGCACAGCCGCTTGTGGGCCTGTCGGAACTGGATTAGAGACGGAAGATTTTATTTTTATTTTTAAAAAAGGCAATTTTTTTTTTTTGTCTGGCTGTATTTGTTTCCAGCTGAATTAGTTCCCTGCTCTGATGTGCAAGTGGGGCAGGTCACTGAAGAGGGTGGAATTGTTGGATGTGGTGGTGCTTTTGGATGAAACCTTGGGTTTGATGAGGACTTAAAAGTGGTCTTTAGAGATGGTGCAGTTATTATACACCAGCTGTGGTTTTCAAGGTCTTGGCTCTGTGTTTTCTGTTGTATGAATCACTTGATGCACATTTAAAAATACAACTAAAAACCTTAGGGTAGTTGAGTGGGTTGGTGGTGTGTTGGCAGCGAAACTCACCTGGCCTTCCTGGATTTTGGTGTGTCTTGGTGGGGTCTGTACCTGGATGGGAATGGTTCCTGCCAGGGACACATCCTGGCACTTACCTGGGCTTTGCCTTCTGTGCTTAAAAATCCAGTATATAGGGAAAACTGATCAAATGGAGTTGGAGCTCTAGGAGATGCCATGACAGGAATCACCAAATATTTAGGGTTGGAAGGGGCTTCTGGAGATCATCCAGCCCAAGGCAGGGGCATCTGGAGCAAGTGACACAGGAACATGTCCAGGTGGCTTTGGAATGTCTCCAGAGAGGGGAATCCCCACACCCTTCCTGGGAAGCTGTGCCAGTGCTCTGCTACCCTCCATGGACAGAAGCTCTTCCTTGTGTTGAGGTGGAACTTGTGGTGGTTTGGTTTGTGCTGCTGCTCCCTGTCCTGTCACTGGGCCCCACTAAGAAGAGCCAGTGTTGTGTTCTGAATGTGCCAGCAGTGCAAGGCTGCTCTACCCTCAGGGTAAAGGGTTTTTTCCCCCACCTTCCCTACAAATGCTTTCCGTACTTTATCCCGGTGGGGCAGTGGAGTTGCTTCTTTAAGATGAGCTTAGTTGGAAGCTGTGCCTGTGTGTCCTTGTTCCTCAGCTGAGCCGTGGTTACAGCTCCATAAATCCAGGTTTGCTGGGAGGAGCAATCCACCCTGGTGGAGCTGGAGCCCTGTGTGTGGTGGGAGAGCAGGGAAAGAGGGGCAGAGCATGGAGCAGCCCCACAGCCCCAGCCCGCTGGCTTCCTCCAGCCCATTGTTGGCATTCCGTGTCTGTTCTCCCTAGGAATGAACTTGTCCCCAAACCGCGGCGCCGCGGACGCACCGATTTTCCAAGCTTCCCTGCACCTGTCTGATGCGCTTTCCAGCCTCGGCGTCACAGAACTGTTTGTCATTCAGGGGGGACAATGTCCCCTTGTGTGCCGGGCTCCCGGAGGGAGGGGCCGGGCGGGGGCACGGCCCTGCTGGCGGATGGGCTTCCCATGTGAAATGAGACGGGAAGACAAATCGCTGCCAGAGCGGCGAGCCCGCTCCAGCGGCCGCAGCGCCCGCCTGTCACTCACATCTCCCTTATCTGGGTTAAATATAAAGGGGGCAAATGGGGGTGAACAGAACACAGGAAGAAAAGAGCCTCTCGAGGGCTCTGTTAGCGAGCTGGCACCCTGGGTTTGGATGCCCTGGAGCTGATCCCATGCAGTCGGTTCACCAGGATCCCTGGTGGAGCCAGGGAACTTCCTGGTCACTTTTGCAGGAATAACTTGGTTCTTTTTCCATGTTCTGGTAAAACTTTCTCTGTGGGGTTCTTCTCTTCTGCCAGGGTATATCACAAAACCTTGTGTGTGGCTGGTCTTTATGTTGATCATTGGGCTTTACTGCAGGAGAATCCACTGGTTTTTCCATACTGAGTACCTGTATCTTAAGTAAGATGCAACACCATGACACTAATTTTCTTATTCTGATAAATAAACAGAAATGCCCAGAACTTTAAATAAATGTGCGATTAAAGTTCAGTGGAGGTGACAGAAAAGATAATGTCCAGGCTCTGAATCCAAATTATCTGTACCTTTGGAAAGCACAAGGATTCTCATAAATGGTTTCCTGATGGCTGAGACTTAAGTAAAGCTTAGTACTTCTCATGACTTAGGAGATCTTTTCTAACTTGTCCCAGGTAAAGGCAGGAGCGGAGTTCAATTGGCTGCTCCATTAGGAAAGAGGAGAATTTCCATGCTCTTTGCTGGCCCTAGGAGTGAATCCTGGCCACGGGAGTGAATCCTACAGTGCTCAGCGTGGTGTCACTTCAAGGGCTGCATTGCAATATTTCATTAGTGGCAGGTGCAGCATCAGCACAGCAGCCACGTTCCCTGCTGGCAACCCCTGGAATACGGCACGGGAGCCTCATGCTGGGATGCTCCCTTCCCATCCCACTGGATGCTCCATCCCCATCCTGCAGGATGCTCCAAGGCTGGGCTGGATGAGTCTTGGAGCAGCCTGGTGTGGTGGAAGGTGTCCTTGCCCATGGCAGGGGTTAGAGGGCTGGAATTTTAAGGTACCTTCCAACCCTAACCATTCCATGGTTCTGTGGTGAACCAACACTGTGGTCCTGCTCGATCCCACTGGTGACTCTTGCCTTGGAAACCTGCACAGTGAGGGCTCAGGGAGTTACCAGACTGTTACTTTTTTGTTCTTTGTGTTGTTTTGTTCTTTGTGTTTTAGAATTCTTAAAACCAGGAGTTGGTGTGGTACATTTGGATATGGTTTAGCAGGCATAGTGGGATATGGTCAGGACTTGATGATCCTGGAGTTCCTGCAGTGGGAACGGTGTGCAGGAGGCTGTCAGGCCCTCTCTGCTGTGTGTAGTTTTCTCAGTCCAGGCTAGAGGAAGGGATGGAGGAAAGGGAAAGGCTTGTGTTGCTTCTCTCAGCAAACTCCGTTTCCCAGGTCCGGGCAGTGGTGGATCTGTGAGGTGATTGTGGGGCTGGGCTGGGGAGTTTCTCAGACATGGAGATGCTCCAGGAGAAGCCACGTGCTCTGTCAGGATGTGGGCGAGGGCAGACAGCTCCTGCCCCGGGTGTTATCCCGGACACGAGGATGTGCAGCACATCTCATACCCGGCTCTGGAGGGTGGCTTGCAGGGCGGCACGGGGAGAGAGGATGTAGCAAATACAATATTGGGAAAGATGAAAAAACGAGTGGGTGGCAATGAGAAGGAAAAGGAGGAGACAATCCAGACGATGAAGGAAAACAGGATCTTCTGTAAGAGATGGGAATACTGGAAGGAAGCCAGGAAGGAAGCCTGAGAAAATGGAGAGAGCAGTAGGAAGGCTGGTGTTGCTCTGATAATTCCAGCAGATATTCCTGGCATTCAGCTTTCAGAAACGAGAGAAGCCTTTGAAAGTCTTGTCAAAACCGGTGACAGGCACTGAATATTTTGAATACAGTGGAGTTAAACCTTTATTATCTTGCTGTTTTTCCACATGGGATTTGGTGTGTGCTATTGACTTGTCCAAGAAGGACGGAGCTGACCTTGGGAAGGGCTTTGGGGTGCAGGTGCCTGTCACCATGGCAGGAAGGATTGATCCATTCACACTGGAAGATGCAGGCTTTTCTGTGCTAAGTGATTTAATGGATTTTTCCATGGATTCCGATGGGGAACTCACTCCTGGAGACGGTGTGGGCAGCAAACCTCGTGCTGTGTGAATGGTGCCTGAATTCTGTGCTGGGCCCTGAGAGCCGCCCGGCTCTCCCCAGCCCGGCTGAGCGCGATGAGCTGGGAGAGGAGCAGCAGCTCCAGCTCCAGCTCCTGCTCCTGCTCCAGCACTGCATCCATTGGTTGGTAAAAATAGCTCTGCTGCTGGCGTCAGTGCCAGGCCTGGCATCTGGCTTCCCCGAGCGGCATCGAGCGGCTCCAGCCCCCTCCTCCCTCCAGACAGGGTCTGCTGGAGGACACATGGCAGTGCTGGCAGTGCTGGCAGTGCTGGCAGTGCTGGCAGTGCTGGCAGTGCTGGCAGTGCTGGCAGTGCTGGCCGCTCCCCTGCCCTCCCGCCCTTCCAAAGGGCCTTTGTGCCGGAGGCCCCTGCACACCCAGCCCTGGGATTGCCCCACCTTAATCAATCCACGAGGAAAACCAAAAACCAAAAAGCGTCTGGTGCAGCCCGGGGGTTGCAGGGAGCCCTTGGGGCGTTCGGGGAAAGGTGAACGCCCGGCTGAGTGTGCAGATTGTGTTGTGCTCCCCTCTTGCGCAGGTTTGCCTGAGTAGGTGTTCAGAAACAGTTTTACCAAGTCGGCTGCTTCGGTGTCGTGATTTCTTTTTTTAGTCTTGCTTTTTTCAGCGTTCAAGCTCTGGAAAACAGGGAGATACCAAGTGCAGGCACGAATGCTCTCTTTGTAGACAGGGAAAGAGCCCAAAGCAGCCTTGCAGATTCTCTTCAGTGGTGTGCTTGCAACTGCTCACCTGCATGACTGACAGTGAACAGAGAATGTTTTACGTCATTGTTTAAAAAATTAAATTATTTCAGCTCCAAAGGCTGTTGCAAAACTCTTCCATACTCAGGCTCAGTGTGGCCACATGGGCTGAGCTGTGTTCCCAAACCCTGACTCACCCCCTTGCCTGCTGATCAGGGTTTCAGCTGCCATCACACACGTGCCAGGAAGAATAATTTACCCAAAAAATCTGCTGTGGGTGTTCTGTGTTTTGATGTCAGGCTGTGACCAGCAGTACCTCGTTAGTTAGTGGGGCTTGCTCTGCTGGGTGTGGAAGGTCTGCAGAGGGTTTCCCTTCCCCTGATGTGGGTGAGCCCCATGGCTGCTGCTACCCAGCAGATGTTCCTTGTGCTTGCAGCCTGGAATTCCTGATCTTTCTCAGGAGAAACACCTCAAATGGAGCTTCAGGATCTGCTGAGCTCCTCCTTGTTCTGTCCTCAGACCTCTGGAGCATCAGGCCACAAGCGGACCTGGAATCCTGGAACCTCACTGGGAGCTTCCCTCGTGCTGCTGAAACCAGAAGTATTTTTGTTGTAGTAACTGGAGAAATATTTCCAAGTTATCAATAGTTTTGTTTTCAAGCAACTCATGAGAAGCTCCTAGTGTTCTTTTTGGGGAATTCAAAGCAATTGGTGACATACCTTGTGTAGTTCCTACTCTGCTGGCAAATTCCCTGTTTTTAACATACGTGCACGGTGTGTGTTTGTGTGCTTGAATTTGGGAACACTCTCTTGTTCTTTCTCCAAACTGCCTGTTCTAGGGCCATCATCATATTTTTATCCTAAAATCCTGTTTAAAGCAGAGGACAGATGAGAATGTCTGTGGAATGTGTAACTCAGGAGTAGTCAGAGGCACAGCCAGGCTGAAGGAGGAGTAGGGAGGAGTAAGGAATGTGCCCTGGACACCCACAGGTTCTGAATTTCATCTTTTTGCCTTTTCCAAGGCACAGACCTGAGTGCTCTGTGTCCTGTGTGGTGGAGCTGGCATTGCTGGGGAGGCCGAGGATCTGAGACCTGTTTGGTCCTGGGGAGTTCCACACCTCTCTGTCACCAGCCTGGTGTGTGTTGGAGGAGCCACAGGGCCACTTTGCACCTTTTAAAAAGGAATTTAGGTCAAATACTACAGCTGTGTGAGCAAAGTCCTAGCAGGTCATTAGTGTGATGTTGGGTCATCACTGAGCCTTCAGCCCTGGACTCCTGCGAGTGAGTTGGGGTGAGAACCACCCCTGTGTTGACAGGATTTTTATGTTTTTAGGACTGCTTTTTTTGGGAAAAATTGGCAAATATCTAATCTCCACAACTATTTAATGGTAGACTGTGAGTTATTTATTTTTAAGCACTTGAATAGTGGGAATTTTGCTTGAATTTTTCTCTGCCCCTAAACGAGGCCAGAGTAGCCAAGCCTGGGCTGGGAACTTCCAGGCACTTCATTTCCCATGTTCTTCAGTGGAGGCTGTGTCCAGCTGTGGGGTTTGTATGTAGATTTTTTAATGAGATCTTATGTCATAAAAATAAAGCTCTTTGCATAAAATTACACTCTCTTTAGTACTGCCTTAAATTTTTTAGAATGTAGTGATGGTAAGGAAATAAACCTGATGTGCAGAGAGTTAATCCCTGTTCCCTGTGTGCATCATGGAAAGCATCATCTTTCATTTCAGCCATTGATCAGCAGCTCCATAGCCTGCAAATCCTCAATTCTCAACAACACAGCTCAGAGCTTGTTGTTGGAGCAGCATCATTCAGCCTCAGCTGTTTTTTGCTTTCTTTGTCTGGTCAGTTAGCTTGAAAATTTACCTGTAATAAAAAATCTACCTTTTTCAAGAGGTTTTGCTGAGGTTTAATTTGTTTTAGTTTAGAATTGTCCTGTGGCAGTCTGTGCTGGGAGTAGGGGCAGCTCCCTGCTGGCCTGTTGGTCCTCACTTGGCTTCCTGGGGTGCTTGTGGACCCTTCTCCCAGGAGTGTTTTACTTATTTCTGCTCAGATCTGATGGTTGTGGCTGGTTTGAGGTGTGAACCTTCCAGGCTGCCCCAGCCTCTCCTTTTCCCCTTTCCTGCCCAGGTAGCTTTGGCCACTCTGGGGATGGAGTTGGCTGCTGGTGACTAACCCAGCTCAGAAACTCACAGCGTTTTTGGGATGTTTTATTTCTTGTTGTCTCCTGACCCCAGCAGAGCCAGACTCTGAGCCCTGCCCATGGCAGGAGGCACCCCAGGGCCCCTCATCATCCTCTGCCATGGCAGGGTGTGAGTCTGGGTGGTAACGAAGCAACCAACGACTCTTATCTCCACAGCTCATGGTGTTTTGGTTTTTATCTCCCCTGCTGCCTCTTCATTTACTGACAGTGTTACCCAGCCCTGGGACTGGCTTTGGGAGCTGCTGCAGCTCCTGGGACGTGAGGGGGGCTCAGGGTCCTCCCTGCTCTGCCCAGGATGTGACAGGAGCTGCTGCCTGGGGGGACATTGGCATTTGCTCCAAGTGGCCCAGCTGTAAAGGAGAATGGAGGGATCCCCATCCCTGGAGGGTTCAGGGAAAGACTGGAGGTGGCACTCAGTGCTCTGGTGTGAGTGACAAGGTGGGGATCGGTCACAGGTTGGACACAATGACCCTGGAGGTTTTTTCCAGCCTCGGTGATTCTGTGAAGAATTTGAGTATTTAAACTCAAAGGAGCATGTGTTATTTGAAGTGATGCTTTGGAGTTGGAGGAACTCGGATGGAAAAGCAGCTGGTTTGGTGTTCCTGCTCAGTGGTGAAGGAGGGCACAGTTGTATCAGACCCAGACTGCTGTACTGGCTCACAGGGGCTTTTAGGAGCTGGTTGAGGCTTCAACCCGCCCTTGCAGCAGCAGAATCCTTACAGCTGCACTCCACTATAATTTCTCCTAGTAACCGTGGGCTTTGGGAGGTGCAGTTGTCTGATTTTCATTTTTATTTATTTTTTAAGCGATCACATTCATGTGCTCCTGCACCACATCTACCACGCCATCAGCTGCTTGTAATTGCTTCCAACTGAAACCAAACAGCGAGTGCTGTGGTGGAGGTAAAATGCTATTTTATTTCAGGAGGAGATTGGGGAACCTCTGGGTAAACAACCCAATTCAGCTTCAAAGCCTTTTCAGCCCGGGTGCATTGTTCCTCCTCGGAGCCGCGCTGCCTCACACCCTAATAAAAGTGGAAATCAGGAGTGGGGGGATGGGGAGGCAGCAGAAAACACAAGCTGAGAACTGGAGATCAAAAGGACAAACAGAAGCAGAAGGCAGGGAAAGGGAGGCACAAAGAGTCACAGCTGAGCGTGCGGAGCCTGGGAGGGATGGAGGAGAGACAACAGCTATTAGAAGAGGCCGGGAACAATGGGCTGAGCACAGCCCGGGTTTAGCTTTCATTCCAGTTTAACAAAGCTGCCTTCCACCAGTGGAACTCCACGGATGCTGTGCCCTTAATTCATCCTGAAAGTTGGTGGCTTGCTGCTCGCCGGGCTGGAGATGTGCTCTGGCAGGGTGGCTGTCCCCATGGATCTCTCCGTGAATGGGCCCAGCAATGAGTGTTTGTTCCCAGTTCATACTGTGGCAAAACCCATCTGTTTGAGTTCTTTTGGGTTACAGAATCACTGAATCCCAGAACAGTTTGGGTTGGGGACCTGCCGTGGGCAGGGACTCCTTCCCCTGTCCGAGGTTGCTCCAAGCCCCATCCAGCCTGGCCTTGGACACTTCCAGGGATTGGGAGTTCACAGCCTCTCTGGGCAAACTGTGCCAGGGCCTCACCACCCTTGTTAGTAAGGAATTTTCATTTGCTGGGAGTTGGAGTCGGGGGTTCTGTGGGAAGCAGGGCCCCTGTGCTGGGAATGTCTCGCCCAGCCCGAACGTGCTCCCTGAGCTTCCCCAGCTGATTAAACCAGTTCCCAAACCTGGCAGCCTGTGAGCAAACCCAGCTTTGTTAGTAAAGCCTCCAGGCTTTCGGGGCAAGTATTTATTGTAACAAATAATTTCTGCTGGCTGAGGAATGAGGAATATTATTTCTGTGGAGCTGGCAGTACGTGTTGCTGAGGCGAGGAGCCTGGCCATTGGTGTGGTCCCATTCCTGCCCCCTGTGTCCTGGGAATTCCGTGGGCATGTGGGCACACAGGCTCAGTCCTGCCTTCCCCGGCTTAGTGCTGGAAGCTGCTTATTCCCTCTCCCCATCTGCCTCTCTCCCCTTGGAGCTGGGGGGGCTGACCCGTGGCAGCCCCTGGTCCTGGGGTGCCCCCGGAGATCCCCAGGGAAGGAGCAGGGTTTATCCAGCAGATGGGGAGGCCATTCCTCACCCTGGAGCTGGGCTTTGGGAGGTTTTCATTCCTGGCCTGATCCCGGGATGAGGGCCGTGCCAGGGAGGTGGCTGTGGGTGCTGGGAGCCTTCCCCTTGGCCAGAGCAGTTTCTGGAGCTCGTTTGATTGCGAAAAGAATGGCTGGGCAGGTCACTGCTGCTGTATCCTGCTCCTCCCTTGCAGCCCTGTTTGCTTTCCTTTGTTTGGGTCCCTTCTTGCTCTGACTTGTCTCAGTCAGCTGCACCGGCTGCGGCTTCGCGGGGCTGCTCTACCTGGGAGTTTAATGAAAGGAGGGAAGATGCGTTCCAAAAATCCTCGGCTTCCTGCTCTGCGTGGAGCTGCTGCTGAGCTGGTGCCGGGAGAGGAAGCGAGCGCAGCGTTCAGCTGACAGAGCATCTGAATCGCTGGTTGGGGCCCGGGAGTTCAGGAGGGGGAGGGAGAGTGAAATGGATGCTGAAATCCTGAATCTGCTTCTTAAATTTCCTCTCTCCCTGGAGAGGGAGGGAGCGAAGTTCAGCGCGGCGTGTTTGGCTTGGCTCCCTGTTACCTGCTGTCTCCTCCCGAGCGCAGTGCTTGTGGCAGGGATAAAGGATGGAGGTTTATGGTGGGAGAAAGGACTTTTTCCTTCAGCAACATTTGCTTGTTTGTGGTTGAAGCGCATTAAAAAAAATAATCCAGCATTATTGAGGAGTGAGTGGGCGAATCGCTGCATCAACTGCCATGGTAACTCCTAAAGGGCTTCACCCGGAGCTGTCAGAGCTGGATTTTTAGTGCTGGAGTGACTTTTAATGTACAATCCTTTCCAGGCCATTTAATTATTTGGTCTCCTCATTTAATAACAAAACAACACAAAACCCCTCTTCTCTGAACTACCTTCTCGTTGATGTTTTCCTCTTTGACCTGAATTCATCTGAATCAAGCACTGCTCTGTGTTTGTGTGCAAGGACTGTGTGTGCTGCTGCCTGTGTACTCACAGAGTCAGGGAATTGTGGCACAGCTTCTTTGGAAGGGACATTAAAGGCTGTCCAGTGCCACCCCCTGCCATGGGCAGACACAATTTCCACTAGCCCAGGTTGCTTTAAGCTCCATCCAAGCTGGCCTTGGACACTTCCAGGGATGCAGGGGCAGCCACAGCTTCTCTGGGCACCCTGTGCCAGGGCCTGCCCACCCTCACAGGGAAGGATTCCTTCCCAATATCCCATCTAACTGTGCCTTCTGTCAGTTTAAAGCCTTTTCCCTTTACTCTATCTCTCCATGCTCTTGTAAATAGTCTCTCCAACACTCTCTAGTCCCTGTGGAAACAATCTCGTGGTGGTCTCACTGAGATCTGTGTGCTCAGAGATTTTGGGGTGTTTCCTGGCACAGGGACCCAGGGTGGGCTGCAGCTGCACTTGGAGCCTCTGCAGGAGGAAGCCTGGGATTCTGGTCATGGCCCTGGCAGCTTCCTCTGCAGCACCACCCATCTTAGCTTTGCTCAGCATCCCAACGGAGTTTAAAATGGTTTCATCCTGAATAATTTATCTCCCAGAGAGAGACACGGTGGAGGGAAGCGGGAGGGGAGGGCTGGGGGCTCACCCTGGAGCAGCTCCCTGCACTGCCGCCCTTTGTTGCTCCCGGCTTTTTCTGCTGAACAAAAGCTCTGGATCCCAGGCAGAGGCTCCCGTGGGAGCCCTCCTGACCCCTGACCTGCCCTCCTGCCACCTCCAGCACCTCTTTGTCACCCCGGCTGAGCCTGGGTGTGACAGTCCGTGGTGTGGCCGGTCTGCCGGAGCAGGACACGGATTTACTCTGGGTTGTGAGCTTTGCTAAAGGGTTACACACTGCAGGCAGGGCTGCTCCCTCCCCACCGTCCCTACATGCTGCCCTACTTCTCGTCAGGCTCAGCCAGCTCTTGCTGCAGCCCTACAAAGAGGTTTGAATGCATTAGTTTACATGGAATTAATCTCCAGATTCCAAACATGCTTTCAAGCTGGTTTGGCCTTATTTTCCTGCAAAAGGAGGCCAACTCCGTGTTGTAGGCAGGGGCTGTTGTAAGCGAGGGTTGAGCTGGAGCGGGGAGAGACCAGCACAGGCACCATATTCAGGCCATTAAAAGGAATTTTTGGTTCATGGACAAAACAAATTGAAAAATCTCCTTCTTTGTCACCACAGCAGGAGTGATGGAAAAACAGAGCAAGGTTGTGGGGCGATCCTGCTGGTAGCCACTGCGTCCTTCCAAAGGGATTTGAGGTTCAGGTTTTGATAGGAAAATAATTAAATATTTTATATATGTCACAAATGATTGCATAGAAAATTGTGGGTGAGGGGAGTGATGGAAAAATGTCATTATCAGGGATCAGGAGAAAGTGGAGCACTGAACTCTGAGGTGAAGTGATTCCTGCAACAGGTTGGTCTGAAATTCCCAGGGCTCCTTTGTCTGCCGGCGGAGCAATCCGGCCGGGGAGGGAACAAGGAGCTCAAGTGCTCCTGGGATTTTTTTGGATAGCCTGTCATCCCTGAGAAAGGAACAGTTGTGTGGGGGTGGGGAGTGTCGTATTCAAAAGTGGGTGAAATGGAAATGAGCCAAAATTCTGCAAATTTATAAGGAGCAGCAAACAGAGATTTCTTTGAGGAAAGGTCGGAGCGTTTGTTGTGAGCACAGCCCTGGTAGGAGTGTGCGAGGAAATGGAAACTGTGCTCCACTCTGCAGGGCTTTTTTCATCCTTTAGCCAGGCAAAGATACACAAAGCTGCTTATTTTGGGAGGTGGTGGAATGTTTCTGTAATAATTTCAGCAAATTTTGGTTCACATAGAGCATCTGTAAGAGCAGCACACCCCCAGCTTCATGGAGTGTGTTCTTTGTGGGGAAAAAAATGATTTCCCTTGAATTTAATGGCTTTAAGCTGACAGAGGGCAGGGTTAGGTGGGATATTGTGAAGAAATTCTTCCCTGTGAGGGAGGTGAGGCCTTGGCACAGGGTGCTCAGAGAAGCTGTGGCTGCCCCTGCATCCCTGGCAGTGCCCAAGGCCGGGTTGGACTTTGGGGCTTGGAGCAACCTGGGCTAGTGGAAAATGTCCCTGCCTATGGCAGGGGGTGGAATGGATGAGCTTTAATGTCCCTTCTGACCCAAACCATTCCAGGCTTCTATAAATTTAGAAGTTGTTTCACCCAGAAAAATCTATGCTGGGTTTGGTTTTCCTCCCTATTCTTATCCCACATCTACCAGGTCCTAATGCCTGGCTCATGGATGTACATCCCAGGGATACCTGTCCTGCCTGTGGATCCTGAGCAGAGCTGAGGAGCACCTGGGCTCAGCCAGAAAAAGACGATTAGAGAAGGAGCTGGGCTGGTTCTCAGGAGGGAAGGGCTGAGCTGAATGCAGCAATATCCCCGTGGGGTCCTTCCAGTGCACCTGGGAGCTGCTGGGTTGCTAACAGCTCCGGTTAGGGCTTCATTTCGGGCTGACAATCCCTCCCCTTGTTGACACGGAGCGTGTAGAAGCATGTAGTGTTTGAAACACAATATGCAAAGCACAGTGTTAGTAACCAACTCCAGAACATTCCTGCGCTGCAGCGGGGCTGCCCACAGCCTGCGGATTTCATCAGCTCTGAGCTGGCACAGGCAGCAGCGAGCTGGAGTCACAGCAGAGCACGAGCCACTGGCTCCAGCCATGCCCACAGTGCCCGTGGAGCCCGTGGGTGTTTGCCCTTCCCAAAGGGAGGGAGATCCCAGCCTTGTGCCTCTCCAGCCGTGTGGTGTCTCCGGAGCCGGGGGAACGTTCCCGTGCCGGGGCTGGCGCTTCCCGGAGCAGGGCGAGGGTTTGGCCACGTGAAGCGGCCACGAGGCGCAGGGAGGTGTCGGCGGTGAGCCTTGGCTGGTTGCCCGTGGGCAAGCAGAAACCCGAGTTATCTCCAGCAGATAAGCACAGGCAGGAAAACACGGCAGCCTGGTTTGTCTGTAAACAAGTTCTTTCGCAAAAATATCTGCCCGGGATGAGTGGCAGGGAAAGTGAGGAGCCGGGAGCGTGCCAGCGTTTGGCCGGGGAGCAGGGAGCGCCCGGCTGGGCACGGGAAGGGGACGTTGCAGCAAATGGCTCTGCCACTTTAAGCTGAGTTAAACCCACACTGAGATCCACAGCACTGCTGGGCCCGGGCGCAGCCGCTCGCTACAAATATATGAAGAAAAAGTCACCAAAATAGAAAATGTCATCATCGCTCACGGGGCGGCGAGAGCCGAGCGCAGCGAGCGGTGGCAGAGGGGGACAGGAAGTCTCCTCCCCCTCCCCGGGTAGTGCTGATCAAAAGGATGTAAAGCTTGTTTACAACATGTATGCAAAATCTAGTTGGGAAGAAGTCTGAGGGCTTTGTAGACTGGGGTTCACTAGGAGTGAGTGATGTCTGTTAATGTAGGTTAAGCCTGCAGAGCTTGTGACCCAAAGTCAGAGAACTGTGGAGAATCCTGAGCTGGAAGGGACCCACAGAGATCAGAGTCCAGCTCCTGGCCCTGCCCAGACATCCCAGCAAATCCCAGCGTGTGCCTGAGAGCATTGTCCAAAGGCTCCTGGAGCTCTGGGGCTGTGCCCATTCCCTGGGGAGCCTGGGCAGTGCCAGCACCCTCCGGGGGAAGAACCTTTCCTGATATCCACCTAAACCTCCCCTTACACAGCTCTGGCTGCTCCCTCAGGTCCTGTCACTGCTCAGCAGAGCAGAGATCAGTGCCTGTCAAGTCATGGCCTGTTGTGCAAGGCAGGAAGAGGTGCCTGTCCCTGTGGGCTGCATCCAGTGGGTGCTTGGAATGCCCACTGGGAGCATCCTGCACCTCTGCTAACCAACACTGGCTGTCAGGAAATCTTCACAGTGCTCACAGTGAATATCACACCCAATGGGGCTCCATCTGTGGGGTCATTTTCCTTGGGATGAGTGTTTTGTGTAGCATTGATGCCCAAAGGTAGGAAAGAGCATTTGGCCTTGGAAAGATGAAGGTTTTGGAGCTGTTTCAGAGTCTGGAGTGAAATGGCAGAGGTGCATCCAGGCTGGTGATGGATCAGGGATAGATTCTCTCATGTTTGTGTGCATGGAGCCAGGTGAGCTCTGCAGTCTGAGGTGGCTCTGTGCAGCCTTCAGCCTCACTCACCTCTCTCTGCCTCGGCCAGAGGCATTTCCTTGCTTCATCGGGAGTCTTAAGGCTTAATCCATTGTTTGTAAAGCTCCTTAAGATCCTTGTTTGGGAGTGCTGGAATCTGGAGGATTAAAACCAATTTATTTTTGTGTATCTTGTATAATGTGCATCTCAAAGACTTTCTGAGGAAGGAGCAGTTGTGAGCTGGATGGAGATGGCAGGTCCAGAAGGTAAACACGAGGGGGAAGTGGCAGGGAGGAGCAGAGAGGATAAAAGCTAGAGGCTGCTTCTCTGTGGTGGAGACTGGGCTGTAAGGACAGTGAGTTTCTAGCCCTGGAGGAAAGGCTGGATGTAGCAGAGCTGTCTCTCCCTTAATGCCACTTAAAGACCCATCTGGTCTGTGCTGCTGCCTCGGGAAGGGCAGTGCAGCTTTTCCCTTGCTGTGTCTGTGCCCTTTGGTTGGGAAACAGGAATCTCACCTATCCTCACCCAGGTCCTTTTCTCACCTCCAAACACCAAATAAGCTCACAATTGATGTTGGTGATCTGGACAAGGGCTTTTTTTAAAACCAGCTCTAGGATGGTCAGCACTGCTGCTGTCTGCCAGGGCAGCTGCCACAGCCTCTCCATCCCCAGAGCCTCATGTGCCACGTGTGACAGGCCAGGGAAGAGGTGACACGGGGCTTTGGACAGGAGATGCCTTGGCTCCCGTGGGGGAGCAGAAACTGGTGATTAAATTCTTTCACCAGGTGCAGGCTGCAGCGTTCTGTGTGGGTGTGTTGCCATCATGTGACCCTCTGCATGTTACACACGGTGTTTTCCCATGTGAACTTGTTTGGGGTCACAGGACAGGAGTTGTAGCCAAATGTAGGACGGGTCTCCTTTGGGATTTCTGGTTTGGGAGCTCACCAAAGATGTCCTAAATCCTTGTGAGGTTACAAGCACTGAGGCAGTGGTTTCCAAATGATATCAGAGCTTGAGACCCTCAGGATTCTGCTGTTCAAGCCCTGTAGTCCTGCAGGACAGGAGAGTTTGGCAGGAGCAGCCATCAGCTGGTGCTGGTGGTACCAGGGGTGTGCGGGGGAGGCTGGCGTGGGGCTGGAGGTGCCCGAGCCAGTGCCCTGTGCTGGCAGGTAGGTGTGGGTGTGGTGCAGGAAAATTCCTGAGCTGTGGGTGTGCTGGAGCAAGGGAGAACGAGCTGCCAGTGCCAAGGGCTGGGATGGGCAGCGCCAGGCCCCCCTGGGAACAGCACTCGGTGGCATTGGGACAGGACAGGAGGGGTGCTCTGGGTCCTGGGACGCTGCTGGGGTTATGTCTTGGCACCACCAGGGTGGGTTTATCCTAAATGCAGCAGTGTTTGTTGTTCCCAGTCCCCTGGGATCAGAGCACTCTGAGTTAGGGATTCTGTGGGCAGTGGGTGGGACGGGCTCCCCGCGTGGCTTTGCACTGGCAGAGCTAATGGGATTAAAGGAGTATTCACTGGGAGAAGAAAAGAGGCTGGGGGCTTCAATGGGGCTCAGCAGTGTTGGGAGTGGGAAACACAGGCTATTGAGCTTAGCAAGGAGAAAGTTGGGAGCATCTGGTGGGTTGGAATCCTGGCTGTGCTGACTGCCAGCGCCAGGGCAGGCTCTGGGCGGGTGTTTGCCTCCAAAACATCTGCTGCCCTCAGGTTTGGGATGAGCTCAGCTGATACCCACCCTGCTCCCCTTCTTCTGGGGGGGTTACAAATAGAGACGTCTCTCCCTGATGGAAGTGGCAGCTAAAGAAATTAAAATCAAAAATAAAGTACCAGATTCCTTAGGAGGGTTGCTAGTGGAGAAGAGCTCAGGTTGTGGCTGTAGCAGCCCATGCATCTGTAAATTGTAATCAGGCTCTTCTTTAGTTATCTCTTGGTTTGAAAATACCTGCTGTGGTTGGTCTGAATCTGTAGAAAAGAAGGAATTTACTTGGGGAAGTTCTGTCACCTGTTTGCTGAGATCCTGCAGCAAGTCCTTCTGGCTTTGAAAAAGTTCAATAATCTGAACTATTCTGTTTTTGTTGTTCCTCATCTCTCTCCCTTATATCTGTGACTCTCTTGCCTCATCCACTACTTCCTCCTTAAAGTCCAGTTGCTTCACACTGCAGCTCACCTGTTCCTGTGCAGGGTTCAGTACCTGCAGCTCCAGGTGCCTTTGCTTTACCCCATGATCCAGCACTCCATGATCCAGCCCGTGGTGCTGCCTTCCCTGCTTCCTGTCTCAGCCCAAAGTTATTCTATGGAACTTGAAGTGCTGTTTGAGCTCTAGAACTAACATTTCCCTCCAAACACATTTTTCCTTTTGTTCTGCTTGATCTCGTGACTATCAAGTAGTTTAAATAAAGCTCTTTTTTGTCTCCTGCACCCTCAGCAGCGAAGGATGGGAGCTCTGAACAGGCACCAACATTTGCACTTGCACAGCACAGAAATAATCCCAGATGACTGAATTTTCCCTCCCTGGTGCATCCCCCATCCCCAAGCCATTGCACTGTGATAAAGCAAATGGAATATTGCGCATTTCAGGAGAATTTTTGAAATCCTGGGGGTTAATCCACGTGAAGAGCCTCAGAGCTGAGTTTTATGCAGCTCCACTGCTGACACCAGAGCCAGTAGTGGATATTTCAGGTTTTGCTGTCAGGTGTAAGCTCAGCAGGTGCAGAACTGCAGGGCAGGGCTGCTGCAGCAGGAGATGGGCTGGGACTGCTGCAGGGAGGAACTGGGGATGTGTTTGAGAGGGACTGGGGATGTGTTTGAGAGGGGCTGGGGATGTGTTTGGGAGGGACTGGGGATGTGTTTGAGAGGGACTCAAGGCCTGTGTGCTGTTCACAGGGCTCTGCCTGTCCTGGGCTCAGGGCTGGGACGTGGCTGCACTCGCTGGCTGAGCTGGGAGGGAGCAGGGAAGAGGAATGGAGGTGCAGGTTGCATCAGAAATCTGCTGTTGATCTGTTGTGAACGAGCAATATCCAGTTATTCCCAGTGTCTGAGCCCCTTCCTCTGCTGGGATCTGGGGGTTTGTGCCCCTCTCTTTCCCTGTTCTCCCCTGGAAGTGTCCAAGGCCAGGTTGGACTGGGTTTGGAGCAATCTGCTCTAGTGGAAGGTGCAGATGGGATGGAACTGGATGAGCTCTAAGGTCTCTTCTAACACAAATCTTTCTGGGATTCTGTGTTTCAGCCCCCCTGTGCTCCAAACTAACAGGCTGGAGATATCCTCCCCTGCAATATCCCACCAAGCTTTTATTGTCCTCTCCGTGACTTCATTATGTCTTGATCTCTGTAACCTGTTTAACATGTGTAAATACTGAAATTAGATTATCTTTAAAGAGCCCTTTATTAAAAATGTACTGACCGTCCTAATCAGGAGAAATGTGCCCGTAGCTGCTTTTCTCTGCTGCATTTCCACGAGTAGTGAGGGCAGGGTGGTGAATCATCTCACCGGGGTGACAGCTCGGGCTGAGAGCTGGGCAGGTTTCCTCTCACACCGAGCTGATGTGATGCTCCCAGTGTGGCAGGATCTGCACGGGAAGGGGGCTTGTTCCCATGGGAGGGTCCCAGGGACACGTGCTCTGGCTGTGTTTGCAATTTAAACATCTGCAGACTTCACTGATCTCTCAGTGTGGTCAGTGTGGTGCTGGTGCCTGCTTGGCTGATGTCACCAGATTTTGGGGTGTATCACAGCAGTGCTGAGGGCTCTGTGCCCGGTGGCTGGCTGCTCTCTGGTACATCAGGAGGGCACAGGGGGTATCCTCATCCCCTCCCCTCCCACACCAGCTCCGTGTCCGAGCAGGTGGAGCTGACGTGGGACCTGCACCCCCAGTGTTGTGTTGCTGCATCCAACCTCCCTGCCCAGGGCTTCACCCCACAGCCCCACCCTGGGGAGGGGGTTTAGGTGGGTACTGCCAGCGTGGGGAGCTGGCAGGGCACAGCCTTCCCTGGACACAGGGGATATACCCAAAACCAGCTCTGCATGGACATTTTGGGCCATTTCATGAGGATGATACATGAGGAGCTCACAAGGCTGCCTCTCAGTGTGATTTAATGAGCTGCAGTCGGGAATTGGGTGTTTGCTGTGCAGAGCAGGGCCAGGAGGGCAGGGGGGCCCTGGAGGGGCAGCCCCAGGGCCACCTGAAGAGCAGCGGGGCTGTCCCTGTCACCGAGCAGTGGTGCCAGTCCTGCCCTGGGCAGCAGAGCAGTGGTGCCAGTCCTGCCCTGGGCAGCACAGCCCTTTGCTGAGGCCTTGCAGGCAGCTGTGGCTGCCCCTGCTGGGATCCTGGCTTTCCCCGAGGGATTGCTGGAAAGTCCCCACATCCATGTGCTGTTTATCACAGGGTGAGCAGGGTGGTCTCACTGCTTTTCCATCGCTGTTTATTGCTGGAGCTGACGAGCCTTTTCCGTAGGGTTCTGGTGGAGCCTTCAGCGCGTGAGGATGATCAGAGAAGGTTTTTTTTCCCCTTGTAAAATATATTCCAGCTCCAGTTTGTAATGTGGTGAGAGGGGGAGCGAGAGAAGGGAACAACAGCATTAGCGGATGTAGAAGTAGCTGGAATGAGAAGCTTTTGTGCCATTAATAACAGTCCTGGCAGGCAGCCAAGGCTGGGAGTGTGGGATTAGCCTGAACAATCAAGACTGCAGGATCAAAACAAGGAGGCAGGAACAGCGAGGTCACACTGCTGCCATCTGCGCTGCCGCAGTGGTGGGAGGGAGCGGAAGAGGGGGATGCTCTGAGCAGCGCTGCGATAGCGCAGGCACCGGGGGCCACCGCCCCCGCACCGGCCCCGAGCCCCTGCCGGGGGCTCCGGCCCGGGGCTGCACCTCCCGCCCCTCCACGGGCGCTTCCCCAGCCCCGGAGGGGAGGGGGCTGCAGCGTGTTAGGAAATGGCTTCTGGAAAAGCACAGCGGCTCCTTGGGGCTGCGCCGGGCGTCTGCTCGGGGCGCTGGGGAGTTTGGGGTGCTGGGGGG
>VXBR01008248.1:126935-162723 GCA_013400215.1 Cisticola juncidis
AGGCTTTACATCCCCTTCCCAGGCTTTACATCCCCTTCCCAGGCTTTACATCCCCTTCCCAAGCAGCGACTGGAGATTGCGGCTGAAAGGCGATTTTTGAAGCAGATGGAGGCAAATCTTGTTCTGCTTCGCTCTGGCCTCCATCAGCCTTTGCTGAAAAACCTTCCAGGAGTATCGGAGGCAAAAGGATTCGCGTCAGTTGTGCCGCTTCTCCTCTCTTTCTCTCTGACCCAGTAAATCTCGCTGTCCTGTGAATGTAAATACAAAAGCTGAAGCGCGAGAGAAGCGAAGCAGTGTCCCACAAACAGCCTCCCAGCTCTTGCTAAAAATATCTCGGTGCGGTGCAGTAACTCCCAGGCATTCTTTTGTCTGACTGCTTTTGAATTCCCTAATTGAAGTTGGTTGGAGGGCAGTGCACCAGCTTCCTGAATAGCTCAGATGTTGATTGCGAGTTAAAAAACAAGAGCAAAATTGTTTTTCCTTTGTGCCGCCGCGCTTTTATTTACCTTCCCCCTCCCTCATTTTTAATCTCTGGGTTTTTTTTTTTACTTGCAATTTTATTTTGTGAGACGGCCGCATTAGATGTGGCTGTGGGGAAGGGTCTGGGAGGCAGAGGGCAGGGAGACACAATTTTGGGTCCGTGATGCCACGTGCGCCTCCGAGCTGGGGCTCCGTCGGAAACGTGCGGGCTGGCGCAGAGATGCCCTGCAAATGGAGCTTAACGTAGTAGGAAGTGTTAATAATATTCCTAATTGCCTACTAATAACTAAATCTGTGGAATTTGGCAGCAACTGGGATATAGTTTTCTCCTGCAATCTGTGCATTCCCTCCAGAAAGAACAGAGTTGCTTCCCTGACACACAGCAGCGAGTCTTGAATTCACTGGAGGTACTGGGGGAGCTTTCCAGGTTCCACGTGGCCTCAGACCCATCAGTGGGGCTTACAAGGGTGCTTCCCTGGGTGAAAACTGCCATGTTTTGGTCCAGGATTCCAGATTTAACAGAGGAAGGAGAAAACCAGGCTGTTTCCCTCCTTTCTGCCTTTTTTAGTGTCATTTTTAATTTGGACTTGGAACCTGAGAAGTTCAGCATTCCCAAAAGGCTCCTGGAAGCACACACGGTGTGTAACAGTTGTCTCTCCTGGCCATCCAGGGATAGTTCCTGGCCTCCCATGGGGACAGGGAGAAAAAGTTTGTGACCAGTAATTTGTGACAAGTCATGGCCAGTCCAAGAATCTCCCCAGAGTATTGGCATAAATGAAATAAATTGGAATATTGGATATATATTGGGTAAAAGGGATAAACCACGAATGCTCTGACCTCTGGCAATCTCAGATACAGACATTGCATATAGCCTAGTAAATTAAAGGTTTGAAATTGTGATGGAGGTTGGAGAGAAGCTGAATCAGATGCTGCTTCAGGAGCCGGAATTTATTCAGGCTCTCCGTGGTGGGAGACATTTCATAGCTGCTCAGCAGCAGCAGAAAAACAAGCACAAATTTTTCTGTCTTCGGGGATAACTGCAGTGAGGCCTGTGGGGGAGGGCTGGGACTGGAATACCTCCCTGGAAAACCTCCCCATCCCCTGCACAGCACCAGGCCCCCCAACTCCCCCAGCACGTGGGGACAGGGCTGGCCTGGGGGACCCCTGGGGGAGCCGGGCTCCTCCGGCGCTTTCCTTGGAAATGGAGCATCTTCCCAGCCTGCCATGCACTGAACAAGGTGTCACACAGAGACAGTGGGCAGCCTGTGAGCCTGGTGTGAGCTGTGGGCAGCCTGTGAGCCTGGTGTGAGCTGTGGGCAGCCTGTGAGCCTGGTGTGAGCTGTGGGCAGCCTGTGAGCCTGGTGTGAGCTGTGGGCAGCCTGTGAGCCTGGTGTGAGCTCCTGCCCTGCTGTAGGAGGGTGAGTCTGGGAAGAACAGAGTCCTGCCTGCACTCACCCCACTCTCAGCTCAGTGATGGGGAACAGGGGCCAGATTTCACCTCCTCTCCTTGCTGCTCTTCCCACAGGCAGATGGACTCTGCATCTCATGGATGCCCCATCCCTGGAAGTGTCCCAGGTCAGGCTGGATGGGGCTTGGAGCAGTCTGGTCTAGTGGAAGGTGGCCCTGCCCATGGCAGTGATGGAACAAGATGCTTTAAAGGTCCTTTCCAACCCAAACCATCCTGGGATTCTTTGACTGTCCAAACCCTCCCCTCCTGTCAGTGCCTGCTACTTGTGGGCAGTCTGGGCATGGCTTGGTGGTGTGGGGCTGGAGCAGGATCGCAGCACCATGGTTGTGTCCCCTCTGTTCAGCTCCCAGGTTAACGTTTAACCTGTCTGGGTTTCAGTCCCTGGGGTTGTTTGGTGTTTCAGGGCACTTTGTGTGGCTCTGAGCAGCCCCTTGGAGAGGCTGTGCTTATCGGCCCTGCAGGAATGCGAGGAATTCATGGGGAGGAAGATGAGTTTTCCGTTCCCAGTGGAGGGAAACCAAGGCTGGGCAGGTGACATGGTAATGTTTTATACACACGGCAGCTCCCAGCCTTGGGAGCCTCCGTTCACTTTCCACCTGGCCAAAACATTTTGCTCTGACTGTGAACCTTAGAGGGGAGAGAGCTCCAGTGGAAAAGTTGACGCAGCTTTATCTGCAGCTCAGCCTCTGCGATAGAGGAATCCGAGCCCTGGCTTATGTCAGGCTGGAAGCTCTCCCCTTCCTTCCAGCAAACTGCATTCCGTTGCCTTGGAGCTGCTCCTTCATGGGGGCACATCCTTCAAGGAGTGTGGTCAAGAATACAGGCCCGGGTTCATTTTAAATACATCTTGAATTCCGCCATGGCTCCCTTTGTTGGCCCAATGTCTTGTGAATGGTCCTCCTTGGAGTGCCACAGCATTCCCAGCATCCCTCCTCCCAAAACTTCAGCCCCTGCCTTCAGTGTGCAATTATTCTTGCAGGAGTCATTCAGGTCACCCGTTCTCCTCGTGCAGTAAGTGACGCTTCTGCCCATGACTGATGCTGAACATAGTCCGGGGTCACCTTACCCAGCGCTCGGTGCCCGAGGCTGCTGTTGCAGTGAACAGGCTCCCAAACTTCTGCCAGCGGTTTGTTAGCAGGGAAAAAACCCTGGAACTGCATTTGCCAGCAGTGCCAGACCCCATTGTTGGCACAGAGGGGCCAGCCTGGCTCAGCCTGGCGAGGGGGAAGCGCCGCTCCCCTCCCACCAAAACCCCGGATCTGACCCAAAGCAGCGGCTCCGGGGTCAGGCTGACATCTGGCACTGGCAGGGGAGGGAGGGGGAGAGCTGCAAGGGAAGGAGCTGGAGGAGGAGGGGAAGGACAGAGCTGGGAGCTCCTGAAGCTCCAGGCTGAGACATTAAGCAGGAGCAGGGGCAGGATGTAATGCTCAGTGATTTTTGCGAGCGGCCGAGGGCTGGCTCGGGGCTAAGGGCAGCTTGTTTGCAGCCAGGCTCTGCAGATAACAACAACAACAGCAGGGGCAGTTACTGCCATCTCCCCATCACGCCTCGGTCTGTGTCTGTCTCGGGCCAGGATGCGTTTGCAGATGGGTTTTGGAGGTAGCCGGGGATCAGATGTGTTTTGTTCTTTGGTTTTTTGCTCACTGTTGGTGTCGGTGACGCGGAGCTGCCTCTGCCTTCAAAGGCCATGGTTAATGTTACAATTTCCTTCCTGCTAGGAGCTGCTGTTTTCTCTGCTCACACCTTGCTGAAAGTCTTTCAGGCTACAACAGTCCCTACTTGGTTTTGTATTACAGGAGTCTTTTTCTGGGAGAGTTGAGAAAAATATTTTCCTTCTTGCTTTACGTACATAAAGAAATAACATTCTGTTCACCTGTTAAAAGCAGCCCAAGGTTTCAGGAGGCCAAGCCTGCTGTGGTGTGTTCTGGTGAGGGAAAACATTTCCCCAAGTAGAGGAGCTTTTGCAGAGCTTTAGGGTGATGGTTGATGTGTGCTGTCCTGGTCAAAATCCTTTCCCCTGGCTCTTGGGAGTGAGGATTCCCCTGCTCCAATCTTCCATCCATTTCTTCATGGAAGGGGTTGCCAGGCACTGGAAGGGGCTGCCCAGGGAGCTGGTGCAGTCCCCATCCCTGGAGGTGTTCAAGGACTGACCTGAACATGTCACTCAGTGCTCTGAGCTGGGTGACAAGGTGAGCATTGGTCACAGGTTGTCTTGGAGGTCTTTTCTTTTCCAGCCTAAATGATCCTGTGGTACTGGAGTTGCCTGGAAAATGCTCATCCTGTGCACACTCTCTGTAGGCAAACAGGGCTGTTGTACCTCTACAGCTGCCACTTCAATGCTCTGGAGTTTCATTTCCTTGCAGGAGGCTCAACCTCACAAGGCAACTTAGGACAGAAAATCCAGGTTCCATTAAAAACCATTGGAAATGAGTTCCCAGGTTGTTCTAAGGTAAATCAATAATGCCTGTAATCTCCCTGGCTGGACTGAGTGAACGAGCCAACCGTTCATTTAACCACATTTTATTTTTTTAAAGCACTTTCAAAATCATTCCTGTTGATTGTGATTTCTCACTCTGAATTGCTGTTATGAAATTCCCAGGCAGTGTTTGGTTCTGAGTGCTGCCAAAACCTTGGTAATTCCCTCAGCCCCATGCCTGGGAACTGGAGTCACTGCAGGGCTGAGCCTGCACTGGCTCTGAGGGAGCCACAAAATCCCTGCAAGTTTGGGAGTGGTGCTGGTCTGGGGAAAGACCTCTCCTTTTCAGTGTTGCACTAATGGGTCTTGCTGATGTTTGATTTATTTCTAAACAGCTTTAATAAGCAATTTGTCCTTTCTCAGAGCAAATACTCCAAACTTGTGAACCTTCCAAGCTAAATGTGAGAAAGAGTCATAAATGGTGGTTTTATGGTACAGATTTGAGGCTATTCAATGAATTTTTGTAGTACTTTGTGTCATGATAGTCATCTTTCTGATTCTGTAGGAGGAGCCTTGCAACCAAGTTTATAATCTAATGGAAACTCAGCCTTATTTAACAGCATTTCAACTGCCAGGTACTGAAATAATGTCTTGAATAGGGTAAGACTTGGCTTGATAGAAGGCTGTGGTCTTGGAAAACCTGTAATTCCTCCCCCTGCACGGTTATTACTATCAGATTTTTCTCTTCAGCTGTGGCACAGAGAAGACTGAGTTGCTGGAACATGATCTATTTTGATTACTAAAAATCTTAGCACTGCTAATTTAGTCAGTACGTTACGAACGTAGAGTCTGTGTGTTCAAACTGTTCTTGGGGTTTTTTTTAACTTAATAAGTTCTCCAGATAGTTGCCATGGAAATAATCCTGGATTCAGGGAGGATGTGAAGGCCCTGAAGACGCGGCAGGCGCGTGTGGTCTGCACGTTCGGGGCTTGGCTCAGTGACACAGCCCGGTGTTGTGACTGCCTCTGGGCTGGAACCTGCCTCTTCCTCCCAGGGCTGTCCCAGTTCCCCCTTTGGATGTTTTGGGCAGAATCTTCCTGATTTTCATAGCACAGAAAGTTGAAGAAAAGGCTCACTGCTGGTTTTCATGGCTTATTGTTTTTTCTGGCTTGTTTTCACCTGAATCACACTAATGTGAAAAGGTTTGGGTGTTGCATTTGCCTTACCTGGGGGTCTGTGGCAAATTTGGGGAGATTGCCCTTGTTCCACTTCTGGAGCTGTGCTGGATGGAGCCTCAGCAGGAGCCTCCCCTGGGCCTCTATTTGTGCTGCAGAAGAACCAGCCTGCTTCCTCTAGGCCTGAGTTTTCTTTTTCCACAACTTCCTTGTTGTGCAGATGTTGTGTTTTTGGTGAAATCTCTGTGTGTGGTTTCCAGGCACTGTCATCAGAATTTGTTTTGCATGGCTTAAACCAAACCTGGGCACTTCTGGCTTGCAATAAGACAGCCCATCCTAATTGCAGGAAAATTCAGATTATTGTCCTGGCTTCACAAGACTTGAGAAAATGCTTTATTATTTAAGCTGGAATTGACTTTCATTTGGGGCATGAGACAGATATTTGAGCTGTGTGGATCCTGTTGATCTGTGGGGCAGGACCAAGCACAGGAGCTGCCAAAGTAGAAACTCATCTTCATGTACCAAATTCCTGTTGGAGTGATATCCAGGAGAAGCATCTCCTGCACTGATGGGGACCCTGAGTCCCAGAATCCCAGACTGATTTGGGTTGGAAGGGTCCATAAATCTCATCTGTTCCAACCCCTGCCATAGGCAGTGACACCTTCCATTGTTCCAGGGTGCTCCAGACCCTGTCCAACCTGGCTTAAGTAGCTACAGTTTGAATTTAATTGTTTTGATGTTGATATCAGGCCAAATGAGGGATGTATTTCCAGAGTCTAAGGCTGTGGTAGGTTTAATTTTGGGCAAACAGTGGAGGAGGTGTGTTAAGTTGTAGGGAAAAAGCCTTGGAGAGCCATTTTCCTGCATGGTGCCCAGTACAATGGGACACTGCCCCTTCCTCTGTGGTGAATGGGTCACAGAATGGTTTGGGCTGGAAGGGACCTTAAAGCTCACCTCATTCCAGACCTTGTCTGTGCAATTTTAACTGTAGCTGTAACAACAACATATGAGGGATTTGCCTTTTCCAATATCTATCTATATATTTTGATTTTTCTGGAGAGCTGAAGTGCCCTTTCTCCTCCCCCCCTCTTATTTGCATCTGTTACTGAGCAGCTCTTGCTGGAATGTGTAGGAGGCCATGCAGTGCTGCCTGCCCTTGGTGTGGCACAGAAATGGAGATGGAGATCCACAGAAATGGAGATGAGATCCACAGAAATGGAGATGAGATCCACAGAAATGGAGATGAGATCCACAGAAGTGGAGATGAGATCCACAGAAGTGGAGATGAGATCCACAGAAATGGAGATGAGATCCACAGAAGTGGAGATGAGATCCCGTGGCTCTGTGGCTGTCCCACCTCTCACCCCAAACCTGCCTGCCCTGGATCACTCCAGGTCTCAGTCCAGTGAGGGGGAATCTCAAAGGCAGGTTTAAAACAGCCAAGTCAGCACCTTAACAAAGATGAGTGAGGCCCCACCAGCTCTCTGTAGGCCCCACCTCCCATTCCCATTCCTATTCCAGGCAGCAGCTCTGCATCCTTTTACGCTGCGCTGGGTGTATTAAATTAGGGAGCAGAGTGACAGCTGGGCAGGAGCTGGGAACAATGCAGATAAAGTTGGCTTTCAGTGCTGTGACCCTCTCCAGGCTGCACGCCAGGAGACTATAAATAATTGATAGGAGCAGCCACCCTGGCCAGCACGCTAATGCAGCGCGCGGCTCCGGCGGCCAGCGGAACTGCGCTCCCCATTACATCACCCGGGCTCTCCGACCGCCAATGTCATCTCTCTGCTTTTAAATTATAAATTGCACTGGGAGTTGAAACACTGCTTCACCCCATTCAAGCCTACCAGGGTGTGCAACTACACAAATGAATTTTACAGATGGTAAAATAAATTTTGTATCAAGCTGAAGAGAGTTCCTCGCGGCAGGAGTTCAGCCCCGAGGATTCGGCCCTGGTCGGCGATGGGTTATGGGGTTCAAAGGCAGCTCTTGGTGGGGTTGGATCTGGCTCGTTATCTGGAATGACTTTGAAGCTTGACTCGGGGTCACTGGCCTAAGTTCATGGGTAGTTTCGGGGGTAAAGTTCTCCGGTGTTGCAAGGCAGAAAATCCCCCTTGGCCGTGTCGGTGAGCGAAGGCGCGCGAGTGGCGCGCGCTGCCTCGGCTTCCGCTTCCAACAGCAAAAACAGCCTGATGTAACCCAAACCCTGAGAGCTTTCCCTGGAGTCTGTCTGTAACCTCCTGCTTACCCACAGAGATGTGGAGAAAAGCTAAAATGAGCTCTGGCTGATCATAGAAGCAGGGAATGGTTTGGGTTGGAAGGGACCTTAAAGCCCATCCAGTCCCACCCCCTGCCATGGGCAGGGACATCTTCCTCTAGCCCAGGGTACTCCAAGCCCTGTCCAGCCTGGCCTTTCCAGGCTCTGGGAACAGCGACTCTGACCACAGGGGAACACTTTTTTGGTGGACCTTTGCAGCTTTTTAAGCTCATTTTTGTGGAGCTCCAAGGATTTTGAAAACATAATTAAAAGAGATGAACCCTGTGAGTACTAGACTAGAATCTGAAAGCGGCAAGAATTGGGCAGGTTTTGGTGCCCTGTTCCTGATAAACTAGTGGAGAATAAATAGAGAATCAACCCAGGGAGGAGTCAGCTGTTGGCACAGAAAAATGAGAGCAAGGACCTGCAGTGCACAACCAGAGCAGCAGGACACAGAGGTGAAAGATGCTTTGCTCAGCACTGAGTCTGAGGTAGAGTCACAGAATCCTTTAGGTTGAGAAAGACCTTTAGATCATTGAGAGCACCTATTCCCCCAGCACTGCCAAGGCCACCACTAACCCATGTCCCTAAAGTGCCACATCCACACAGCTCTTGAGTCCCCCCAGGGATGCTGACTCTACCACTGCCCTGCAAAGATATTTGGGACTTCCAGGAATTATCTGTGAGTGCATCTTGCAAGTCTCAGAATCTGTGCAGGGTGACTGCAAAGGGTGGTTCCCCACCTTCCAGAGAAAGGGACTTAGGGAATGATGATTTCCAAAGCAGGAAGTGAGCGGTGGCACGGAGCTGCCTAAGGAAGCGTAAGCTGCTTAGGTGGATTAGATGAGTGCCTGCTTAGCTCTGCAATTAGAGAGGAGATGGTGTGATAAACCATGAGTAACCAGCTTACCTGTCCCGTGATGTTGTTTATCTGCGGGCACATGTGCTCCAGTTTCCATAGGTGGGGAGCATCTGCCTTTAAAGGAGTAGGTCTGGAAAAGAGGATGTGCTTTCAGTACAGTTTTCTGGAGTTTCTTTGCAGGTTTGCCCTGCAGTGAAGCTCTTTCCAGAGTAGCCCAGATCTGTGTCACTGAACTGGGGTCATGCTGCAGCGCTGGTTTGTGTTTTCCAAGAGGTCCTGGGCTCCTGGTCCAAGGCCATGGCCCATGGGGGTGGTGGCAGCAGCAGCTTCTGTGTGCTCTTCTTGAGCCCATCCCTTGTCCTGCTGCTGCCACCCATGAGCTGCCCTGTGGTGGGACCTCACGGGAGGCAGGATGGGCTGTGGGAGGGGAAGGTGTTTTCCAGGGCTGCTGAGCTGCAGCAGCAGCTTGGCCTTGCCCAGGCTCCTGAGAGGATCTGTGGCCTTCAGCTGCTGTGGTGGGGCTTGTTCAGCCCAGCTGCACAGCCAGAGCAGCCTGCACAGCTCAGGGGTGCTGCTGACCTCAGTCTGTAAATACTCTGCACACAGGAAAGCTTTTATTGGGCATAATGTGGGAAATATGGAAACTGTTCCTTGCTGGTGGCTGAGCTCTGGGTTATCCACCTGCCTGTGCCTCCAGCCGGTCCCTGCCAGCCTCCAGTGCTGGGAGGACACAAATCCCAGCAGCAGCAGTGCAGAGATTGCTTTTTCCCATCCCAGGACCTCTGTCATGCCCTCCCTGCATCAGCAGCGTCTCCTCCATCTCTCCCAGGTGTAGAGCTTAGCAAACTCATTCAAAACACTGCAAGATTCTGGCCAGCTTTGGAGAGCTGCTGGATGGGAGAGGTGATTCTTTTCCAGGAAACTGGCACAGCCCTGCACGGTGCTGTAAACAGTGTGAGTGTTGTAATTGCTGCTTTCCTGGGTGATGGGGACAGGTGACCTATGGTGGCTGTCCCTGGTGTTCCTCAAACTGAAGTACCCACCTGGAATTTCAGGGTCTCTGTGAAGATTTGACTTGGAAGGCTTGGAGGTGCACAAACTGCAATACAAGCTCTTGAGTGGGGTTCCAGAGTTAAGGAATAGGTGGTAAAGATGCCAAAGGTTGATCATGGAATCCCAGACTGGTTTGGGTGAGAAGGGACTTTAAAGCTCATTCCATTCCACCCCCTGCCATGGGCAGGGACACTTCCACTATCCCAGGCTGCTCCAAGCCCCATCCAGCCTGGCCTTGGACACTTCCAGGGATGGGGCAGCCACAGCTGCTCTGGTCACCTGTGCCAGGGCACAGCAGAGAGCAGGAGATGCTGCTGCACCTCCACGTGTGGCACATCCATCAGCTGGTTCCTCCACTGGCCATTCCTTCCTGTCCCATCCCTTCCCCTGTCTGCCAAGAGCTCCATCCTTCCCTGGAGCTCACCTTCCTGAGCTTGGGAAAGGGCCTGTGCTATTCTTAGCAGCTCAGCAGAAGACAGAGGCAGGAGCCTTTGATGGAGGGAGCAGGAGTAACCATGGCAGTCTCCCAGAATGGGGAACCGTGGATTACAGACATTAAAGGGCATAAAGCAAATAGCAGGATTATCTTTGGTGGTTTTCTCATGATCAGGAGGCTACTACTTGATTTCCATGTTTAGGTGAGGCACTCTAAATTACCTGCAGTTAGAAAATAATGCTAATTAAATTCAGATGCAATAACGATTAACAGTGCTGATCTCAGTGCACTGGATTTCCTTGCGGCTCTAATTGACAGAGAAAAAGACTCGACCCTACCTGGGAAAAGGAGGGGAGATTCTTGCTTCTGGCTCCGTGCAGGATCCTCCTCCCGGTGCAGTTGCCAAGTTTGCATTTCCCTTTTCCCTGCCTTATTATTTTTATTTTTAATGGCAAGGCACTTCACAGAATCACAAATCATTGAGGTTGCAAAAGACCCCCAGGATCATCACGTGTGCCTGACCCCCACCTTGTCACCACACCAGAGCACTGAGTGCCATGTCCAGTCATTCCCCAGGGATGGGGACTCCAAAACCTCCCTGGGCAGCCCCTGCCAATGCCTGACCACCCTTTCCATGACAAAATTCCTCCTGATATCCAACCCGAACCCTCCCTGGCACAGCCTGATGCCATTTCTCCTGGTGCTGTCCCTGGGAGCAGAGCCTGAGCCCCCTGGCTGTCCTCTCCTGTCAGGAGCTGTGGAGAGCCAGGAGGGTCCCCTGAGCCTCCTTTTCTCCAGGCTGAACCTTCGTGGTTCCCTCAGCCTCTCCTGGTGCTCCAGCTCCTTTCCCTTCTCTGGACACTCTCCAGCAGAATCAGAGCAGCTGGATTTGCCAGGCCCTTTGCCAGTGCCCAGAGCCAGGATCCAGGAGCTGCCCTGAAGCTCTGCCCGTGTGTGGTGGGTGCTCCACACCTCCCTCCCTGGGCAGAGGGCACCGTGGCCTCCTCCCCGCCTTGGTTCTCCAGGGAGAGGGGAAGGAGCCGGGAGCTTTGGCCGCTCCCGCGGCTCCCGGCTTTGCTTAGCATGCGCGCGGTGTCCTCTGCACAGCAAACGCCGCTTTCAGCTCCAGAGAGTGCTGAGCCTCTGCCTAAATGGGCCTGCTAAAGATATTTTCTGACATTTGAAAATCCTATTAAGGCCGTTTCTCGGTCTCCCCTCGCTCCCTCCCCGCTGCCAGCTCACCACGGAGGCTCTGCAAAGGTTTCTTTAGGCGGCCGGGTCACGTCCCGCACAACGGGCCCCGGGAATGTGGGTCACAACGAGAGGAGGGGAACAAAACCCACATTGTCCTCGTGTCTTACGCTGATGCCTGATTGAGGGACTCCCTGAACGGACAGTTTAGGGTCTTAATGAGGTCCCAAACATGAGGTAATTCAGAATGTGCCCCTTTCAGGCCGGCCAGGAGTGGGTTCCTCGCCGCTGCTCCTGCTGCAGCTCCTCCTTTCCAAGGGCACAGCCTGGCAGCACGTCCTTGGAGCAGGGTTTGCCATGGTTCCTGCGTGACTCACTGTGAAGCCCATGAGCACATTGTTGATTTTCTTATTTACAAATAATTCTCTAAGTTGAAGCTGTTACTCATTGACTTTAAAACGCAGGGCTGGAGGCTGGAGCTGGTCCCTTCAGCCTCATATTGTGGCTTCTTCTCCAGGCTCTGTAAAATTAAATTTAAAGAAGGATTTCTATCAAATCCTCGTTTTCTGGGAAATTCCTGAAACTGAGAGCAGCCTGCAGTGGGACAATCACCAGTTGTGCTGGTAGGTGTGTAATTACCCAGGTTTTGGGGAGCGGGGACGCAAACAAGTTTGCATACATTGAATTACAGGCGGTGTTTTAATAGTATGTTTTTTAGGTCTTGGCTGGGATCCAGAATTTTTTCGTGCTATTATCCTCTATTTACAGCTTTCAGAAATCAGCTGATGTCACTGCACATATGTTTAGAGCCGTTGCTAAGGTGATTAGCTCCAGAATTCAACGCCTACGCAGCGCTGATGAAAGGCTGAGAAACTGCTCGGCAGCGTCTGTTCAGAGCTTTGTCGGCTGCAACCATTAAGAGCCATAAAACAATATTACCCAATTTTAGGGTAAATACGTTGGCCTTGACTGATAATCGTGCATCAGGTTCTGCAGGAGCAGAGGCTTTATCTGGCACGTTTAACTAAGCCTAGGAACGTTTTAAAACACGAAGGTGTTTTAAAATCACCCAGTTCCTCATTTCCATGAGCCTGTGCAGGGTTGTGAGTTCAGGGTTTCCTCTGCCAGGAGGTGACAATGCAGGCCCAGGCCAGATGTCTGCAGTCTGTCCCCTGGGCAGGGACACCATCCACTGTCCCAGGCTGCTCCAAGCCCTGTCCAGCTGTTTCCACCCTCACAGGGTGGAATTCCTTCCCCATATCCCATTTATCCCTGCCTGCTGGCAGGGATAGCCGTTCCCTGGGTCCTGTCCCTCCAGGCTGTTGCCCACAGTCCCTCTCCAGCTCTCCTGGAGCCCCTTTAGGCACTGGAGTGGACTCTGAGGTCTCCTCAGATGTTTCTTTTCCCCAGGCTGGACACCATCAGCTCTCCCAGACCCAGCAGGACCCAGTCTCTAGTGAGAGTCTGTCCTCTGGAACAGGAATTAAAGTAATTTACTTCCTCTCCCCTTGTAGACAATGATATCACGTTGCCTTTCTCACCAGGACGGGGATCCTCTTACCTGCCCAGCTCCTGCTCCCAGAGCAGCAGGAGAATACCTTTATTCATGGTGGAGAAGCCATGAAATATAATCAAGTTGCCCACAGCCTACACCAAAAATGGGCTACCAGGTTGCATTTCATAGGTGAAAACTCTATTTTTGTTTATGACAGTGTATTAAATGCACGTGGAATATCATCTTTGCAATTCAAGGCATGTTAATGTCCTTAAAAAAATTCAAAAATTAAAAATCTACCATTTAAACGACAGAAAGATGTGGATATAGATGTATTTTTGCCCCAGTCATCCAGTGCACAGTATGTATTGTAGATGTTCACAAGCATTTTTTTTCCCTGGGAGTTTGCTGCTCTCCCACTGATTATTTTTTCCTTTCCTTTTTTAAAGGAATCTGGCTAAGGCTTGACCTAGTTTGGCTGTCATCACACCGTGAACAGTGCAAGCCTTCACCTAACATAGCTCCCTATATTTTTGTTCTGTAGGCTGTGCAAAAATAGCCCTGCACAGCCAACAGCTGGGGTGAGCAGCAGCAGGGCTGGGAGGGGGCTCTGGCATCAGGGATCTCCAAACCTGATCAGTGGGGTGGGAGCCTCTAAGGGGGGATTGTAAAAGAGGAGAGGGGAGAGGGACCCCACACAAGGCTGGAGGGACTCTTATTGCCAGGGAGAGTGCTGGGCTCTCCTGCCATCCCCTCCAGCCTCTCCTGGGACATTTGGCAGCTCCCACAGAGCCTGGGTGACATGGGGACCTGCATGTGGCAGGGAGGTGCAGCCACATGTGCCCTCCTGGAGATTTGAGCTTTCGTTCTGGAAATCCAAATATAGCTCCGTGTGATCAAGTGCTCGCAAAGAAATGGACTAATCCATACTTGGGACCAGTCCAGGGCTTAAAATTCCTGACAGCCTCTTTCTGCAGCGTGTCCTGCACTGAGGGCGCTCTGGGAGTCACTGTCTTTGCTGCTGATGGTTTAATTTGGACAATGAGCATCACTTAAAGGTGGCATTTTACTGCATTCGTTTCACTCTTACTTTCCAAAGAATCCCTGTGATCCATTCAGGCTCCTCCCTTTGGATGCTAATGGATTTCTGCCGGGTTTTGTTGTTCCTGCAGGCTCCAGGGTCTCATATGCAGGGGCTGGGGCTGCAGAGCTGCTGTGCCCTGAGACAATGCCCCCATTCAGGGCTCAGGGGAGGGGAGGCTCTGATGGCAATTAGTGTGCAAAGCCTCCTAATCGATGCCTTTGCTGGGTGTCCAAAGTGCTGAGCTCATCCTCCCGGGCTGCACATTCCTGCACTAAACTAAACCTGCTCCTCAGGCACCTTTTAGAAAGCAAGGAAAAGAAATTCCCCAGGTCACATCTCAGCAAGAGCAGAGCATCTGCGAGAATTGTGATGGGAGAGAGCGGCCACAGCTGGTTTGGAGTGGCCTTTTTGGGAGTAAAACCTGCTATAAATAGTGCTTGGTCCTCACATCCTTCATCTGTGGCGTGGAGAGACTGGCTGTGGTGGGACAGCAAGAGGTGCTCCCACGGGGTGAGGGTGTTGTGAGGGTGTGAGGGGCTGGCACAGGGTGCCCAGAGCAGCTGTGGCTGCCCCTGGATCCCTGGAAGTGTCCAAGGCTGGATTGGACAGGGCTTGGAGCAGCCTGAGACAGTGGGAGGTGTCCCTGCCCATGGCAGGAGTGGGATGAGACAAATGTCCCTTCACCCAGAGCATCCCAGGATTCTGTGGTTTAATTTGCTCTTGTACATCCTTAGCAGAGGACTAAACAAGCCATGTTTTGCTGTAATTCCAATGCCAGAATTTCCAGTGTATCCCAGTGCTGTGGGCTGTGCTGTGTGCAGGGATTCAGTGTGGCAGGGATGCCCGGCCTGTCCTGCACTGCTCCAGTGTCCTGGCACAGGGTGGCACCTGTGACATCCTGCATTTTCCAGGAAACCCCCTGGATCGGGAGCCACGTGGTTTGTCCATACCCCAGCCTGTCCATGCCCTGCTGAAGGAAACAATGACACTTTGTGTTTCACAAGCTGTTTTTAATCTCCTGCTCAATCCCAGTCACGAGGCTGGGAGGTGAAAGGGTTTAGAGGGACCAGCACGATTTGTGACCATCCCCATCGACACCGGGCAGTGGCTGCCAGGGATGCAGACCTGGAATAGCCAAACCCTGTGATCCCACGTGCCAGGAGCTGCAGGAGCCTGCTCTGCTGCTCTGCTGGCCTTGGGAAGGCTCTGGAATGCAGCAGGTCCCGTGGCAGGAGCAGCAGGCTCTGGAGAAGCCTCTCTGGTGGCTCCTGGTGGGGCAGTGTCACTGGATGGGTCTGGTGGCATTTGAACCAGTCATGACAGATGTGTGACCTTAAGGAGTTTGTCACTTGTGCTGTGTTGTGGGAAGAGTTGTTTGACCTCTGACAAGTGATGGATTATTCTGGAATGGGAGCTGGAGTCCCTCAAGTCCCACCATGCTGAGCTGCTGTTCTTGGGAGCATCAGTGTGGAATCATCACAGAATCATGGAATGGGTTGGGTTGGAAGGACCTGAAAGTCCATCTTGTCCTACATTCTTGTCCATGGGCAGGGACACTTTCCACTATCCCAGATTTCTCCAAGCCTCATCCAGCGTGGCCCTGGCCACTGCCAGGGATCCAGGGGCAGCCACAGCTGCTCTGGGCACCCTGTGCCAGGGCCTGCCCATCCCCACAGGGAAGAATTTCTTCCTTATATCTGATTTGAATTTCTCCTCTTTTAGTTTAGAACAATCACCCTTTGTCCTGTTGCCTGGAAGGTTTGTCCCCATGTTTCTGATGAGGCCCTTTAAGTATTGAGAGGCCATTTTAGGATTTGCTAAAATTAGTAAATAATACAATTATTTATAGCTCGTTGGCAGGTGTAATTCCTACACAGGGGCTACATTCAGGTGTCATTTAAACCTGAGCCTGCCATGACTGCCTGGAGAGGACCTTGTGCTCAGAGCACATTGGGGATAATTATATGTGGACTTTTCCTTGGACTTCATGCAGTTGTTCCCTTTTCCATAGGAGGTGGGATTGGATGGGAACAGTGAAGCCCTGTGTGCTGGGGTAGCTGCTGAGTGATTTCCAGCTCTGGCCTCAGTCTCCCCCCCCAGGTGAAGGGGCTGGGGCAGCACAGTGGGTGGGATGGGGTGGGATGGGGTGGGATGGGCTGGGTGCCATGGGGTGGGATAGACTCTCCCCGTACGGCACCGAGGCGTTAACATTTTCCCTGGAATTTTAAATAAATCTCTTCATGTGCAGGCTGGGTTGTGACTCACACCCTTGGGCTGATGGCAGCAGCAGCGTGGTGAGCTTGCACTAAAATGAGGACAGAACTCAGCTTCTTAGGGCTGGTCACGTGTTAAAGATGCAAAAGGATGTAAAGATGGAAAAAAATAAGGATGGGAGAGAAAACCAGCGGGTGGAAGTGTCCTGATCCAGCAATTTCCATCCATCCAGAGTAATGAGGGGTTTGAGAGCTGCTTCCAGCTCTGGACCTGCAGTGTTCCCTGCCACACACATGCTTATGGACAGTGTGTTAACCCAGAAATTGAAACAGGTGCTTTTTAGCATTAGGAAAGCAGAAAATCGCCCCTCTCATGGTGTGAAGGTCTTGCCTCTGCTGTCTGAGAAATCTTCAGTGTTGGTTGATGCTGTTCCTGTAAAACATGTGGCCAGATCCAGTGGAATAGGGAACAGAGCAGTTTTGGAAAATCTGTTAGGGGACACCTTGAGGAGAGAGGGAATGAGGAGAAAATACAACATGAATGGGTGACTTGATTTGAAATCCCTGCACTTCTCCTTAACTCAGGGAAAATAGGCTGTGACAGTGTGTGAGTCATACAAAGGCTGCTTGGAAATAGAGGGGAATGTGAAAATCCCCTTGGATTTGGCCAGTGGGGACCTGTGCCCTCAGAGACGGGCACTGAGGGAGGGGAGTGGGTGGGAATGGAGCACAAAGGTCCCAGGGAGGTTGTAGCAGCAGGGGGGGTCTTGGAGGTCTTTTCCAAACCCAGTGACTCTGGGATTCTGTGTGCATGTAGCACGTAGGTTCCCTGAGGATCCATAGCTTGGTTTGTGATCTGTTGGTGGAGTGAGAGGAGGAGGAGGAGGAGGAAGAGGAAGGGTGGGGAAGCCCTTGAAGGTCACTGTGCTCTCCAGCCTTGCAGGGCAGCACAAGGAGCCCTTGGCAGTAGAAGAAGATGGAAGAACTTCTGTGCAGATCTATTTATATTCACATTCTCAAGAACTGGGGGATAGAAAGCTCCAGGAACCACTGGGGAGTTCATTTTAAGTGTTGTGGATTTGCAGCTGGATCTTCCCTGCCAAAACCAAGGCACAGGATGGGAGGAGGGAGCAGAACAGCTCCAGGGGCTCTGGTGCTGGCAGGGTGGGCGGAGGAGTCTGGTGAATCAGCAGCCCTGGGTCGGGGTGCTCGGGCTCCAGGCTGTGCCTGCAGGGAGCTGAGGGCTCCCGTGGGAACAGGTTTGTGCAGGAATCTCATCCAAACCAGGCTCTGACTAAGTCCCATCACCGTGGTGCAGTGCCAGGCCGGGTTTAGGATGTGGCTGCACCTTGGAAAAATCCCGAGTTCTTGCTGTGAGGTCCCTTTTAAAGCAGTGCTCACGTGACAGCTGCTCACAGGGAGAACTGCTGCTGCTGCAGCACCTGGTGCATCCCAAAATCCCTGACAACTGCCTTGGAAAGCAATCTCAAAGCCTGTCTTTCCTGACAGTGTCTCTTAATGGTTTACTAATAATGCCTGAAGATTTGCTGGAGCTCTGCCACAGCCCTGCTGTAAAATCACAGAATCAAGGCATGGTTTGGGTGGGAAGGGATCTGCAGCTCCTCCTGCCATGGGCAGGGACACCCTCCTCCAAACCTCCAAACCTTGTCCAGCCTGGCTTTGGTAGGCTCAGAGTGCGCTGCTCTGCCCTCCTCCAAATTAAGAACCTCTCAGTTTTCTTGATTAAACTAAATCCCCCCAGACTGGGAGCCTCAGAAGGTGTTTTCCAAATGCCCTCCAGGAGGCAGCCAGGGAGGGATCTCCTCAGTTCCTGGCAGAGGTGCAGATTCAGGAGTGCTTTTTGGTGGAGTCAAGCCCTTGGGGTCATTGTCATGTACAGCCACATCATCATGGGGGGGGTGGGAGTGGCTTGGATTTCTAAGAGTTAAGGTTATTGTGTGAATGCTAAAGCAAAAATTCCAGCTCCATAAATACATCTTGCCACAGCATGGGGTTTGAGCCTGTCAGGTTAGGGAAGTGGTCATGTAATCCAGGCATGCAGCACTGGATTAAATTATCATGTGCTACAGGGTATTAAATCTCAGGGTTTGCTCTCATTTTTGGAGGGGATTTCTGGGGCAGAGCAGCATTGCTGCCAAGCTGAAGGAGGCTTTTATTGTTAAGTGAAATAGAAATCAGAACACTCAGTGCACACCTGGGTTTTAGTCATCGCCAGAGGAGGTTTGTGTACATCCCTGACAGCTCAGGGTGCTCCAGAGTGTTTGTGGGGGGAACAGGGATGTTGTGCAAGGGAGGCTCAGGTTGGACATTGGCAGGAATTTCTTCACAGAAAAGGAAAGGTTGTCATTCCCTGGCAGGCGCTGCCCAGGGTGGAGTCCCCATCCCTGGAGGTGCTCAGGGGATGCTTGGTCTGGTGGCAGGGTGGGGATCAGCCAGGGGCTGGTCTTGGAGGTCTTGGAGGTCTTGTCTAATCTCAATGATTCCATGAAAGCAGAAGCCAAGGAAGCCAAGAGCTTTGCTGGTGAGATACTGGGATGGTCAGTTCTGCTGTTGGGAGAACATGCAGGTGCAGCCAAGCACATGGAGAATCCCTGGGCTGAACAGGGAACAAAGGCAGCACGAGGTTGGATTTTATATTTACGAAGCACCGAGGGCTCCGGCCAGGCAGTGCCAGGCTCTCCTCCCGGCCCGGCCTCCCTCTCCCCCGGGCTCTGCTGACGCCGTGTTAATAATTACCAGAATGTACTTTCGGGCAGGTTATTTGTTTTCCCTCCTCATGATGTGCAAGAGCGGATAATGAAATTAATTTGCACACTTGGTGAGTTTGCAGAGCCGGCCTCGGCCGCGTTGCCGCGATACTGCGGCGGTGCCGGCGGCTCCCGGGGCGGTGTTTGCACAGCCAGGGCTGCTGGCGTGGGCAAACACAGCTCCCAGGGAGCTGGGTGTACCCAGGCAGGGGAAAAGCTCCCTGCAGAGCCGGCACAGAGCGTGAGGGCAGCAAAAGCCCTTCCAGGCTGTAAAAGCCCTTTCCAGGCTGTTAAACCCCTTCCGACGTGGAGTGTTTGATGCTGCTGATTCCAGCCAGTTTAGTAGGTCAGCAGCCCAAGCAGGAAATTCCAGAGTTGCTCCTGCAGGTTGTGCAGCTCATGGTGGGATCCCCTGGAGCCCACTGGTGAATTCAGATATTTTTTGTCGCTTATCTTTAAATCCTGAGTCCTGTATTTCCCAGCCCAGGAGTGTGGTATGGAACTTTGGTGTTTTCCAGGAGCTCAGGGCAGTGCCCCTCGGAGCTGCCAGGCTGTGCTGGGCAGGTTTCAGTCAGGACACGTCTGGTGAAGCTGCCCAGTGTGTGGGATTGTCTGGAGAGCTGGGTGAGCTTCACTGTGTGGGGATTGGGAGGCACAGCTCTGACATTCCCATCTCCCTCACCACGTGCCTGGCCAGGGGACAAAAGCAGTGAGGGACAAGACGTAGTTGGGTTGTTCTCTGTGCCCCACTTCACCACACAGGTAAAGGACTGAGCCCAGAGCACCAAACTCTGCCAGAGGCTGGCACTCCTGTCCTGCTCCCGAGGCCCTCGGGGTTGAGCCCTCCATGGGCACCCAGCGTGGGCACCCAGCATGGGCACCCTGTGCTGCAGGAGGAGCTCAGTGTGGCTGTGCCTTCCTGAGCCGGGTTCTGCCAGGGTTCCACTCTGGTTTGGGGTAGCTCAGTGTGGCTGTGCCTTCCTGAGCCGGGTTCTGCCAGGGTTCCACTCTGGTTTGGGGTAGCTCAGTGTGGCTGTGCCTTCCTGAGCCGGGTTCTGCCAGGGTTCCACTCTGGTTTGGGGGAGCTCAGTGTGGCTGTGCCTTCCTGAGCTGGGTTCTGCCAGGGTTCTACTCTGGTTTGTGAGAAGGTTCAGCCCTCAGATCACAGGGAGAGGCTGGCTGTGCTCAGCTCTCAAGGCTGTGGTTTGCTTTGCTTGCTGTGATCCTGCTGGGGGCACGTGTGCCAGGTGTGCCATGTCAGCCTGGCACAGACCTGGGGGACCAGGAGTAAATAAATAGTCCTGCTCCCGTTCCATTACTACCTGGATCCTCATGGTCCTGCTCCAAGGCTTGGCTCCGTGTGTCCCTTGATGTGTGATTTTGGTGTGGCTGCAGCCTGGCTTTGGGTTGCTCTTGGGGTAGAGGTTGCCTGTCACTCCCATTTTATTTTCCCCCCTGCCAGGGTCACAAAGCCTGGCTTTGATCTCTCCCTTCTCCAGATTCTGCTACCCAGTGCCACGTGTTCACCCCGGGCTCCTCAGCCTGGGGGAGGCAGCTGATCCAGCTGGGAGACAGACCTTGCTTTTTAAGGAAGACAAGGAGGCGGCAGAGAATCTGTTGGGTTTTTTCCCCCAGTTTGCCACACGTTGTCTGAGCTTTGCCTTTCAGAGGATGCTGGGGCTCCTGGTGAGCTGTGCTGGGGACATCCACAGGGCCACACACACCCCACCATGCCACGTGTCTGATCAGCTGCCCCAGGAATTCCTGGAATTATGGAGTTGGGTGAATAGTATGGTTTGGAAGGGACTTTAAAGCTCATCTTGTCTCTTGCCATGGGCAGGGACACCTTCCACTAGAGCAGGTTTATCCAAGCCTGGTCCAACCTGGCCTTGAACACTTGCAGGGATGAAGGATCCACAACCTTTCTCAGTTTTTGGCCAGTGTTGAAGCAACAGCTTTGTAACAAATTGTTTTACCAGAGGCCTCATGTCATTTGATTGGGTTCAAAATCAGGACAGGCTCTCAGGTTTGTGTTTTTGGGGACTCACATCCTTAGAGAAAAATCTGTTAAAGGAGGTCTGATCTTAGAGCTCCCCATGGCACCTTCCACAAGAGCTCTGCAGAGAAAATGGAGTTTCCCCATACAAGAACATACCCTTTTTGGTAAATGCATTCCTGTGTCTTTATATACAAACAGAACTCCTTCAAAAGCTGTGTGATTTGGGAGATGGAAAGCTGCAGGTTTGTAGAGACTTCACCCTGCTTTGGCTGTTTGCAAACGAGAGGCAGAGCTGTGCCCAGAGCTCCCCTGCCAGCCCCTGGCCCAGGATGGCCCCTTCCCCTCGGCCGTGACGTGCGGCTGCCCGGGGTCCTGGCACAGGGCTGAGCCAGGCCTGGCACTCCTGGCACAGAGCTGAGCCAGGCCTGGCACTCCTGGCACCACCACAGCAGGGTCACCGTGTGCTGGACCAGGAAAACCACATGGGAGGTTTGGCTCCTGGGGCAGGATGAGCAGAAGTGAGGATGGTGAGGGACAAGGTGCCTCTCCCCATACAGCTGGCAGAGAGGGTGTGTGGTTGGCCTGGAGCAGCCCAGGATTGGTGTTTCCCGTGTTGCTGTGGCACTCAGAGCCCCATGCAAGCACAGCAGGCACTTTCCTGTCACACAGCTCATTCAGCAGTGATGGGTAAAGCTTTTGTCATCAGCAGCACAGCTCCAGCCAGAGCTCAGCTTTCAGCTCGAGCTGAAATAATCAGGAAATCCAGTGTTGGTACCAGTGTGTCAGGGAGTCACCACAGCTTTTGGAGTGGTGCAGAAGTTGTGGTGACAGTTCTGCTGCTGGGAGGGAGCACCAGCAGCTGAGGACAAAGGGAGCCAGCCCTGAGTGAGCCCAGAAATGTGCACAGAAGCCCTCCCATGCCCTTCCCTGCCCTTCCCTGCTGCCTGGTGGAGCTGTGGATGTGCTGGAGCCCGGTGCATCCCTGGCGTGGTGCCGGCTGCTCCCTGGTGCGTGGTGTGCTTGGGAGAAGGGCTTCCCTGCTGAGGGCTGCCCTGGCACAGGGCTGGGATTTCTCATGGCCCAGACTTCCCCTCATCTCCCCAGGTGCCTTCCATGCTTACAGAATTCCAGTTTAATGGGAGCTATAAAGCAATCTTGTAATAGAATCATGGCACGGTTTGGGTGGGAAAGGACCTTAAAGCTCCTCGTGTTCCATCCCCTGCCATGGTCAGGGACACCTTCCACTAGACCAGGTTGTTCCAAGCCCATTTCAACCTGACCTTCTGCCCCTGTCTATTCAGTTGTTGCCCTCTCATTTAAAAGCGACAGTAACAAGGCAAACAAATCCCAGCCCTGCTGCAAAATGTTCTGTACACGAATCAAATGTGAGTCTGGAATCTGGAAGCCACGGGTCTCAGTGAGAAAGAAGAGAGGAAAACAAAACTCCTGGATTTGCAGACCCCAAATAAGAGGAAATCACTCAAGTTCTGTGCTGGGTTTTCCCCAAAGCCTGATGCCTTCAGGGCCCCTGTGTGACATTTGTTCTGTCTGGACTCTGCTCCTGAATCCACCAAAATATTTATGAGGTTCCCACACTGGGAGGAAGCACAAGGATGCTGAGCTGGAAAGAGGAGTCCTGGGAAGAATTGTGCAAGAATGGGAGAATGAGGAATGTTTTGCTGCCATTACCATGGATTTTCCTGCTCACAGCTGGGAGAAGATGTTACTTGGCTGTTGCGACATCGTGGACTGAAAGCAGATATAAACACAGACATCCCAAAGCTTTTGTCCAAACCCCCCGAGGCTGGAGCAGGGTTTCACTGGGGGTAGCTGGTGCTGCAGAGCCCTCAGCTGAGGGTCTCCTTCACTTGAAGGACCCTCTTGCAATGGTCATAGCATCTTCTGCAAAATATTTTTTGTTTCTTTCTTATGTAATGAACGTGCTTGGTTGTGGTCTACTCTTGAGTTTAAATGCTTAAGTCATGTGGTTTGTTTGTAGTTAAGGCTGTTTTTGCCCTGGATGTGGACACAATGATACCAAAATTGGGCAGGACTGGAGTGAGTCTCGGTTGGGTTGTACTGGGGGCTGCATGTCCATTAAATGTGTGTGTGTCAGTGCACGTGTGTCCGTGTGCACATGTATGTACAGAGATGGACACTGGGAATATGGAGTATTTATGGAATTCAGGCAGCCCGGGGGGCCAGGGCTCTGTTCAGCTCTGTTATGTCAGAGCAAATTCTGAGTGCTTGGGGCGAACTGTGTTGGTGATGAACCCACAGAGTGGTGATGCCTGTGCTCCTTTAAAAAGCCCAAAGGAGCCCAAACTCATCCTTGATCCTGCTGCCTTCCCAAGCCTTCCTGTTGTGCAGCTGAGAGCAGATGGGAATCACCAGAGCCACCACGAGCTTTCCATAGGAGCAGTGCTGGTCCTGCAGCCTCCCCTTGGGACGGGCCCTGGTGCCAGCAGTGGGAGGATGGAATGTGCAGGTGGGAGCACAGAGGATCCTCAGCCTGGCTGAGGAGGGAGCAGAGTGAGCCAGCTCCTGGTGCCAGCCCCCAGGCCCCGATGCCACCGCAGGGTGGGTGACACAGGTCACTGCCAGGGCACCAACAGCCCCTGCTGCTTCATCTGTCACCCCTCGGTTGGTGATGGTCAGGAACTGTCTGTGCTCACTTGTTCTCCGTCTTGAAAATCAGGTCTGGCTCGTTTCTGGGGCTTGGCTGGTGCTCCTGAACCCCTCGAGCTGCTCTTGGGAGCTGCAGCCACTGCTCTGTGCTGTGACCAGGGGCAGAGCCCTGCTCCCCAAACTGTCCCGGGAATGGAGCTGGTTCTGCAATCTGTGGTGTTCAAGTTTTCCCAGGATAAAGCAGCCCTGGGGGATGCCTGTCTTTCCCAGCTGGTGGAACTTTCAAGATCTCACTCACATCCTGGTGAGTTGCAGGTGAAAGCTTTGTCCTCCTTGGACTTCTCAGCTCACCGGCCTCACATTTCTCCCTTGTTCTCTTTATGCTGGGTGGTTTGGGCTGCACTTTTCCTCCCATGTGCAGCAGCACTGGGAATAGTCATGTGGAGTTGATCACTGTTTTGAGGCTGATGTGCAGAAACTCTGGTAGTGACTGTGTTGGCAGATGTGGTCACAGCTCTTCCCTGGCTGAAGCCAGCAGAAGCAGAGAGGAGATCAAAGAATGCAGAGTCCTCCCTCTCCGGCAGGTTTTGGTCTGGCCTGGTGACCCTGAGCCATCCCAGAGAGGACAGCCCTGTCCTAATCAGCTCTCCCACCCTGGCTGAGCAGTGCAGCAGGGCCCTGTGCTGCCCCAGCCTCCCTGTGACACTGGGGCTGCTCCAGAGGTTTCCACATCACAGCTAATCCTGCTCCCAGACCGCAGCCCCCAGCACTGACTCAAAGCACAGTTTTGTAACTTGGCCAGGACCCAGCTCATCAGCAGCATCCCCAAATGGAGCAATCCCAGAGGCAGCTGGGGAGGGATAATTGAGGGAAGGGTTTGTGGGAAAAATTGCTCCTGGAGAAACCACACAGGCGGGGTGGCTGCTTCTGGGTGCAGGGCCCTGTCAGGGCTCTTCTCGTTGGGATTTTGTATCTCCCCAGAACAGTCCCAGCTGGAAGATTCTGAATCAGTGTGGCTGGGCACAAATTTCCAAATATAACCCTGTTAAATAGCAACACTTGGTGCAATAGGAATATGTCGGGTTGTCACAATTGGAGATCACTGACCTCTTACTGGGGCAGGAGGAGGCACTGGCAGGTCACAGGTGTGGGGGTGTGGTTTGAATTGAACCCCTTAGCCAGGATGGGTTTGTGTGCTGGAGCCACACTGGAGAACCATGAGGTTCATGGTGCCCAGCAAGGTCCTGAGCATCATCTCCATGGTGATGTCCTTGCAGACCTGGTGCACATCCATGTGCAGCCTCAGCTGCTCCTCTGGGTCCTTCTCTGCAGTCCTGAGGAGCTGCAGGAAGGGGCATCTGTCACACAAAAGATTAAAATACTAACAGCTGCTGTAATTCAGTAATATTATTTAATTCAGTTTAAGTAACTTAGGCTGCAGGATCATTGTATTTTGTTATGATGAGGGTGGGGAGGCCCTGGCACAGGTAGCCCAGAGCCCAAGCTGTGGCTGCCTCATCCCTGGAAGTGTTCAGAGCCAGGTTGGGCAGTGTTTGTAGATGATGTACAGAAGGTGTCCCTGCCTGTGGCAGGGGTGGAATGAGATGGGCTTTAAGTCCCTTCTGTCTTGGTCTGGCATTCCATGGTTCCAGTTTAATAAGTTTACTTGGCTGGTGTGTGTTTGAGAGAGCAGCAAGCCTTGCCCAAGCCAATCGATGCAGGCTATCATGAGGTCAGGATATATGGGGTAAGGCAGAATAAATATTTTGTGAAGGTGGAAGAAAAGACAGTTACTTGGGACCAGGCAATGGCTGAGAACAGGAGAGGAGAAGCCAAGCAAAGAGGTGAAGAAAGATGTGTCATTGTCATCTCTAAGAACTCCTGATAAGGAGCAACATCCCCTTTCAAAAGCCAGGAACAGGCAGGTAACAGGTTAGGGTTAGGGTTAGGTCCCCAGGGTAAGGGGGGCTGTGGAGTGAAGGTGGGGACACGATGGAGCTGTGGGACAGGGGTGAGCCCAGCTGTGACACCAGGGCACGGTGATTCCCCACTGGGTGCTCCAGGAAACGCAGGCTCTCCGTTCCCCTGGTTTGAGTTTGGCTGTAGGAATTAGCACCTTGCACTGCTCTATCTCAGCAAGAGCTAATCCTTGTGATCATTGTCAGGGCCTGGGGAAACCACCTGTGTTTGCTGGGCAGGTCTGCAGGGCTCCTGCTGCTCGTGTGTACTCACTGGAAAAGCGTGGACTTTGCTCCTCTGGAGCTGAGCTGCAGCACAAAGAACAATTGTCCCTTGTTCCCCAAACTGCACGTCCTTCTGCTGCTCCCAGGCAGCTCTAGGGATGAACTGTGGCTCCTGTTGGGCAGACAGGTGGAGGATAACCTGGTGCAGGGCAGGTGCTGGGGATGCACTGCTGGAGCAGCCTGGACACACAGCAGGGCTGTGAGGATGAGGCTGTGCCTGCCTCATCCCTGGAAGTGCTGGGTAGGACTTGGAGCAACCTGCTCTAGTGAAAGGTGTCCCTGCCAGGCAGGGGTGGAAGGGGATGTGCTTTGAGGTCATTTCCAATCCAAACCATTCTGGGATTCAGTGGGTCTGTGTGTAGAAAGACATCAGCTCTTGGTTTTTTCGCTTTGCTTTCCAGAGCTCGGGGACAAGTGTCCAATTGTGGGTGTGAGTTATTAATCTAAGGCAATTTTCAAAGATTTAAGACAGCGACCTTAAAAGGAGACTGAAGTATTAAAATTTTCGTTTTTCACAGGCTTATTACTATTCCAACCTTTTCAGACCAAACAAACGTGTTGGATCTGTGCAAATAATGTCTGGGGCTCTTAATTGCATGGAGGGGTTTGCACGGGCAGGAGCCTCCAGCCAGCTCCCTCCTATTCTGGCATTTTAAATAAGGCTCCACAATCTTTTTTACTCCAAGCTGGCGGGGTACAGGCACAGATCGTGGGCATGAGCTCATTTGTTGTGGCTTCAGATTGAATGGCAGGAGTTTGGCTGCTCTGCAGGAGGGCAGGGAAGGAGGCTGGGACCAGGAAAGGCTGTCATTCCCCTTGGAGATACATCTGGAAATGTTCTTTATTCTTTCCTGTGAGGGTGGGGAGGTTGGCAGAGAAGCTGCCCCATCCCTGGAAGTGTCCAAGGCCGCATTGGATGGGGCTTGGAGCAGCCTGGTCCAGCAGAAGGTGTCCCTGACCATGGCACAGATGTTGGGGTGTTGCTTGCTGGTTCCATGGAGCAGGAGGGGTAGGGATGAGGAGTTTAAATGTGGGAATCCACTGGGTTGGTTAACGAGGAGCTGCTCTCCTGTCGGGCCCGGTGTTGGTGTTGTGTGGCAGGGGCTGGAGTCTGTCTGTGACTTTGTCCTTGTTCTCAGTTTGCCTGTCCTGGCTAATGGGTGCCACTGCTCCCTCGCTGCCTCCCGGCTGCCCAGATGTCCTGGGGTTGAAGCCAGCAGTGCTTTCATCCTCCTTCTCTTCCTCCTCCCTGCAAAGCTCAGATGACTCCCCCTTCCCTTCCATCCCTTTCGTGGCCTTTTGAGGTCCCTCACAGACGTGTTTGGTCTCAGTGTGTGGCTTGGACTTGGTATGCCCTGGGCAGAATAAAAACCATTCTGAACTGTTTCCGTGGCCCATTGAGGGGACAGGGGACGACTGTGGGTGGTTGTGCCCAGGGCTGGCTCTGCCATTCCCAGCCAGACTCATTCCTCACTGCTCCAGCCCTGCATTCCTGTGCCTCCATCCTCTGGGGGTGCTCAGGGATGCTGGGGGGGCTCTGACCCACACCCAGGACAGGGTGGACAGGGAGGGCCCCCAGTCCTGAGCAGGGTGACTGGGCTGGGTGTCACCCCTGCTCCTGCAGCTTTGTCCCAGCTGGCACTGCTCCCTGGGCTGGGACCAGCACAGCCTTCCCTGCTGGATCATCCTGAAGCAGCAGAGCTGCCATAGCCAGGCCAGTCCATCCCAGGGCAGGCTCCCCTCTCTGTTCCCCTTTCCCAGGGGATTGTGTGGGATCCGGGCTGGGGTCTGGTGTGCACTGGGCTGGCCCCTGGCCAGGGGTAAACAGCTCCTTTGTTTTCCTGCAGAAGTACGAGGGATTATGTTCTGTTGAGCTCACTCTGTCTCCCACTTGGTGTTGTGCAGCCACAGGGAATCAGCTCCTCCCTGGAGCTGAGTGAATTGTTTGTGAAATGGGAAGGGTGCTGGTTGTCTCCTGTAGGGAGGTGAGCTTGAGAGGGGCATCGTGTAAAGGGGATGGCTCATCCAGCTCCTAAATTAGGAGGGATTGAAGCCAAATTGTGGTTCTGCAGCCCTGGATTTACCACTCTGCAAATGCTCTGTTGTGAGCTGGGGAAGGCTCTTCCAGCCGGGATCTGTGCCTCCCCTCTGACTCTGATTAAACGTGCTTAAAAATGAAACGAACTTATTAAACGTGCTTAAAAATGAAACGAAGGCTGCGTGGTTGTCGGTAATTGTTGTGCAAATGTGATACTCCCTGCAAGCTGTGGAACAGGCCAGGGCTGTGTTTACCCGGAGAGGCAGCCGGCTTTCCAAGTGTAATGAGTCAGCTCCGCGAACAGAAGGGGCGCAGAATTAATCTGGCATCCGTCTGGCCTTTTCTCAGTTAAACAGGTTTTGGAAGCTCCACGTGAATAGGTGCCTACCCTGGTACGAGCAGCCACAAAGGCTTGGGAGTGGGCACGATTTTTTGGGGAGTACATTGGCAGCGTGTGGGTCACGGGGTGCTTTGAGCGAGGCGGGGAGCTGGGGTTGGGTTTTGGCTGCTGGTGGGAGCAGAGCGTGGGCCAGACCCACCATCAGCAGAGGTTTAATATCCACTGCAAGGTGTAAATAAATCTCCCTTGCCCAGCAGCTCATCTGAATTTCCACCTCTTGGATTTGCAGTGAATATTGAAGGGAATATTGTCCTCTGCTCCTGCCTCCTCCCAGGCACGCGCTCCTTTCTCCAGTACCTGCACCTTAATGAGCCCCTGTAAGGGAAACCGAGGGGAAATAAGGAAATAACTCTTACATTTTCCCAGCTGGCTAATGATGCCTGGCAGAGACACATTCCTGGGGCTGGGAATGGCTGGAGCTGCTCCTGCAGGGACCCAGGGGATGTGCAGCATGGAGGGGACACAGTGGGCTCTGTCTCAGAGCTCAGCTGTCCCTGTGTCATGCAGGGGGGCAGGAGGAGGTTTTGTTCCTAAATATGGATTACAACCTTCCCAGAGCCCAGGCAGAGGGGCTGGGCTGGAGACTGAGCTGCCTTGGGAAGCACAGGCTCTGCTGGAAACACCAGCACTGTCTGTGCCTGGTGCCTTGCTCTGGGAATTTGTGCTTCTTCAGGGCTGGGCTGGGGCCTCTGAACCACCTTTAAAAACAAAACAAAACAAAAAACCAACCCAAAGTGTCCCAAGGCCTCTGAGTGTAAATAGAAGAGAAATTTTGAAGGGATTTCCAGGGAACTTTAAGTACAAGACCTCCCTCTCTCCTCCCTGAGAATTCCCATCTCCCCTGGACAATTTCCTGCAGTTGTGGCTCTGCAGAGCTGCTGCTGTAAGATGTAAATGGGGGCAATTTAGAGCTGCCAGGTGACAATTACACGGGGAAAGCTCCTGTTTGTGCCATTCCAGCCTCGGGTGGAGGAGGCCTTTGCTGCTGGGCTTGCTGGGAGTCCCTGCTCACAGATCCCCCATTGCACTGATGCTTTCCAGCCTCTGCTGTGGGCAGAGGAGATGTTCTTGTTCACCCAGCAGGGCCTTGGCTGCAGCTGCTGTTCTGAGCCCTGTGCAGCCCGTGCCTCGCTGTATTTCACATGGAGTTGCCTTTCCAGCCCTGTAGCCAGGCAACACACGAGTGCTCTGTCCTGCCCAGCTTGGCTTTCCCAGGCCAAGGTGCAGAGGGAGCTGTGACAAACCCCTCCAGGAACACCGAGCCCTCCGCCCTTCCTGCCGGCTGGCGATGGCAGCGTGTTCCAAAAGTGCATTTTAAAGGAGGTTCTGTCATTTGTTCGGTTCTGCAAGCGTGGCTGGGGAGTCAGTGTGGCAAACTGGGGTGCAGGGCTGTCCCAGCTCGGGGTCTGTCCCCCTGTCCCTGCGCTCAGGACAGAGCCACAGCTGCAGGAGGCTTTATGTGGGCTTGGGGAGATGCTGAGGATGAGGAGCAGGGGGCTGTTTCTCTTTGGTGGGACTTGATCCCTTCTGGGCTATTCCTTGCATATGGAACAAGCCATGTTTGCAGCTGCAGGATCCAGTTTGGAGTTGGCTTCTTCTCCCAAGAAACAAGAGATGGGATGAGAGCAAACAGCCTCAGGCTGTGCTGGGGGTGGTTCAGGTTGGAAATCAGGAGGAATTTCTTCATGGAAAGCATTGTCAGGCATTGGAAGGGTCTGCCCAGAGAGATGGCAGAGTTCTCATCCCTGGAGGTGTCCAGGGAAGCCCTGGACATGGCTCTCAATGCTCTGGGCTGGTGACAAGGTTGGGATTGGGCACAGGTTGGACTCGACGTTCTGGGAGGTCTTTTCCAAGCTCAGTCATTCTGTGATTCCATGTGTGAGTCCATGTGTGATTCTGTGCGATTCCATGTGTGATTCCGTGTGTGATTCTGTGTAATTCCATGTGTGATTCCNTGTGATTCCATGTGTGATTCCATGTGTGATTCCATGTGTGATTCCATGTGTGATTCTGTGTGATTCCATGTGTGATTCCATGTGTGATTCCATGTGTGGTTCCATGTGTGATTCCATGTGTGATTCCATGTGTGATTCCATGTGTGGTTCCATGTGTGATTCTGTGTGATTCCATGTGTGATTCCATGTGTGATTCCATGTGTGGTTCCTTGCAGCACCTCTGTTACTCTCTGGGAAGGTGCTGCAGCTTTTCCCCCATTTGAGGCTGCCCTGCCCTCGCGGTGTTGCCATCCAGGGGTTGGGAGGGGGATTTTTTGGGAATCCCCAGGAGTTTATCCCCCCACAGTGGACAGGTCTTTCTGAGATGTCTGACCTCCCTTCTCTCTCCCCACAGACGGTTGATGATGAGGCGATGGCAGCATAAATGAAGATCAAGTAAGGAAGGCAGAACGATGCCCAAGGGTGGGTGTTCTAAAACACCACAGTCAGAAGATTTCTCTCTCAGCAACGACATGGTGGAGAAACAAACGGGGAAAAAGGTAAAAGCAACCTGCCCTCCTCTGGGGATGCTGCTCTTTGGAGCCTTGAAGCCTTGGCATTGTTTGGCATGGCAGGAGGCTGTCCTGGGCACTTACCTGGGGTTTACCTTGGTGCCTTGGTGCTCTGCCAGCTGATGGGGTTGGCTTTATTTCCCTGTGGCTGGAAATGCTGTGCTCACCTGGACCCACGTCAGCTGAGCAACAGGGACTGCTTTGGAAGATTCTCTTCTGCAAGTTCTGTGTTTTTAGAGGTTTCTGCACTAAGCGGTGGAAGACTGAAGTGATGTGGTGATGGTGCAAGTGTGTGCTGGGTGAGGGAGGAGCTGCTCCTCCTCTGGGTGGAAATGCAGGTCCTTGTCAGCACGGCTGGTCTGGCTTTCCCCTGCAGCACAGCTGGACCGGGCTCAGCCTGGGAGTTGCTCTGCTGAAATTGCTGCTTCTGAGGGTTGATTTGAGGTGTTGTCTGTTTTTTGGCGTGGCTTAGGTGAAACTACTGAGATGAAATTTGGGTTTAAGGAAAAATTCCTTCACACATCTCCTCTTTGTCCCATTTTGCTCCAGGCATGAGCCCAGTCTGCTCTCATTCAGCTTTTTTCTCCCCTTCTCAGTATCAGTCATTTGCAGTCAATTGCTGTGCAGAAAACTCTGCAAATGTTACTTTTAAATAAACATGAAAACCTACATCTACTGAATTCTGCTAAGGAACAAATCTCCTCCACTTCTCTTTCATCTCCTTGCTCCAGTTTCTCAGCATTCCCCTGGGAGTTTCTGCCAAGCCCCAGGAGCTGAGGCTGGGCACGGTGAGCCCCAGCTCTGTCACTTCCCCTGCACCCCAGTGGTGGTGGCAGTAACTCCTTGCATGACTGAGCTCACACCATTGACAAAATGAGGAAAATACAAAATAACCAGCAGGAAAACCCCAGGCAGGATTTGGTTGTGGAGCACTTTGGTGGCATCTGCCACGTTCCCCTTTCTGTGTCACTGCACCTGGGTCGGTGCAGGAGTGCTGTGGGGCTTCTAGGAGGGGCAAAATTGGGGGGAATAATAAATAATAAATAATAAANGAAAATAGGGCTGTTGGAGGGGGGCAGCTGCCCGGTAGCAGGGGAGGGTGCCAGCATTTACCCTGGCAGAGGAGGCTGTGCCCAGCAGTGCAGGATATGTAAATACAGGCTGGGTAAGAAGCTTAGTGCTGGCACAGGTGCTTGGGGAGGGAGAGGATCAGTTGGAATGTGAATCAGCTCCCATTTTATTCCATCCACTCCTGCAGCTTAAGGGCTGTGTGTTATTTACAGAGCAGGTTTGTGGGGGCGCGGGGCACGCCGGGAAGCAGAGTTATCTCCTGCTGCCTCAGGAACTGGGACACAATTCCTGCCTCCCATCCAGGGCCAGGCCTGCCACAGTGCCACTGAGAGGGCACAGGGCAGGGTTCTGCTCCTTTAATTCTGGCTTTTTCAGCGGAGGAGACGCTCACAGGCTCGTGTGTTCCAGGGGCTGAGCTGAGCTGCAGCCTGAGTGGCTTTTGCCCTGTTTCTGGTTAATTCTGAAGCTGAGCTGGAGCAGTGACTCAGGGGAAAAGCACTTCGACCTCCTCCCTGCAGACGCTGCTGTACCTGCCTGTCAGCAGCCGCTGCCTTGCATTTATCTTGCCTTTGTCAACACCCTCAAAGGCCTGAGCTGGGGCTTGGCACAGCTCCCCTGGGAGGCTGGAGAGGGAGGGCAGAGCCCGGGCTGGGCACAGGGACCTGCCGTGGGCACAGGGAGAGCGTGGCCAAGGGATGCCAACCAAGTGTGTTCCTCTTCATGTGACCTTAATATCAGTAGTTGATTTGGCATTAAACAGGTTTAACGTGCCTGTTTGCAGAGCTGCAGTGTTTGCTGTTTGCTGCAGTGTGCTCTGCAGCTCTGGCAGATGGAGGGGGGTCCTGGTGCTGCAGGGGGCTGAGTACCACAGGGGACAAGGGGGCTGTCCTTGAGCTCAAGGAGGAGAGGTTTAGATGGGATCTTGGGAAGAAATTCTTCCCTTTGAGGGCGGGCAGGCCCTGGCACAGGTGCCCCGAGCAGCTGTGGCTGTCCCTGGATCCCTGGGAGTGTCCCAGGCCAGGTTGGACAGGGCTTGGAGCACTCTGGGGTAGTGGAAGGTGTCCCTGCCTGTGGATCCGATGAGTTTTGAGGTCCCTTCCCACCCAGACCATTCCAGGATCCTGTGATCACCAACTTTGGCACCTGAGTTCTGTGCTGGATCAGGATCAGCTCTCAGGGGAGCTGCCCTGTCCCAGAGAGCTCATTGCAGGGGGAACTCCTGGCTCTCTGCTCCCTGCCCTTCACAGGAGGGACTGGGGAGCCTGTGGGATGCAGCCCTGGGAGTGACATGGATTAAGGAGCGTGTCTGAGGGCGTTGGATGCTCCGTGCTGCTGGGTGAGCAGCTCTTTCTCCCAGGGTTAGTGGAGCCCTTATAAGGCTGCACAAGCCTGCCCGGGGCGGGTGCTGGCAGCCCCCGGGCTCCTCCTGCTCCCTTCAGCCTGCAGGCTTTTGTAAAAATCTGCATGCCATATATGAGTAATTCTCCTTTCTGGTCTAGATGCACAGATCCCCGGAGCAGGAGGAGATTACTCATGACTTAGGCTGAGCAGAGCACCACAGCAAGGGTTACATCAGTTGTCAGAAGCATTTCCTGATGGGCTGGCCTGGCTGCGTGGTTACACCGTGTGCTCAGCACAGCCTTTGCCTCGTTATGGGGAAATGCTCCCTCTTGCATAGTCAAAAGTGCATTTTTGCTGCAGTGAACACCAAGCAGAACAGCACTTACCCTGCTTTTTGCTTGTAGGAGCTGGCAGAGGTTAAAAAACTTGAGGTTTTTTCTCCTTCCCCTTCTCCCCTTTTCAGAAAAGGGAACCTGGGCCTTGTTTTTCAGTTCTTCATGAAATCTGTTGTGTTGTCAGGGCTTTTCAGACTGGATGAGTGAGTGCTGGGCTCTGTGTCCAGCACAGAGTCACCCACCAGGGTGTGAAACCTGCAGGGATCTCTGGGTGACTGAAGAGATGACATTTCAGTGAAGTTAATCAGCCTGTGCTCATCACTGGGTCATATTTCTTACAAACTTTGGTGCCTGAGGCACAGGAATGGGGCTTCAGCTCCACTCACCTCCATGCTCCACATGTTTTATTGCAGCACTGATAACAACAAAACCTCAAAGTTGTGGAATTCTGTGTGTGTGCATGTGTTGTACTCTGCCTTTGGGAAGGCTATGAGTGGCCCAGATTTAGGGGAATTGTTTGGTTCTCACCACATCCAGTTGCTCTCTGGGTAAAACTGCATCCATTCCTTTGTGTAATGCAGGGTGCATTCTTCTGCCCCCTCTCCCTTGCTGCTGGCAGGGCCAGGTCAGACCCACTGGTGCAGGGAAAGTCCCTCTGTGGCAGAATTTGCTTTTTGCAGCGTGGGCTGTTTGCCCACAGCAGGAGCCTGACGTGGGGCATCGCCCAGGGCACCGCCCTGGAGCCCTCCTGGCCTTCTCCTCTCAGGCTGCCCGTGCTGGTTTTGTTCATTGCTGCCTAATTTTCACTGACATCACAACCTGAAAGGCTTGGAGCTGGTTTTGGAGAACAAAGGGCTTGGGGGATTTCCATGGCTGGCAGTGCAAGTCTCTGCAGAAGCGCTGGGCTGCGAGTCAGGCTCTGCTGGAGTGAGGTGACGGGGCTGGAAATAGAGATTTCTTTGCATGGCTTTGTAAGTTCTAGAATTGTGCACTGGTTTGGGTTGGAAGGGACCTTGAAGCTCATCTCATCCCTTCCACTAGGTCAGGTTGCTCAGAGCCCCATCTCAAGAGCTCGGTCTTACAGAAATCTGCATAAAAAACCCCACAGGATTGGTTTTTTTGCTCTGAGGACTGGCCTTTGGCCAGTCTGTGTGTCACAAGTGCCCTGAGCAGATTGCTATCAGGGTCTGTGGTGCTGGTGGGAGATGCCCTTCCATCCCCACCCTGCAGCTTCTCACTCTGGGTGGCTGCTGGGGCCAGTCCTGGTGGGTTTGTGCTCCAACCACAGCAGCTGAGAGCGGCTGTGATGCCTCTTTTCACTTTTGCAAGAGGAGCTCAAGGTGGGTTCTTACTCATACAGCAACTCCACTGCAAGTGTAACGTGGCAGGAGGGGATTTTTTCTGCACTCAGGGCTGCTGACTCCCCTTTGCCAAAGCAGCTTTTGTTAACACCTGCAAAGGGGAACTTCTGAGCTCTCGACTCTTCCCCATCCCCAGACTCCTGTCCCAGCCTTGGGGAGCCCCAGCTCTTACACAGGGCTGTTCATACAAGTTTCTCTGCCATGTCAGGCTGGATGGGGCTCTGAGCAGCCTGATCTAGTAGAAGGCATCCCTGCCATAGGCAAAAAGGGTTGGGATGAGATGAGCTTTGAGCTCTCTTCCAACCCAAACCTCTCCAGGATTTCATGATTCTAATTTGGATTTGTTCCATTTGTGAAACCTGATTCCAGGGAGTCTGAGCTTACTTTAAACATGAGAAGACCTAAAAATGAAACCAGGTTTTACTGGAGTAAAGGACAACATTCTCCATTACAGAATTGGAAATAATTAGGGAAGTAAAGCTTAAAATAAGAAAACGAAAACTTTCAGGAATTGGACCCTCCAGCTGCCTTGATGCTGCTGCAGGCATCCCCGGCAGGTCACTGCTTTCCAGGGGGAAGCAGAGGCTGGATCTTCCTGGCTCCAATTAGTAGAAAAGGTTATAATTGGTAGAAAAGGTTATAATTGTTAGAAAAGGTTATTGTGTAGCTGCTGTGTGAAATCATGTTCAAAGCTGCCGCCGCTCCCTGGCCAGGCTGTGCCAAGCTGTGCTGTGCTGGGCTGAGCTGAGCTGGGCTGAGCTGGGCTGAGCTGGGCTGTGCTGGGCTGAGCTGGACTGAGCTGTGCTGTGCTGGGCTGTGCTGGGCTGTGCTGGGCTGAGCTGTGCTGTGCTGTGCTGTGCTGGGCTGGGCTGTGCTGTGCTGGGCTGAGCTGAGCTGAGCTGAGCTGGGCTGTGCTGGGCTGGGCTGATCTGTGCTGGGCTGAGCTGTGCTGGGCTGTGCTGTGCTGT
>VXBR01008248.1:172348-190831 GCA_013400215.1 Cisticola juncidis
CCAGCGTCCCCATGGCCTGCCAGCGCCGCACCGTGCGGTGGAGAAACCCCTGAGAGGTTTTCCATCACTGCCCTGCTCTCCTGCTGCCCCTCTCCCTGGCAGCTGGGGCTGGGTTCAGTCTGTGTCTGCACACAGAGCCAGCCCAGCTGCACTGAGTCCCTCTCAGTGTGCCCTGGGATCCCTGTGGAGCTGCCAAAGCGCTTCCAGCAGCCCTGGGTTTGTGCTCCCCATTGCAGCACTGCCCAGAGTCTCGTGTGGGCACGGGAACCACCTTCAGGCTGGTGCTGAAACCCCTTTGTCCTGGGAATGTGCTCCTGCTCAGCCTTTGCAGCCTCTCGGGCTCCGTGTGAGGAAAGGCAGGAGCAGTTCCCAGCTCAGCTGCTCTTTCCCCTTTAAGCCTGCGCACGCGGTTCCTGCTGGCGTCAGCGTGAGGGAAGAGCCGAGCAGGATCCCCGAATTAAACCAGGGCTGATGCTCGGGAGGTTTGCAGAAGGGCTGAAGCAATCAGCAAACAAGCTGCTTTAAAAATAGCTGCATGGAGGTGTGGCTCATCCCGGGCTCCTGGAGCATCCGTGGGCTGCCGTGGTCTTCCTCCCCTGGGATCTGTGTGCACGGTCCAGCCAGCACACCCCCCATATCTCTGGGTTTGCACTTGCTGAAGGGGTTTTAGTGCCAAATAAGCTTTTTTCTCTCAGCTGAGGTGGGTAATGCTGGCAGAGTTTCTCTCCAGTCACTCTGTGTTGCTGCAGGGTTTTCCAGAGGCGCAGTTAAGTGGGGGAAAAGGAGCAGCCTGCAGGAGCTGCTGAGCTGAGATCTCCGTGCAGGGACACCTTTAAATCTGCTGCAAATCTGCTTCTGAGTAAAATCCCCTGGGCTGGAACAGCACACGTGCAGCTCTGTGAGCCTGGGACCAGCCAGGGCTGGGAGAGCCAGCCCAGTGCCAGGCAGAGCCCTCACCCTGCTGAGGCTCAGGATGGGGAGTGGATGGTGGGAGCAGCTCTGTCTCCATCCTCTGCTCATGTTTCAGACCCAGTTAAGGATCTTGCTCATGTGGTCCCTTCACATTGCCTGAGGATTGTGCCATGCAGGGAGCTGGAGGCTGCCACGCTGCCCACACTGCCAGCCCTGGAGCCACAGAACCCCAGAATCATGGAATGGTTTGGGTTGGAAGGGAGCTTCAAGCTGATCTCCACCCCTGCCATGAGCAGGTACACCTTCCACTGGACCTTTAGGGTAGGTTGTCACACCAGGTGTCTCAGGTCCCATCCAGCTGGCCTTGAACCCATCCTGGTGGGAAGCAGGAGCCCGAGTCCTCGGCTGCCTCCCCATAGCGAGCGAGAACGCGGCAGCCGCACTCCAATTTATTTTTATCTTGTTGATCACATGCTCTGTAATGTTAAATGTTCTGTGGAGGAGGAAATTTCTGCAACTGCAGAATGAATAGGAGTTTAGGGGGTTTGGGTTGAACTTGATAATCAATTTTTTGCAAATCCCAGGCTCCTGCTGACAACCTGCAGCAGCCGAGGGATATTAATGAAAATGTTCCCATTCTAATTGTGGCTGGGTACGTGTGGAGCAGCCCTGGGCATCGTGTACTTCAGGGACTGCTTGGTGGCACCAGCCAAGATGTGACCCCTCCAGCGTCTTCATGCCTGGCTTTGGGGCATGGCTGGATGTGACCAAGGCTGGGGGAAGCCAGGCCTGGCTGGATGTGACCAAGGCTGGGGGAAGCTAGGCCTGGCTGAGCAGGGTTTGAGCAGCTTGGAGAGTCTGAGGAGGAGCAGGGAGGAGCTGCACACATGGATCAGGTGTCCCTGTGTCCTCTGGCAGGACACACAGCTCAGCAGCGTGGCTCCTGGAGCCACCCCGCCAAAGTTGTCTTCCCGTAAGCACACTGGATTTAATTTTATTTTAAGCCATTAAAAAGCTGTCCTAGGATCTGATTTCATCTTCCAGCTCTGTTGCAGCTGCCAGGATGACCAAAATGTGGTTTCAGAGTAGACTGGGATTCGCCTTCAATGCAGACGTGTTTCCAGGGCTTGCATTACACAGAATTATGGAATGGTTCGGGTTGGGAAGGACCTTAGGGCTCATCTTATCCCACCTCTGCTGTGGGCAGGGACACCTTCAGTAGACCAGGTTGCTCCAAGCCCTGTCCAGCCTGGCCTTAGACACTTCCAGGGATCCAGGGGCAGCCACAATGAGCAGAGGGCTTTGAAGAGGGGTGCCAATGCTCTCTGGTTGAGAGGTTCCCTGGAACAGTTGTTATTTCTTACAGGAAATGTGTAAATGTACATGATCCCAGGAGCAGGGGTGGATGGAAATCACCTGCTCCAGGTGGGCCCTGAGAGCAGAGGTTGGCAGCTCTGTGCACTGTGCCCAGAAAAGGTTTCTGGAGCTGGCTGTGCCTCAGCTGTGGAGCTGCAGGAACAGAACATCCCCACACACTGCTGCCCTCATCTGCCAGAGAGCTTTCCTGGCTGCACTTTGGTGGGTGAAGGAGGAGATGTGTGCTGTGGTGCACACAGTGGTGGCCGGGTGTGACCCTGCCCGTGGGTTCCACCTGACCCACGGACTCTGCGGGGGCCCCGCGGGCTCGGCCGTGTGCCCGTGACCCCCATGGAGCGTGACAGGGGCTGGGCAGAGCTGGGAGAGGCTGCAGGATGGTGTCTTTTCACTGTGGTGAAGGTACTCAGGCACCTTCAGGTTGTCCAGAGAAGCTGTGGCTGCCCCATCCCTGGAAATGTCCAAGGCTGGGTTGAAAGGGGCTTGGGGCCACCTGGGTTGGTGGAAGGTGTCCCTGCCTGTGGGGTGGGAGTGGATGAGCTCCAAGGTTCCTTCCCACCCAGACCATTCCATGGGTTGTGTAATTGTGGTTTGGGGGTGGTTGCTCTTGGTCTCCCAGCAGGAGCTGCCGTTGCAGCTGGATAATTTAGGAAAGCAAGTGTCAAGCTGGGATTTGGGATGACAAGCCAGGAACTTCTGGGGTTTCTTCTTCCTCTCCCCTCATGTTTGTTCAGGATTATTTTAGAGGGTTGCAGAACACCTGAGGGCAGGTGTGAGCAGCCACTTTGGGAGGAAAGGACCAGCCTGGTGCTCCCCACACCTGTTTGGCTGCAGCCTGCTTGCTTTGGTGGTGATGATGATGCTGGGTGTGATGGGCACATTTCTGAGCTGTCAGCCTGTATCTTCCAGCTCTCCTTGTTGATGCTGTGCAGTGCCCCCAGCTGGGTCCGTGCTGTGATGGTGTCAGTCTCTGTAGGCTCCTCCAGGCACCCTGGCATGGGATGGAGGCTCCTAAAGCAGGATGGGAGGTGCAGCATTGGCTGTGGCCCCTCAGAGGATCTGTTCCCTCTTTCCTGTGCTGCTCTTTGGTGGTGGAGGGGAATGGGAGGCTCTTGGAGGAGCAGGAGTGGGGCCTGCCCTGGCTGCACCCTCAGCGCTGTGAGCCTGGGTGGGTGCTCCAGGTGCCAGTGCTCCCACTGCAGGGATCCATCTCCCAGCACTGGGATCTGTCACAGGGATCCAGCACAGGGATCCAGCACAGGGATCCAGCACAGGGATCCAGCACAGGGATCCATCACCAAGCACAGGGATCCAGCACAGGGATCCAGCACAGGGATCCATCACCCAGCACAGGGATCCAGCACAGGGATCCAGCACAGGGATCCAGCATAGGGATCCAGCACAGGGATCCATCTCCCAGCACAGGGATCTGTCACAGGGATCCATCACAGGGATCCATCATCCAGCACAGGGATCCNGGCTGCACCCTCGGCGCTGTGAGCCTGGGTGGGTGCTCCAGGTGCCAGTGCTCCCACTGCAGGGATCCATCTCCCAGCACTGGGATCTGTCACAGGGATCCAGCACAGGGATCCAGCACAGGGATCCAGCACAGGGATCCAGCACAGGGATGCATCACCAAGCACAGGGATTCATCACCCAGCACAGGGATCCAGCACAGGGATCCATCACCAAGCACAGGGATTCATCACCCAGCACAGGGATCCAGCACAGGGATCCATCGCTCAGCACCAGCTTTCAGCACTGTCAGTGCCATGCCCAGGCAGGAGGATGGCATTCAGGTGCAGTGACACTCACGGCTGTGTCCCCGTGTCCTGTCCCACAGAGAAGCAGGGTCCTGAGCGGAAGAGGATCAAGAAGGAGCCCGCCACCAGGAAGCCTGGCCTGCTCTTTGGGATGGGCCTGTCGGGGATCCGGGCAGGGTACCCGCTCTCCGAGCGCCAGCAGGTCGCTCTCCTCATGCAGATGACAGCAGAAGAGTCTGCAAACAGCCCAGGTGAGAGGGGAGGGGGTTTGTTCTGAAGGCTGGGCAGACAGGGAGGAGGCTCCCAAAAGTCTGGAATTCTGACTCCTGGGGTCACCAGAGGTTCAGGCACAGCACCAGGGCTGAGCTGCCACCCCCAGCATGGGGCATTGCTGCTCTGGGGGGTCTCACTGCTCGCACAGGGCGCTGCAGGTGACTTCAGGTGTGACACCCCTGGGATCCACACGTGGCTCTGGCTGCCCTTCCTTTTTCCAGTGTCCCTCAGGTCCAATCCAGGCCACCCAGCCTGCCCTGGAGCTTTGCTTCCATGGGAGCCTCCTCCACCTCAGCTCTGTGTTTCCCACTGGCCTTTCAGGCTATCTCAGTAAAGGATAATGGGGAATAAAAACAAAATACCATCCTCTGCAGGTTTTTAATGTTTCTTTTCGTGGAAGGGGATAAGATGTGTAACCACCACAGCTCTTAACTTGAGGTGTGGAGCAGCTGGAATGTGTTTACCACGGATTTTGTGTTCTAGTAGTTATTATCTGTTGAAAACATGCCTCCCCTTGTTTTTTAGGGGCTCTGTGCTATCTATGTTCTCACATCCACATCCTACACATAACACTGCAGCTTTTGGGCAGAAAAACACCAGTCTCACTGCTTATGTTGCAGTTATTTGGGAAAACTAAAAAGGAAAAAGCTGCAGAGCATTCCAGTGTTCTCCCAGGAAATGCAGTCTCCTCCCAAGGCCGTCAGACCTCACATTGCTCGGTAAAAGGCCGCTTCCCTCGGGAGCTGAGGTTTGAGGGTGAGGAGCTGCATTGTCTGCTGCACATCACGGGATTGCCCACAGCCTTTGCCAGGACTGCAGCTCCCCAGTGGGTCTGGCAGCCCGTGACTCCCACCTCCATGGGACACACAGGCTGCTCTGTTCACATCCACTCCACAGCCTGGCTTGCCTCTTGCTGCCTTGTGGTGAATATTTTGGGGAAAGTGAGACGAAACGTGGTGCACGAGCTCCCTCTAAGGGCTCAGGAATTCTGTGGAATGGCAATCCCTGACTCTGTGTCTCTCCTCCCTGCAGTTGACACAACACCAAAGCATCCCTCTCAGTCTACAGTTTGTCAGAAGGGAACTCCCAACTCTGCCTCCAAAACCAAAGATAAAGTAAATAAGAGAAACGAGCGAGGAGAGACTCGGCTGCACCGCGCTGCCATCCGCGGGGACGCCCGGCGCATCAAGGAGCTCATCATCGAGGGTGCAGATGTCAATGTGAAGGACTTTGCAGGTAACAGCCCAGCAATCCCAGCCCTGTTCACAGCTGCTGGCATCTTCCACCTCCAAGAAGGCTCCCACCAGCAAAAATAGTTTGTTTCTAATGTGGGGTTGCTCATTGGAAAGAGGGGATTTGCCAAAAATTGTGATTTTGCTCTTTGAAGAGGAAAAAGTATTTTTGCTCCTTATTAAAAAAAAGCCAAAAACCAAACAACAACAAAAAAGACAGATAAAAATGGCCCCCAAAGCATCAGTTTTCTTGTTGGAGTTTGGGAGCAGAATTCCTAGGTTGTGCAGTCTGCTTGAGGTGGTGAAGCTGGGCTGGGCAGGATCCAGAGAACCCCTGGGGCTGTTGTGGCTCCACTCACCAAACCTGACCAGGCCACTCTGGACCATTTGCTTCTGCCCTTGCATGGGGTGCCATGCTGGAAGTCCAGAGGGGGATTTGAAGGAGAGGTGGGCTGGTTGAGCTCTATTTTCACTTAAAATAGAAGGAATTATGTGCACAGAAATACTGCTGAGAGTGGGTTTGTGAAGTCATCACTCTGAAGTTGGGGGACTGATGCCTGTGAGTTTTTGGGGGCTGTTTTTGAGGACTGAATGTGGGGGTGCTACTGATGGGGAGGAATGTGAAGGGCAAGGTTAGGCTCTCCCCAGGCACACAAGTTGGAGGAGTTACTGACCATCCTGACCCTCAGCTCAGGAGTAGTTCCACCTTCTCCTTCTCCTCCTCCTCCTCCTCAGCAGTGCTGCCAAGCTCCTGCTGAGGGTTTTGGGATGACACGGGAACATCCCTGAGCCCTGCAGGGAGCAGGCAGCCATGGGATGCTGCTGAAGGGGTGATGAAGGTGGGGGGGGGCCAGATCAGCCTTTCCTCGGTGTGTCCTAGAGCCTGACTTTGCTCTTTGCTGTTCTCTTCGCGTGATTTTGGGGCTATAAATAGACGTGGCTGTTCCTCCACCCGTGTGATTAATCCCAGTGCCAGACTGAAGTATCAGTTGTGATTAATTCCGGGCACAGGTGCCCCCTCCAAAGGCTGCGAGCGAAGGTACCGAGCGCGCTCCCACGGCGCTATCAGCAAAACACCGGAGCAGCCGCGCCGGGGAGCTTCAAAACAGCCTCTGCTTAAAAATAGGCTGTTTGAACATGAGAAAATATTGTGTTCTGTGCTCTTCAGAGATTTGTTTGAGAGCTGGAGCCGCCGTTACTGTGGAGACGCTGCTGTTTGGTTTCCCCCCAAGTTCTGTGTTTGGAGAGCCCACAGAAAATCTGTGTGGGGGTTTGAGCCCTGTCTGCAGTCTGAGCTCAGGCCTGGTCTGGACACCAAAATTTCTCTTACAGAGGGATTGGAACCTAAAGGAGCTTAAGGCTGAAGAAGGTTGTTTTCACAGGATCATGGAGTGGCAGAACAAGAGGGAATGGCCTGAAGCTGACATAGGGCTGGTTAGATGGGGTGTTAGGAAGAAATTCTTCCCTGTAAGGGTGGTGAGACCCTGGCACAGGTTGCTCAGAGAAGCTGTGGCTGCCCCAGTGGTGGAAGCATTGAAGGCCAGATTGGAGGGGACTTGGAACAACCTGGGATAGAGGAAGGAGTCCCTGCCCATGGCTGGGGGTGGAACTGGATGAGCTTTAAGATTCCTTCCAACCCAAACCATTTCATGATGGTGTAAAGGGGAATGGATTTCAAATGACATCAGCAATTCTCCTTATTTCCTACATAAAACTTTCCATTTCCAGGGGTTGTGTTATGTCTGGTGGATGCTCTGAGTGTAGCACATGGTGTGACCAGAGGGAGAGGTGGGATCAGCTCTGTGACTGCCTGGCAGGAGCAGCAGGGCAGAGCTGCAGGTTCCTTCCTGCTGTGCCATGGGGATCCGGGCAGACACAGCCACCTTGGCCACCAGAGCAGCACAGCCCTGACCACGCTGAGCACGATGTCTCAGTGTCACTGTGTCACTGTGGCCGTGTCCTGAGTGTCCCTGTCCTTTCCCAGGCTGGACGGCGCTGCACGAGGCCTGCAACCGGGGCTACTACGACGTGGCCAAGCAGCTGCTGGCGGCGGGCGCCGAGGTGAACACCAAGGGGCTGGACGATGACACCCCCCTGCACGACGCCGCCAACAACGGCCACTTCAAGGTGGGGCTGCTGGGTCACTGCTGCCTCAAGGGGCTCTGCTGGGAACCTGTGCTTCCAGCAGCCTGCTGGGAAAACTCAGAGGTTCTGGGTGGTGTTGGCTCATTTCCCATAGAGTGGGCAGGAATTTGGGTTCAAGGCCAGGTTGGATGGGGCTTGGAGCAGCCTGGGGTAGTGGAAGGTGTCCCTGCCCATGGCAGGAGGTGGGATGGGATGGGCTTGAAGGTCCCTTCCAGCCTAAATTATTCCCTGATTGTGTGGATTTCCCTCTCTTAGAGCTGTTCAGTGTTTTAGTTGGTGCTCCCCTGTACAGGGGATAGTTCATTCTTCTGGAATTGGGACAGGAGCATGATTTTGTGCCTTGTTCTTTCTCTCTCTTTCCTGCCTGGGTTGGTTCTTAGAATCACAGGATCATTAAGGTTGGAAAAGACCTCCACAATTCATTGAGGCCAACCATTAACCTGCTGCTGCCAGTGCAGCACTAAACCCTCTCCCTAAATGTTTTTTGAGCACTTTCAGGGATGGTGATTCCACCACTTTCCTGGGAGTGTTGCTGGGGCTTCTCTCTGAGGTTAGTACCACAAGGCATGTCCTGAAGACACCACTCTTTTAGTTATGTATGAAAATCAGGCATAAAAACCCTGGAATCACAATATTGTGAGCATCTTCAAGCCTCAGTTTCTCTTTTCAGGTGGTGAAATTGTTGTTGCATTATGGAGGGAACCCTCATCAAAGCAACAGGAAGGGCGAGACGCCTTTGAAAGTAGCGAATTCTCCCACCATGGTGAACCTGCTCCTGGGGAAGACCACGTACCCCTCCAGTGAAGAGAGCTCCACAGGTGAGATTGGCCTTTCTGTGGCCGTGGCAGTGACAGCTGTGGCCTGCAGCTAACACAGGGACTTTAATAGGACAGTGAAGTTGGAGTCTTGTCAGATGCTGCTGTGCTCAGGAGTCCACCTGTAGCTATAACCCAAATTCAGACAACAAAACCCCCAGCTTTAGCATGGGGGGCTGTTTGTCCTGGAAGCCAGTGTTCAGATTGCTTCCCTGGTGCAGTTGGGATGTAGGATTACAAGCCAGATGCAGGTAAATGGATGTCTAGCCTTTGGAAGGTGGGTAAAAAAATGCAGGTTGGAGCTGGAGGAGCTTCCTTCCAAAACAATCCTCCAACCTGGCATTCTGAGCTGTTGGCTGCCAACTTGCAAAGGCAGATTGAGGCCAGAGGGCATCCGGGCTGCGTGCAGGGGTTGGTGTGTGCAGGAGACCAATGATGTTCCCTCCCTTGGTCATTCCTTAACACGCTGTTCTCCTCTCTCTGCAGAGACCTCAGAAGAGGAGGACGCTCCTTCCTTCGCTCCCTCCAGCTCCGTGGATGGCAATAACACAGACTCAGAGTTTGAGAAGGGTTTGAAGCACAAGCCCAAGGCCCAGGAGCCCCCCAAAACCATCACCCCAGTGAAGGATGAGTATGAATTCGATGAGGACGACGAGCAGGACCGGGTGCCGCCGGTCGATGACAAACATTTGCTGAAAAAGGATTACAGGAAAGAGACTAAAGCAAACAGTTTCATTTCCATACCCAAAATGGAAGTGAAAACTTATACTAAAAATAACACAATTACACCAAAGAAAGCTGCCCACCGCATCCTGTCGGACAGCTCGGACGAGGAGGAGACCAGCGTGGCCGTGGGCACGGGGGAGAAGCTGCGCCTCTCCACCCACTCCATACTGCCCAGCAGCAAAATCCGGGAGCCCGCCAGCACCAAGGCACCCAAGGAGAAAAGCAAAGTAAAAAAGAAGCGGAAGAAGGAGGCAAAAAGCAAAGAGGTTCGGTTTGGCAAAAAAAATGACAAGTTTTGTTCCTCTGAATCAGAGAGTGAAAACGTGGAGAGTGAGGAGGATGATAGAGACTCTCTACAGAGCTCTAGCTGTGTAAAGGACTCGAGGCTAGTGCTAAAGGAATCCTCCTTGTTTAACTCTCTGTCTGCCTCATCGACCTCTTCACATGGGAGTTTAGCATCCCAGAAACATAATCCCAATCTCACAGAGCAGCACTCCAAGCACTGGAGGACGGACAATTGGAAAACCATATCTTCTCCAGCTTGGTCAGATGTCAGTTCCCTATCGGACTCCACCAGGACGAGGCTGACCAGCGAGTCAGACTACTCGTCCGAGGACTCGAGCTTAGAGTCACTAAAGCCAGTCAGGAAGAAACCAGAGCACAAAAAGAAAAACACCCCCCACAACACTGTTTCTGAGAAAAAGAATTCATTCCATAGCAATGTGGATGGAGCAATTCCAAAGCTGGACAAGGAGGGGAAGGTTGTTAAAAAGCATAAAACAAAACACAAACATAAAAACAAGGAGAAGGGTCAGTGTCCCATCAGCCAAGACATTAAAATAATCAAAACATTTTCTTTTGAGTTTGAGGACTCTAAACAAAAGCCTGAGAAAGGCTTGTTAGTAGAGACAGAAAATCCAGTTGAAAACAAGTTGAAAGTGTTAAAGCACGATAGGGAACATGGTAAGAAAGAGGAAAAGCTCCCCAAAGGTAAAGCAGAGGAGAAGGAGTGGTTGTTTAAAGATGAGACTGGAAAATCCTCAAAAGAGGAGAAATCATTAAGAAAAATCAAAGATGGTAGTAAAGACCTGAGCAAATCCTTCAGAGAAGGATTGAGTAAATCAGAAAAAGAGAAACCTGTCAAGGAGAAATCTCCCAAGGAGGAGAAGCCGAGAATACACAAGGAGGAGAGAAAGAAGAAATCAAAGGACAAGCAGTCCAAATCTGAGAAGAAAAATGAGCTCAAGGAGGAGAAAGTTTCTAAACTGGAGAAAGAAAAATCCTTCAAGGAAGAGAAGGAAAAATGCAAAAAAGAAAAACTTTACAGGGAGGAGTCTGGGTTTGATGAGTTTAATAACAAAACTCAGTTTGCCGAAAGCGAGGACACAAAGTTCAGCCTTTCGGACGATCAGCAGGAGAGGTGGTTTTCAGACTTGTCCTCTGATTCATCCTTCGATTTCAAGGGTGAGGACAGCTGGGATTCTCCAATAACGGATTTCAGGGAGATTAAAAACGACTCAGTGGCAAAACTAATCATAGAACCCGTGAAAGAGGAAATTAAAGACAAGAAAAAGGAAAATAAAATGAAAGAGAAGAAGGACTACAACGAGAAGCGGAATGAAAAGGACACTTTCTTAAAGAAGAAGGAGAGGGATTATGTGGAGAAAAGCTCCGAGAAGAAAAAGGACCAAACAGACAGACACAAAGTTACTCCCAGTTATTTGCCTGAAAAGGATAAGAAAAGGAAGGATTCTGTGGAGACTGGCAAGGAGAGGAAAGAAAAAGACACAGGTGAAACCAACAAAGACAGAAAAGATTCCTCTGACGGCTCTAAAGAGCGAAAAGATCCCAAGACGAAGCAGGAGGAGCCCTATCGAGATGACTTCAAGGAGTACGGCTGTGAAACGTTCTTCAAGGATAAGTCTGACCCTGAGTTCAGTGGGAAAACCCTGGAGAGCTGGGAGAGGCACCATTCTGGGAAGGAAAAGGAGAAGAAAGATGCTCCTGATAAAGAAAAAAAAGAAAAGGTGAAGCCAGAAAAATACAAGGAAAAATCCAAAGAAGTCGACAAGGAGAAAAATGAAAAAGCCGCTCCAGAGAAAATCCTGAAGGACAAAGAACTAGAGAAGAGTTTCAAAGAGAAGAAAGAAACTAAGGAGAAGTACAAAGATCTTCACAGCAAAGACAAGGAGAGGAAGAGCTCTTTCGACCAGGTGAAGGAGAAGAAAGAGAAAAACTTTTCCACAGACAGAGACGATTTCTCCGAGAAGAAGGATGAGAAGAAGGGCAAGGAGAAGAGCTGGTACAGCATCGCCGACATCTTCACGGACGAGAGCGAGGACGAGAGGGACGAGTACAGCCTGGGGGGGTTCAAGGTGGGTGACTCTGGTGGCAGCGAGGGACATCGCCTGGACAGCCTGCAGGACAAGGACGACGGCGCGGCCGCCGAGAAGGAGCTGTACCCCGACAAGCACCGCAAGTACTCGTCCGAGCGGCAGCACTCGGAGAAGCAGAAGGACAAGGAGTCCAAGGAGAAGAAAAAGGACAAAGGAACATCGGAAGGGGGAAAGGAGAAGAAGGAGAAGAATTCCTTTGAGAAACACAAAGAGAAGAAAGATAAAGACTCCAGTGAGAAGTATAAGGACAGGAAGGAAAGAATGTCCATAGATTCCACTCAGGAGAAGAAGAACAAGCAAAAGCTCCCAGAGAAAGTTGAGAAGAAACACACCAGTGACGAGAAGGTGAAAAGCAAACACAAGGAAAAGCCAGACAAGGAGCATTCCAAAGAGAAGAAGTCTTCAAAAGGAGGGGAGTCGGAGAAGAGCCTGCTGGAGAAACTGGAGGAGGAGGCTCTGAATGACTACAGGGATGACTCCAATGACAAAATCAGTGAGATCTCCTCTGACAGCTTCACAGACAGAGGGCAAGAGCCAGGACTCACCAGCCTCTTCGAGTCTTCTAACCTCTCTCTGGCCGACGCCGCTGAAGAAAAGTTTAAGGACTCTCTCCCTTTACCCTGCCTCCAGGACAAACTCAAAGAGAAGGAGAGGCACCGACATTCCTCATCTTCCTCAAAGAAAAGTCACGAGAAGGAAAAAGCAAAAAAAGAGAAGACAGAGAAAAAGGAAAAATCAGAAGAATTCAAGGATTCCAGCAGCAGAAAGGATTCCACTCATTATGAAAAGGATTTCTCTGTGGATGGGGAGGCTTTTGGCTCTTCCTACAACATGAAGGCAGACGCTGATGAGGAACCGGAGAAGAGCATTGATTACTTATTTTCTGAAAAGAAGGATAAAAACGATTCTGAAAGAGAGCTGTCAAAGAAGGCGGAGAAAGAAAAGGCTTACGGTTCCAGCTCCACCAGCACAGCTAAAGAGAAAAAGAAGCGGGATAAACACAAGGAGAAATGGAAGGAGGAAAAGGAAAAGCACAGGGACAAACACGCAGATGGTTTCTTTAAACATCACAAAGATGAGCCAAAGTCAACACTCAAAGATAAGGACGGGCCTCAAGTTACCACCTTTAAAGATAAATCCAAGGAGGACAACCTCAAATTCGGGGAAACCAAACTGAAGGAGAAGCTTAAGGAGAATCAAGACAAAGACAAGTCAGAGTCCATAAAAATAAGCAATGGGAATGAAAAAATAACCCTTTCCAAAGACAGCGCCAAGAAGGACGCCAGGCCGAGGGAGAAACTTCTGGGAGATGGAGATTTGATGATGACCAGCTTTGAGAGGATGCTGAGCCAGAAGGACCTGGAGATCGAGGAGCGCCACAAAAGGCACAAGGAGAGAATGAAGCAAATGGAGAAAATGCGGCACAGGTCCGGAGACCCCAAGCTGAAGGACAAACTGAAAAGCTCGGAGGATGTGCGCAAGAGGAGCCTGGATCTGCCAGCCAAGAAGCCGCTAACGCTGGACACGCAGCTCAAGGACAAGAAACTCAAGGAGTTGGGTCCCCTGACTCCTATTCTGTCACCAGAAAACAAGGCACAGCCTGCCGTGGGGACAGACTCCAAGGACTGGATCACGGGTCCTCAGCTGAAGGAGATCCTCCCAGCATCTCCCAGGCCAGACCAGAACCGGCCCACGGGCGTCCCGACCCCGGCGTCCGTCGTGTCCTGCCCGAGCTACGAGGAGGTGATGCAGACACCCAGGACTCCATCGTGCAGCAACGAGGACTACACGGACCTGATGTTCGAGTGTGCGGACTCCCAGCACTCGCTGCCCATCTCCACCATGTCCATGAACGCCTGCTCTCCTTCCTTCTTCGACAGGTACACCAACGTTTCCAGCGGGCTCCCCGAGAACCCCAGCCAGACCCCCACTCGCACCATTCCCTCCTCCAACCTCTACCGTTCCATCTCAGTGGACATCAGGAGGGCGCCCGAAGAGGAATTCAGCGTTGGGGATAAGTTTTTCAGGCAGCAAAGTGTCCCAGCTACATCAAATTATGACTCTCCAGTGCAGCATTTAATAGAGGAGAAAGTTCCTCTTCCCTCTGTTCCTGCTGAGAAGTTCCAGTGTTTGTCTCCTGGGTATTACTCCCCGGATTATGGAGTTTCCTCACCCAAAGTGGAAGCTCTGCACTGCGCGCCGGGAGCCGTCAGCGGGGTCGCCCAGTCTCCCGAAAGTGTCTTTTCTGGTTTACAAGCAAAATCCTCCCCTTCGCACAGGGATGAGTTGCTGGCTCCCTCAGTGGAAAGTGCTCTTCCCCCTGACATCGGCATGCCCTTGGATACCACAGAGGAGCAGCAGGCCACTGCCTCCATCATGCCTCCAGAATCCACCTACCTGCCACCCATCGAGGAGAACCATTTCAGTGCGGGAATGCCCGAACAAAACAGCATAGACTGGGACAACCCTCCCTCCCGAAACCCAGACACCGCCATTCCTCCCAGCCTGATGGGCAACCCCGCAGAGCACTCTGTCACCTGGTCCATGGGCTCGGAGCTGCTGATGAAATCTCCTCAGAGGTTCTCCGAGTCCCCTAAACCTCCGCTCTGTTCCCTAGAGCCAATTCATCCCGCACCAGTCGCCTTCATTCCCACAGAGACTTCCTACCCCGTTTCTCCCATCTCGTACCCTCTGTCAGTGTCTGAACCGAGGCTGGAGGAGGTCAAGGAGGATGCTGAGGAAGCAGTTCCAGGAGAAATTGCCAATACCGAAGAGCAAGCTCCGTACATGTCCCCTACTAGGTTAGACACCTTCTTCAACAACTGCAAGCCTCTGTCAGAAGAAGCACCAGAGATCCCTCCAGAGCCCCCGTGTGTGCCAGCAGAACCTCAGCCCGAAGTCGTCACCGCACCAGAAAACAACTATTTGGAAAACACCAACGCAGCGCCTGCGAACGCGGAGGAGGCGGTGACGTGGCCCGACCCCTTCACCAACCCCGAGGATGAGTTGGACCTTGGCCCCTTCTCGCTCCCGGAGCTGCCACTGCAGCCTAAGGACGTTGCAGAGACGGAGATGACCGAGGCGGAGGCGGTGGAGGAGAGCCCAGCAGCAGCCTCAGAACCGAGCGCTGGCATCGTCAAAGGGGGCACGTCCGTGATCGCATCCGCAGAGCCCGAGGAGCCGCCGGCCAGCCAGGCAGCGGCCACCCTGCCCACGGACACGGAGCCACCGGCAGAGGAGCAGAAACCAGAAGTGGCCGCACAAGAGGCCTCCTCGGAAGCGCTGAATGCGGCCGAGGAGAAGGCAGCGGAGGACTCGGACGCGCAGGTTTTCCAGCAGACCCCGTCCGAGCCCGCGCAGGCAGAGAGCAAAGAGGTGGAGGCCGTGCACGAGGAGCTGTCCTCGGCCGGTGGGGTGGCAGAGGGCAGCTCCCAGCCCTGTCCTGTGCCCGTGGTCACCTCCGAGGCCGGCGCTCCCCAGGACGGTGCTGCTGCCCGCGGTGGCAGCCAGGCCCCGCCGTCCCAGGCGGACGCACCTCCTGGCAACGCTCAAGCAGAAATCGTTGAACCAGTACAGAAACCAGTAGCAGAGGCTCCCAAACCACCCAAAATAGAAGAGATTCCTCAGCGGATTACCAGGAACCGGGCTCAGATGCTCGCCAACCAAAACAAGCAGAACGCCGCCGCGTCCGAGAAGGAATTTCCTCCCGTCTCGGCGCCCATCACGCGTGCCAAGGGCCGCGTCACGGAGGAGGACGATTCCCAGGCTCAGCACCCGCGGAAGCGCCGCTTCCAGCGCTCCAACCAGCAGCTGCAGCAGCAGATCAACACGTCCACCCAGCAGACGAGGGAGATGATCCAGCAGACACTGGCAGCTATCGTCGATGCCATCAAACTGGACGACATCGAGCCGTACCACAGCGACAGGTCCAACCCCTACTTCGAGTACCTCCAGATCAGGAAGAAGATTGAGGAGAAGCGGAAAATCCTGTGCTACATCACTCCCCAGGCGCCACAGTGCTACGCCGAGTACGTCACCTACACAGGCTCCTACCTGTTGGATGGCAAACCCCTAAGCAAGCTCCATATTCCAGTGGTGAGTCACCTTCTCTCTAGCCTGTCCTTAGGAGCAGTCCCCCCTCACTGTCACAGACACGTCCAAGCTGTCCCCCATGCCCTGTGACCACCTCGCAGTGCCAGTGTGCCCCAGCCTGCCTTTAGAATATGAAACCAAACCTGAGCCTGGGTAAGTGCCTGGCTGTGTGGTGAATGCAGGCCCTGAGCTGCTGCATTTTCGCAGAGAAGACCTTGGGCTGTGCTGAGGGACCTGAGGTTGCATCAGCCTTTAGAGCAAAGTTTGTAATAATCCACTGGATTTGAGGCTGGAAGGTAAAACTGCTCTTGCAGCAATGCAGTAACTGGAAAATGCACCTGGAACACGGGAAAAAGATGGCTTTTAACTCCTGCCATCATTTTCCCAAGCTCTGCTCCTTGACTTGGCACTGGGATCAGCATTTCACTGCTGTGCTGCAGGAGCAGCCTCGCTAATAAAAATGCCTCAATAAACTTGGTGCTGCAGGTGGTAAATCTGGGCTCCAGGCTGCAGGAGAAGGGTTGGTGTGATCAGGCTCTGTTCCTTGCTGCACACTCTGCCCTGCAGCACGAGGGCGGATCAGGCTCTGCTTGTTCTTGCCAAGTCCTCACCCTCACTCAGTCTGAGCAGTGGCAGGACCTTGTCCTTGGCAGGGCTTCTCCATGGGCACCCCATGGGCTGTCCCCTCTCCCTCTGTGGCCAGCACAGGTTCTGGGGAGCAGGCAGCCCCGGGCTGTGCCCCACAGAGGCCCTGCTCTCACCCTGCTGTGCCCGCAGATCGCGCCGCCGCCGTCGCTCGCGGAGCCGCTCAAGGAGCTCTTCAAGCAGCAGGAGGCCGTGCGGGGGAAGCTGCGGCTGCAGCACAGCATAGAGCGGGTAAGGGACACCCCCGGGGAGCAGGGCCCCACCTGCCCTGCTGGAGAGGCTCAGGCTGCCACACTCACTGCTCTGCCCTTCCCCAGGAGAAGCTGATCGTGTCCTGCGAGCAGGAGATCCTGAGGGTGCACTGCCGGGCAGCGAGGACCATCGCCAACCAGGCCGTGCCCTTCAGTGCCTGCACCATGCTGCTGGACTCCGAGGTGTACAACATGCCTCTGGAAAATCAGGTCAGAGGGGAGGAGGTGTCCCAGGGGTTCTGCAAAACCCTGAGGGAGATGGGCTTTTCTGGAGGGATGGAGGGAAGGATGAAGGCAGGAGTTCCTCATGCTCTCCTTGCTCAGGTCACCCACCACAGCACACAGGTGCAGGATGTCACCTGCCCCAGAGGGCAGGGACAGATAGGATATTGGGAAGGAATCGTTCCCTGTGAGAGTGGGGAGGCCCTGGCACAGGGTGCCCAGAGCAGCTGTGGCTGCTCCACCCCTGGAAGTGTCCAAGACCAGGTTGGATGCTTTTTGGAGCAGCCTGGGATAGTGGAAGGTGTCCCATGGCAGGGGATGGAATGGGTTGAGCTTTAAGGTCCCTTCCAATCCAAACTATTCTGTAATTTAGAACATCATTTGTCTAATCTGCCTCAGTTCCCACATGTGTGCTGGGGAAGGAAATAAATCCAGGAATGTGGGACACAGGGAGTTCCTGTCTGTGTCAGAAGCAGAGATGGCTCAGCTTTATCAGTGAGTCTTGGGATCCTCCATCCTTCTTGGTCAGCATGATCTGCACACTGGAAAGGTTTCCTTTACTGCCCTCTGGGCTGTCTCTTCCTGTGGAAGGAAGGGAAGAGAAACATTACACTGCTGCATTGCAGGAGGGATCCTGGGCAGGGACAGGATCCTGGGATTTATTAGTGAGCTGTGTATTGATCCAGGAGCTCTGATTTATCCGTTGGCATTTCCCAGCCCGGTGTCTGTGCTGCTGCTATCCTGGCATGAAGGAGTCAGAGAGGTGCAGGTGCTGTGGTGGGCTGACGTGGATTCCCTGCAAAGCAGGGAGAAACAGGGAGTGTGTGCCCGTGGGTGCATCCCCGTGTGAGGCTGGATCCCTGGAGAGGGCTGGATCCCTGGAGACAGCTGGATCCCTGGAGAGAGCTGGATCCCTGGAGAGAGCTGGATCCCTGGAGAGAGCTGGATCCCTGGAGAGGGCTGCAGGAGCAGCAGCAGCAGTGATGTCCATCCTCCCTCCCTGCAGGCACTGCAGTTCCAAGTGTGCCCCAGGAGGGGCTTTAGTATGGCCTGTGAGACCTGGAACTGCCTAAAGTACAAAACTAATCCTGTGTCCCTCCCTTTGCTGTCCTGTCCTTAGGGAGATGAGAACAAATCAGTCAGAGACCGTTTCAATGCACGGCAGTTCATTTCCTGGCTGCAGGACGTGGATGACAAGTACGACCGGATGAAGGTGAGAGCTGGGAGAGCCCAGGCAGGGGCATCCCAGGAGGGTTCTGCCTGTGGCTGGAGCCTGGGAGCTGCCTTAGGGGTTTCCAGCACAGAGTGGGTATCCAGGGATTGTCAGGGCAGTGTTACATGGGAGTGGAGCGCTGACAAGCCTTTCAAACCCAAACTTTGGGGGTTGCCTGGGCTCCTGCTGGAGCTGGGCTCAGCAGATATTCCAGATCCTGTCCTGTGTGTGGCATCCCTTGCTGCTTTAACACCGTGCCCGCAGTGGCTGCGTGTCCCCTGCCTTTCCCTGCCACTCAGCCCTCACGTCCCACTGTTGTTCCCCAATCCAGACGTGCCTGCTCATGCGACAGCAACACGAAGCGGCCGCCCTGAACGCGGTGCAGAGGATGGAGTGGCAGCTGAAGGTGCAGGAGCTGGACCCC
>VXBR01008250.1:0-29939 GCA_013400215.1 Cisticola juncidis
AAGGAAAGGTTCGGAAAGGAAAAAAGATGATAGAAAAATCTGTTTTCCATCTCTGTATAATTCAAACTGACAAAATTGACTTTTTCTAGGCTCATATGTATATTATCATAGTGATAAGGATACCTGTTGGCTTTCTGAATATCTTATTAAGCAAATAGTTCTACACAAAACGGAAAGAGAATCAAATCAGCCAACTGTCTCACAATATGGAAAATGTCTTTGAACAATGATGATAAGATCCTTGCTGAACTTTTTCACAGCAAAATGATAGATGCCTATGCTGGGCTCCATCTGTAGCAAAAGTAGTGGCACTCCAGTGGGTGGATCAATATAATACAAGTTGTAATGCTGAGTTACACACTCTTTTTGTCTTTGCCAAGTTATGTAGTATTTGACTGTTTGACTGTGGGGAGTTGGGTACCCTTAAATTATGGTAGGATACTCAGCAAAAATGCATAAATTTCATTTTTGGTTTAGGTTTGGTAGTGGTTCTTTCTAGGTGTGGTTTGTTTGTTTGTTTGTTTTTTGGGTTTTTTTTGGGGGGAGGGGTTGTGGTTTTTTGTTTTGTTTTGTTTTTGGTTTTTTTTGTGGGGGAGTCTTGGGGTTTTTTTTGGCACTTGTTTGTTTGTTTGTTTTGATTTGGTTTGGTTTGGGGTTTTGTGTTTGTTTTGTTTTGTTTTTTTTTGTTTTGATTTGGTTTGATTTTGGTTTTTTGGGGGGTTTTGGGTTCTTTTGGTGATGTATGAGAATTTGTTTTTAATTGTTCCAGGAAGGTGATTAGTTTAGGACACCATCCAAATTCTTGTGGACTTCAGAGACTCTGGCTCAGACTCAAGATGTCAGCTCTATATACCTGTTAATCTACTCTGTTTTCTTTCCAACAGTCCCTGTTGAAATCCTTTTACAAGGGTTTGTGCCATTCAAAGGGTTCATTCACTGCACTGCTAGACACCTTTTAGAGATGAAGTTCATTTGGTGCTATGTTACCTACTACCCTAACCCAGCCAGTAGTAAATACAGACTATTGAACATATGCTTTCCTGGCTAGCAGTCAGACTTCTTTAGCAGAGGTTTTTATTTTTTTTTTTGCATACCCTCCCTTTTGAGCTAATGGAATAGTGACAACATGTTTTCTAAAGAAAACCTGTGTATGAGAAAATTGCTTAGACATGCATAGTCTTTTTTCAAGAAGCTGTCAGGGATTTGTATTGATGCTTGATGGTATGTTATTAACATGCTTACAAAAATAATTTAAAGGCAGTAGAGCAGAGCTGTTTATACTATTTGTGGTAATATTACCATTACTAATTACATTATATTGTAATACTCATTGATATAAATCAACTGCTGGCAATGAAAGGATTAGTGTGGGATGGTATAACAAGCCAAGATTTTAGACCTTTGAGTTCAGCTTGGCATTATCTTGTTGAAAAATGTTTTTCATCTTCTTGTTAATTGTGAGTGAAACATTTTTGCTTTGCACATTGCTGCAAAGACAGCATAATTTTATTGACTTCTGTTTTCAATTTAGGTCTGGCTTTTGTAGAATTAGAAAAAAAATAAAGAGCTTAAAGATTATATATATATATAATGTTTATGAAGAAGCACAAAAGGGAAGGAGTTTTTTTTTTCTCTGTATGGAGGTAATGAATGACAGATAAGACACCTTAGGGTATGAACCAGCCTTTAACTCATTAGTCAAGTGAAACTGTTAATTTCACTATTATATATGTAATGGGTTAAACCTCAGCACAACCTCATCCCTTCCATCCAGACTAAGACCAATGTCAGAACTGGGATAAAATCTGTGGCATTCAGATAGAAGAGATAATTAAAATTAGACTTTATAGAAACAAGGTATGTGAAGAAATTAATAGGAATGTCTGTAACAATGTATGTTCTTTATGTAAATCTTGACAAACTATGTTTTTTCAGTTTGTGAGAGGAAAAACTACTATCAGAGGGCTCAGTCAGTTGTATTCTAGGCATTGGAATCAGGGTAGCTTCTGAAGTTTCTTTCAAGCACTGCTTTGTTCCTTTGATATCCTGGTGGTCTTCATTAGGATTACTTTATGCCACTATACTTTATAGTGAGAAAAATAAACTGATCATGTTAATCTCCTGATTTCCTTCTGACTACTGTCAGAAGTTTACACTTCTTTTGAATGGCAGCAGTAATTAACTGCATTCTCTTCTTCAGTGAGAAAGCTGCTGCTCCCTTCTTCATAAAAGAGAATTGATGTGCTACCTGTGCAAATCTTTACCAGAAAGTCTCAATGTATGTGTTTATTCCCAGAATGAATTTGAGCTTATTGACTTCATAGGATTGGAATCAAAGCATTAAATTGCGAGGAAAAGAAAGTGTATATTGAACTATACTGCCAATTCCAAAACTGAATTACATCCACTTCTGGTATTTTACCAAAATGTAGCTTTCCTTGACTAAGAGCCTTTTCACCGTACTGGAGTCATCTTCTGAGATGTAAAGGATTGTCCTTTGCATAATATGCTGCCTCTGAGAGAAAATCATGAAGAGGGATTTCTGCTTTTAAAGAAAGACTCCATTCTACTTTGTTGTTGTTATTGTTGCTGGTTGGTTGTTTTTTCTGTTGTTTTTGTTGTGGTTTTATTTTTTTTTTATCATACAATCACTTACCATTTAGAAATCTCTGGAGGGTATATAAAGTGTGCTTATTTTTCCTTGCTTTTTTCCCATCACATACTCTTTGCTAACTTATTGCTGCAGCTCCTGAACCAGTCTGTCCCCTGAATGTTGCTGGGGGTGTGTTCATACGACTGACCTTTCTGCAGTTTCACCTGAAGAAATTTCACAGTCGTAAGAGTTGATATATAGGCCCTTATCACACACTTTTTCCCAAAACGTATCCACAGAACTGGTGCAGTGCAATGAGCAGCAATGAGTGCAAAGAGCCAATCATTGTTGGTCAGGTAGTGGTTTGGATCTTAGATCTTTTTGACCTTAGAATTACCAGTAAATAGTTTACTTGTGTTTTTTCATTGATAAATCACATCTACGTTGAGCTAAATTAAAGCCACCAATTTATTTCATGTAGGGGAAATCCACATAAGCCTGAATAGTGGTCATCTGTTTCTCAGGAACCACATATTATTCTTTGTTTTACTTGCTCTATCTTTCCTTTGCCCTTGAGATGAAAGTGGAAGACTCTACAGATGATAATTTAGGCAACACCGGAGAAGAAAACAGCCACAATAATTTGATATTTGTAGGATGAGAATATAATCTTTATGGCTGAAACCAGTTATAAACTCTCATCATTAACAGTCAGTCCAGATCCATTTCAGCCATAAAGATTGTCACTAGAAATAGTTAGAAATAGCAAGAGGTATTTAGTTAATAATTGGATTACGTTTTCCTTTTGCGTGGATTGCATCTAGATGTCTGTGTTCAAAATAAGAGAAGACTTCTGCAGGAATTATATATTCAGTACCTTACATGTGATAATGTTTTACATCTGTCAAGTGGTCTCACATCAGGAGATCAGCATTAGACATTACATAGACAATAAGTAGAAGAGAGCAAGGAATTGACTGTAAAATATGAAAGGTGAACTTGATCTTGCATTTGCACTGTCTTTGCAGAGTTAGTTCCTCCTTATGTCTCATTTTAACCATTACTGGTCAAATATCAGAGACTTTATTTGACAAAGGAACCTGGGATAAAGGCAGGGGGTATAGGTCTGTGAGGAAACGGTGACTAAGAGATATGATTTTTATCAGTAACATTTTTGATAGTGTAAAGTATTGCAAATACAGAAATGTGTGGAGGAATACACATACTTTGGGAATCAAAACTCAATTATGAAGCTTTCTTCTGATGAGGTAGAATTTCTCTGTCATCTCCAAAACATTTGTGTTGCTACATTTTCTATGTCCTTTATTCATTGCTAACACCAGTATAAATAGTTTCTAGACTGAGTTAAAAAAAAAAAAAGGAAAAGGCAGTGAAAAATGTACTTCAATTCTTTATCTGACAAAATGTTCATTTGTCTTTCTAAAAACATTCTTAATTGCTCACACAGGAAAATAATTGCACATCTTGTGAACCTTTTAGTTCTTACACAAGCATATTCTTTATAGTACTTTTAATAATAATACTTCAATTAGTTTTCATCCTTTTTAAAAAAATTGCAATTTGCCTTAAAGGTTTTATTTTCATCCTTTAGGAAGTGACTATTCTTGTGCAGGATTTTTTTGTTGGTTTCATTTTTCAAAGTATGCAAAAATCTCTTATCTTTGTAAATTATGTAGTTGCTGCTTTTTTTAAATATATTTTTTCCTCTTCGATGATAAGCAGCCATCACCAGTAGGTTGTATTACCAATATTGCCAGTATTCTGTGTGCTTTCAAGTACTGTTAATTACAGCATTTAAACATAAAGATGAGCTGTAGGCAAAAGAATACTGAAGTAAATTTAAACCTGGCCAGCTGGCAAAGAGAACCCAGTGAGTTAATCTGGTGTTGCTTCTTCAACGAAGTGTTTACTGTAGAGGTACTTTATGTGCATATATTAGTGAGTCAAAGTGCTAATTGCTTCATCATCCTTATTTCTCCTTCTTTCTGTTATCTGCTGGATCTTCTGAAAAAAGATCAGAAGTTCATTATGCTTGAATTTCTCATAAATGAAGGCAATGCTACAGAATCTTCACAGATACTACAGCATCCTCACAGGAAGATGTAATTCTGTGTAAGAATCCGTACAGAATTGTATCATTCCTAGACTGTATGTTGGTGCAGTGCAGTTACTCTCAGGCTCTCTAAATGAACAATTAAATTATATCGTGGCTTGACAGTTTTCCCATGTACATAGAAAACATAGACAGTTTTCTATGTACACATTACTCTGCCATTGAAGAGAAAAAAAAAAACAACAAAGGAGATTATCCTTGCTTACACCTATTAATGATCAGCCAGTGTCATTTTTTTTTCTTGGGACAGTGTTAATACACATAATTTGACTGGTTACAATGTACCTTATTTTTATTCAGGAGCGTCCTATTCTTTTTCAGTGGGAGAAAACTGAGGGGTGGGGTATCAGTGCTACTGTATCAAAGCCATAATTAGAGTAAATTCCTTTGAATACAGATTTTTTTCCCAGATTTTGTCGCAAAACGAAGTCTGCAAAATGAAGTGGTTTATTACTTGGGGCATACAAGTAATGATTTAATTTTATTCCTCTTAGGCATATCAGACATATGTTGCAGGTTGTGTGAGCCTCAATAGGAAAAACAGGAACTGAACTGTAGTCTCTTAACTCCTGTTTTTCCAGGAGTGAGACATAGGACTGTTCAGAGTCCCTTATGGTTTTTTCGATTAGTTTTGGGGAGGTTTGTTTGCTTAGAAGTTTTGTGTATGAGCATTTCAGTTATGTAATTCTTGACTTCCACAGGCAATTGTGTAATTTAGACAGCTTAACTTCCACAGGCACTGTCACAACATCTGTCAGAACTGTTGAAAGAGGCCAAAATTAAGTATTAGGTGTCCAGGTAATCAAGCTTCTTCAGAATCAGTGTTTTACTTGTGAAATTGAGCTAATTTTTGAGGATAACAAAGTGCAGCAGGCTTTTTTCCTGAGGCAAGATTATGATTTCTAGTGTCTCTATGTTTTAATATATGATCCTACTGGAAAAGGAGAGAAAAAGCCTAAGAAGTTTGATTAATGGAAGTAGCTTAGAAAAAGCTAAGTATGAGGACTGATCTCAGAGCTCTTAGGCTGGAAAAAATGTCCCATTAATTATAGTGGGAGTTTTGACTGCACAAGGACTTTCAAGATCAAGTGCTTTCTTGTTCATTAAAGGATAGAAGGTAATTAGAAATAAAGCACAGAAAAATTTTTATATAGTCCTGCTTCTGTCAGCTGAAAAAATCCATATTATTGTAGGAGTTTTAGGTTAATCTTCTCTTTCCCTTTCTTGCATAAAATGATGACACAGTAGGTTGTTTTCTTAGAGGTCTCTGCTTCTATCTTTTCATTTTATGGGGAAAAAGCAATTGGCAAGTTTTTTCTGTTATCCTCCTTGTTGTTGGATTCCAATCTCATCTTTGAAGCTGACTTTGTCATATCCCGCTTCTATCCAAACTGTTTAGCTCAAGGTATTCCCATAACATTTTTGTTCATAAATGTGGGATGATAAATGAAATAAAAAGCAAGTGCGCATTTTGGTTGAAAGATTTTGCTGATGTCAGCTCATGAAACAGAGAAACAGAAAGAAAAAGATAAAACTGTACTAAGTTTTACAGAAACAAATCTTGCTGTTTTATAATACCTTAAATTATGTTGACTTTTGAACACCTTTTAGGGAACCCATATATTCTTAAGACCTTGTGAATTCAACCCTCTATTTTAAATGTATGGCAGTTATGAACCATTGCAGAAATCATGAGTTTAGGTTGTCAGCTGATGGGAGTACTTTCTACAATGACCCCAGGGACAAGGGACACTTCTCCTGTTAGAAGTTCATTTTTCATAATACTTAAAAATTGGATTTATTTTATACTTTTTTTACAACTACTGTTTTTCCTCTCCTCTGTATCAAAACCTTTTTTCCTTCAGCCTCAAGCTGTAATTTATTTGTGTGAAGAGTATGGTCCAAATGTAATTGTGGTTGGAATTGCCACTGGAAGACTGAGAGCACGTGTTGCTTTCTGTACACCTTTCTACGAGGTGCTGGTGCACACAGGGAAGCTGTAAAAAGGATGGGGATATTGTGAATCTGTTGCTTCTCCGGTTCTCTTTTCTGTCCCTGCAATATGTAATGGTCTTAGCCATTCCCAAAAGCATGGGAAAGTGAGACAGACATATTTCACTTCTGATGTAGCTGTAGCCTGCCTTTTTGTAGAAAAAAGGCATTGTATTTTATGACGCCATGAATTTTTCTTTTCAATCTGCAAATTGTTATGTGAATGAGATTTTATTCCAGCTCTTTCCTGTTTTATTTTGATGGTCTGCCTAAGCTTTCAACTAGCTAAGGGGATAGGAGAAATTCGTTATTTGTGATAGAAATTTGTCTTGTAATTTCTTTCCAATTATTTTCAGGAAACCACTTATTATTTCTGCAAAGGTGACATTTCTGTAAAGGTGACTTTCTTAATGTAGGGATGTATTAGGTAATATGGAGTATGCTTTCAAAAAGTCACCACTTTATCCAAGTGGATAAAACTGGTCAATATACATTCTAAGAGAGAGTCTCTAGAGACTCCTTCTCTGCCTTTTAACCAATTGAATTCCATTGCCTTTGGGTGAATGGTGAATGCTCCTCATTTGTACTCATGTAAATGAGGAAAACAATCATATGTAAAACATCACACAAGATATGGGCAGATTTTAGAATGAGGCATTCCCAGTGGCTTTACCTTGTTGTTAAACTCTCCCTATTAGTCTCCATGGATTACATAAGTGCCTTTTCATGCAGAGTGTAAGACCGAGTAACATTTCTGCTTGTGTAAGACCAAATAACATTTCTGGTTGTGTAAAGCATTTTAATTTTGGGTTTTGTGTGTTGGGTTATTTTGTGGGGGTTTTTTTCCCACTTAAAATTTTAAATGGCAAAAAGGAATTTCCTGAATTTAGTTGGAAATGTGACTTCAAACATGAGAGAATATTTTTGGTAGATAAAATACTTAGGATGACTTTCTGCTTTCAAGGGGATTTCTTAAAAAAGCTTTCAGAACTATGATACAATTCTCCAAGAACACAGAACTTTTGTGAGATGTCCAAAGTACCTGTTGGGAGTACTTTGGAAGAGACATATGTTTTCCATTGCAAGTAAAAGTACTATTTCATGTAAAGTGTTCTGAGGATTTTGCTCACTATAGAGTGGTAAAGGAGTGGATAAACCACTCTGTACAGAATACTAATGTTCTTTCTGAATATGGGGCACAGAGTGCTTGTTTGCAATTTGGGCATATTACTCTACCGAGAATGGATTTGAAATTGTCCAACTTCCTGAAAATATTAGTCTTAATGTAATGTTTTCTCTGTGGGAAGCTTTCTTTTCTCAAATAAGATAGACCAGTGTAAAGGCTTTGTGCTGTGTTGATTGCTGACTTTCTGACTGTCCTTCCAAATGCGTGTGTTGTTTTGGCTTAGACAGTTCAGAAATATTGTGGTAGTTTTCTGGTTTTGGGTTAAATAAGATCATCAGTTCCTCTCAGAATAGGCAGATTTGAAGGTTCTGCAAACTTAGTAACCTACTGAACTTTCCCTCCACTGTTCTTTTACAGTCATATACACATCGTCTTTATGACTCTAGTCCTCAGAGACGTGATATTTTGGGGTGTGTGAGTATTGTACTCAGGAGGGAACCTGAAGTAGTACATAGTGCTATTTATATTCAGCAGTTAGTAACAGAGCATGAACATCCATTAATGCTCCCACATTAAACACAGCTTTAACTGCAGTTTCAAAGATCTGCTGGTTTTGCTTTTTTCGAGTCTCAAGGCTGATTAATAATATCTTAATAAAAAGCTTAATAGTGCATTAAACGAAAAAAGGGGAAAAGTTTCTTATTATGAGACAACTTGGTAGTTCACTAAACAGAACAACAAAAAACCTTCTGAAAATCTGTTGCCTGGCTACAAGAAAATGTTCAACAATCAGCTCTCAGAAACCACACTGATGTTTGATGTAGCATTTTAAATGTTGCCACCCATATGTTTGGTAACACTAGGCTCTGGCCTTTGAAGTTTGTAAACCCTCATAAAAACTTATTTGTCTGTCTTCAGTAGAAATTTACTCACATTTTGCTTTCTACAGTACCAATATTGGTATTGGGCCGTTTGGGGAGGTGGGTGATCTGAAGATCTGTAGTAAGAATGACACATCTTTTTTATTTAAATATTATTGCTTTTTAGGCACTGAATTTTGGAGATATGCCGAAGTACTTGTGGGAGATTTGGGTACCTGACAAACCATGGGTGGTAAGATATCAGATCCACTGCAATAAAATTAGCATTTAATTTTAAGATAGGTATTTTTGGGCCCTGCTGTCACTGAATTCAATGGACTGAACTCCTGCAGGGCTCATAAGAAGTGCAGTACTGCAAATGTATACAAGTTTCCTTTCTTTTCAATATTGTCACACTGGTGCAAAGTTGAAGTAATGCCTGTAGTAAAGTAGAACTGTGTGGTAGCCTTTGACAGGGGGAAGGCAGCATTTTTCAGCTGAAGTTTATAATAAGGCCATTTCTCTTATCTTTACTCAGACAAGTGAGTGGCTGGTTACTGCCTCTCAGAGCAATTAATGGCTCAGAGCTGGACCTACTGAACAGTACCCTTCTCCAGGCATCCTCTTGAAAGTCTGATTTAACACTTCCTTCTGGACTCCAACCCAGTAAGCCAGGGAAAATAACAATCTCATTTGAGTATCATGTGGACTTGTCAGAAAATGATCCTGGCAGATGCTGTCCTCCACTATCAAAGTCAGGAATCAGAGAAGAACCAGAGTTCAATGCTTTGATTTTTAAAGCCCTGCAATGAGCAAGAGCCACAATCTGTTCATATATGCACTTANTACAGTCTAATCTGTCAGTTTCCACACTGGATTTTTGTGCAAAATATCGGACTGTAGAATCTGTCCACTGTATTCTTTTTTTGGAAGCGTCTCTTCAAAACTAATACTGGAAAACTCCATATAGAAGCTCAGAACTTTCTAGTGTTTTAAAGGTTGAAGGCAATAAATACAGTTTAAATTTAGTTGCATATTATTATATATTCAATCACATTTGTTCAACTATTTAAACTGTAAATTTACAGTACAATGTTATTTCCTTTTAAATATAGGCCTCGTTCCCCAAAACTACACACTTTTCCTTTAAGCTTCATCAGAAGAAAATTTCCTGGAAACTGGAATTTCCTGTATCAGATTATACATTTAAAATGACATTTTCTAGCTACATAATGGGTGTTTGAATTTTTAGCCTTAATAGTAGGATGCATTAGTTTTATTGTAGGCATTTCAGAGATAAGGAGATTGCTATAATTTTTTAGTGTAAAATATTCTAAATAAACTTTGTTGAATCTCTATTAGTGTAGAACAAAATTTATTTAGATTAAAATCCCCTGGATGTCTATCTGTCTCCTTTCTAATAATACAGAATGCATTGATTATAAATCAATTGATTACCACAAGAATTTTGAAGGAAATTTTCAGTAAAATAAAGGGATTAGACACAGTTGAATTCAAGTAACTTAAAGAGAACAAAGTAATAAGTGGGATTCACAGTTGAACCTAGATGATCATTGTAGGTCCTTTCCATTTGGAATGTTTTATTCCATTCTATTTGGAACCCAACACTATAGATCAAAAAAACCTAAAACTAAAAATAGCCTATAGCTAATTTTAAATTGTTTTTATGTTAGTAGACAATGCTTGGATGTCACTGAGGAGGATTCAGGAACACCAAGTGAGACTAAACATGCACATACATTCTTAGCTCAGCTTTGGGAGATCTCCTTTTCTATTGGTCCTAAGTGCAGTGTTTTAGCAGAAACTGTAAAGCCTAATACTTTATTTCATTGTATAATAATTTTAAAATAAAGAGTTGTAGTGTACTGATTTATTTAAATGTAAGGGCAATATATATGTAATGCTTCATGATCAAATCCAATTTTGAGGGAAAGTATATTATTCTATACCTCAAAATTTAAAAGCTGGTGTTGTAAGAGCTACAGATGTTAGGGAAATGTATGTGTCAGCAAGGTAGATGTTAATTACCAGGAAGAAAGTACCAAAGTAACTAAACAGGAAGAAAGTTCTAAGCTTTTAAGCTAATTTCTGGAACATTTTATGTAAGTCTCTCAGCTTTTCCCTAAGAAGTGTCTTTGTCAGACAATTTCTTTTAAGCTAGGTTCAATACTTCAAGAGATTTTAAAAAAAATGAGTGAAATATTTCCCATTTTTGTTCTAAGTTTAAAAAATGGAAAAAGTTATTCTCTTTACCAGCTGATATTGGACATAAAAAGCTTTTTTTTTTTTTTTAATATCTGACAATGATAGCCTGTCTGATCAGTTTAATTAAGGCTTCTTTTCTCTGCCTGTGAATGTTAAGCTTTGAAAAAAATCCTCTAAGCTGTTACTTATGTAAAGCACTTTAGGTGTTCTAATATATTTTTATCATTTTTATACTGATAGATGTTCACAGTCTGAGAAATATCTAAGTAATGTTGATGATCTCTTGAGTGAATGAGGAATGCACATGCAATGCATTATTGAGTATGAATAAAGTTGTCTTGCATTCTTGTGTTTTTTTTTTTTTAAAAAAAAACAGCTTTACCTTGACTACTTTGCATATCTAAATAGCACTTATACAGCCTCTTTCAAACAGATTCTTAGCAAAGCAAATATCCATTAACATTGTATCTAGCAGAATAAAATTAAAAAAAAGGAGATCCTTAAAACAGTTTTGGTCCTGATGGATTTTTTTATTTCTTGAAGTTCAATTTCAGTCATCTCAGCCTTTAATATTTGTGGTAGATGGTCCTAAGTGCTACATACTGAAGCTCTTAGATGTCTCATGTAGGTGATAACCAAATAGCAGTGCAGACAGCATGATTTTACAGGGGAACTGGGTTGGGCTGGGATGGATGCAGGAATGGAGACACAGAATTCAGTGCTGAATAATCTAAAATGTATTTAGGATGCGGGGAAGATAAGAGCATGTGGATTGTACTTTTTCTGTTAATAAGCCTATTCTACAACAGACAGATTCAAACACACACAGACACACAGCAGTTAAAGCTGCATTTCAATCAGCCCGATTCAAACCAGCTTGCAGGGGTCCAGGATACACACCCCACCTGCACATCCTGCCTGGGCCCTAGCTGCCACCTGTACTCTTGTGTGTGAGGTTCAGGCTTAGTCTTGTGGGATGCTGGATGCCCATGTTCACTCACAAGGAGTTAGTGTCTTAAATGTCTGTGAATTTATAAACCATACTGTTGGTGTAAGCCACTATAAACAAAGCCAGTGAGCCTGAGGCCTCACTTGTCACGTGGCTTCAGGCCGATGTCCTTGATGTCATCCATGTGTAAGGCCAACCAGCAATTGTCATGGAGGTTATTATCACTCTGTTCTCCCAACCCAAACCTGTTACAAAGTGTGAGGTCAGCAACAATTATATAATGGAGTTCAGCAGTGCAGCTTTGTCTTGCATCTCATACAAGGTTAATTTTGTTATTTGCAGGTGGGCATTTTTAGTTATGGTTGCATTTATCTAGGCTGTGCTTTTGGGTGGATTCTTATCTTGTGTCATGTGATTAAAACAATCCCTTCTAGGAATCTAATGGTAATTTAGCACTGACAACATTAACATCTGTTCCTTGGGGGGGAAATACTGCTTCCCACCCCAACATATTAATATACAAATCTGGGAGTATGCTTGTATAGGAAGAAGGAAAAAAATAGATCAAAAGCAGAAACAGAAGGGTGGTTTGTGGAGGATATAATATGAGCACAAATCTTGTGACTGAGCTTGACCTAAATTAACAGAATCTTTCTTTGAGAGAGGAAAGAGATGCAGACTCTAGGAAATTGGCTAAGGTTAAAGAAAAGAATTCAAGACTATTCAAATTTCTCACTTGTTTATGTACCAGATAAATTACTTGATTTACAAGCAATAGATTGTGGAGGAATACTTTTTTGTCCTGGAAAACAAACCCCAACCAACCAAACCAAACCAACAACCAAAACCAACCAAGCAACCAAAACCAACAAAACAAAACCAACAAAACCAAAAAACCTCCAAATTTTCTTCTGTGCTGTTCAAGCTAGACAACAACTATTTCAGCAGTATAAACTGGTCTTATGTCTCAAATGTGAAATTAAATTGAATTTATCAGTTTTATATAAAAATCAGGTTTATATAAAAAGAAATACCTACATATATATCTTGACTTCACTTCTTTCCCTAATTGGTAACAGGCAATGTATGATTCTCATTTTTGATTCGCCCCATTGGTATCTGCACCTCCCCTTAGGGATCCAAGCTGTTTTCCTCTCCTGCTGTAATTGAAATCAAACTTGTTGCAGTCTGTAATTGATAGTGAATTTAACAATCTAATGTTTTATATGAGACAGATGCACAGCAGAAGCACATGAAGCAGCATATGGAAATGCAAATGCCCCACTGGGGTGAAGATAGATCCATTCTTGTTTTGTTAAACAATATTTCAATACTTCGATCAACTAGTTCTCCTACATTTTAGTAAGTTAAGAGATATGTGTAGAATATTTGGAGTGTATGCACTGTATTAATAGAAACAGTTAGACCACATCTTTCAGTGCTCATGAAGAACTGTACTTCCAGACTCATATATATGCTTTACCTACTCTTTTCTCTTGAGCTGTTAAAGAAAATATTCTAGTTTCTGTCTCGTTGTTGTTATGTCAGATCTAATGGTTCATAAGGGAATATAATCTAGATGTTCTCTCTTACTCTTGTTTTAGCGTCTAGGGCAAATCATCTTTTTGTCTCTGGGTGAAGACATTTGCTAAGAATCTGCTATTGGAAGCAGGACGCTGCTGTCTATCAGCAGTATATAATATATTCCTTATTTTCTTTCTTTAGTCATATAATGCTCCCATTCTTAGTGAATAAAATAGTAAGATATTTCTAAGTATTTTTCTATATCTCCCTCTCTCTCTCACTCGCTCTCATATATAAGGGATAAGAGAGCCAGTCATGAATGTTATATTAAGTAATACTTTAATATTTTAAAACATGTGGGGTTTCCTTTGCTTTTTCTTTTCTCTCTCTGTTGTGGATCTACTCTAGTTGCTACACCATGAGGGTTATATAGTTTTAATAGCATTCTTCTATCTCTAGCTTCTCTTCGTGACACAACATACTGTAATTAAATATAGAACTAAAAAGAAGTTGTAGGTTAATAATAACTGTGTTTGCTGATGGATTTCTTGAGATATTTTGAGGCATATTTTCTTAGCAGAAATAATGTAATAGTCGCCTTTGTGGATTTCCTCATATCTGGTTTTGAAAGGAGCCTCACATGTTCCTCCCAGTGCTACTGATAACAGGCTGTTATCAGCACATCTGAGTCAAGCAGACTAAAGCTTTGAGCTATTGCATCTGTAACTCAAATTGAAGACCTAGCTTAAGTCAAAAATTGCACTTATTCTGTGATGATTTTGACCCTGAAGATGTTGTCCTGTGTAAAGTTTAGCAGGATTTCTCCTGGGGTAGCAAAATTCCTTTAGGTATATCTAAATAAATATTAGCTTTCTGGTGAATACTTATAAAGAGATTTGGAGGAAAGCTAGTTATTCTGTAACTCCTCAGATAATACCTGGTTTCTCAGGGATCTGAGAAAAAATAGGAGAGGAATTAACTTCTTTACTCTGTTCACAATCACAGTGGAGATTATTCTCATTAAATATTTATCCATCATGGAGGAGGAAGAGAGTTGAGTAATCAAACCGTTGGTGTTAATCTAAATGTCAAACCACAATTAGAATAAACATCCTTATAATCAAATTTTATTGTGGTTTCCCAATCTGTGCTCTGAAAATATCCTTCACTCAAGAATTTCCACTCTGAGGGAAGAGAGTGGATCCAATATGGATTTGACTCAAATTTCCTGAACTTCTTCCTCTCACTGAAAATTCTATAAGCTTTCTGTGACTCAGTAAACCCTTCACAAGGTTACATTGAGGCTGTTAGTTATTTCTTAGGAATAGATTTTCCTCTAACTCGATCAGCTCCTATCCTGAAAGGATTCTGTTTTCCTTGCTGCACTTGAGGTACCTGTGGACAACTTAGCCATCTTGCCAAGCTTTCTCTGAAAAGGAGCACAGACTTCCATCATGCAGAGCACTTTCTGCCTGCTTGGTGTCATCTGCAGACTTGCAGAGGATGCCCTCTGCCTCATGATCCAGTTGATTAATGAAAGCATCAGCTGCTTCATTAGCCCAAATAGCTATCCCTACAAACAAGATGCCATTGGAACTATTTGAACCTGGCAGTCCAAGCAACTTTTCCAGGCACGTGGTAGTCCAGCACTCAAAACATACTTTCACCAATTTATTAATGTGGATAAAATAAAATATTTTTAAAAAGCTCAAAACTGAGATCAAGGAGACCCTTTGTCACCAAAGCAATGATCTCATCACGGAAGACAGTCAGGTTGGTCAAGAATGATTTGCCCTTGGTAAATGCATGCAGGATCTTCTACTCTGTGTGCCTGGGTGTAGTTTCCAGGAGAGGTTTTTTGAGTAGTGAGCCTAAGCTGACTGACCTGCTGTTCCTCCAATAATCATCCTCCTTTTTTTCAAAAGTGGGCAAGTTTTCCTGTCATCAGAAACCTACCCTAATGACTGGACCTTTCTAAGACCATAAACAGTGGCTGATGTCCCATACACTTAATTGGTTTGTGCCTGAATCTTCTACTGGGAATAATTCTTGAATCTCCCAGTCTGGCACAGGTTCAGAGGAGGTTTGACACAGGCATTACCACCAGAAACTGAAGAAAAGAAGGCATCCATTGCCTCAGTTTTTCCATGTTCTTTGCCACAAAGTTCCCTACAGTGTGACTGACAGACCCAAATTTCCCTTTATCCTCCTTTTGCTGGAAGCGTAACTTTCTTTTTACGCATCCTAGTCCTCAGTAGTGTGAACTCTAAGGCAGTATTGGCTTTTGTAATTCAGCTGAGCACTATCAGGATTTCCCCATTATCAAGCTGACCTTATGCTGTTCCTGTTAAGACTTCCTGGGCCTCACACTGGACTTTTCCTGTGCTTTAAAGAAGTTGTCATTGATGATCAGTCGGCTCTCCTGAGCATCTTTATCCTCCAGGGTATTCCCATTAGACCCCACCAAGCAGATCTCTAACAAGTTTAAATATACTTTTCTGAAGTCTAGTTTTGTAATTTTTTTTTTTTTAGTAATAGTTTCAACTCTGTACATTCTAGTTCGTTTATCAGCCACCAGTATACCTCTTTTAAATAAAGCAAATTTTTGATGTTGGCCAGAAGTCTCTTCAAATTTTAGTGATCCATTTTGCCCTTTCAGAAGATATTGGGAGGTTTTTTGCTTCCTCTGAGAACCACCCTTGTGATTGTGAGGCTTCCCCAAATTTTATATAAGGGGCTTCATTTCCTCTACTTGACCAACCAGTCTTCAGCAGACACTCGTCACTGCAGCCAACCTGATCTTGATCCGTCAGGTCCCTCAGTTAATCACCTGCTCCAGTGCAAATCTCCATGGATTCAAACTGTCCGTGTCCATAGAGAGCAACCTCTCCTCCTCACTTCTTCTGTGGAGCCTGTATGAACTCCCTGTGACTGTTTTCAATCCATGTGTCTTTGTGTACAGGCACGTGAGGTGAGCCCCCGAGCTGCACTGTTAACAGAGCATGATCCCCATATGTTACACATGTGCCTGACGGGTTTTCACTTTCTCCTATCCCTCCTCTAAGTCTCAGATCACTTGTTCACCATCTCTAGATGATTGAATGCTTTTCACTAGACTAGCAAGCTTCTTTGCAAGCCTCTTTTAGAGGCTGAGTCTTGGTCCATTTTATTAAGTATATCATGAATATATCATGATACATAAAAATATTTGGCATATATGTTTAACGTCTGCATACAGAATATCTATGCACATATTTAGTGTCTATCCATCCTTACATACAGTTTGAAAGTTCATGAGGAGAACAGATAATTTGTGTATATTGTTTTGCATTTGTGAACAGCAGGAGAAAGAGGAGAATGTAAGAAACTTCCTCAAATACTGAATAATTATCTTTTTGATTTGATGTATTGCCTTCAGCTTTTTATCTCCTACGTGGCTTACTGGCAGTATTATCTTTCAATCTGATTTTTCAAATGGAACAATGTGTTTTTGGCTTTTTGAACATCATTGAAATGAGAAACAGAAAACAGTCATACATATGCCTGGCTAATTTGATGGTGATGATTTATTCTTTTTTGTAAAGAAAGTGTTGAAATGTTTTGGAAAGCCTGGTCCTGTATAAGGATTCAAAACACAGGAGCTAAACAGACTCAATGTTCATATTCTTTTCTTCTAGAATTATAATCACATATAAAATAGAACAAAAAAAATAAAAATCATGAGCGTGTAGTATTCTAAACACTTTTGACATGTAGTACTGAATTCTGCTATCAAAAAAGACATTTTTACATACTCCCACAGATTTATTTTTTTAAAAGCTGTTTTCTTTGGTCGAAAAAAGAAAAAAAAAAAAGATAATTTTTTGTGCATTTGAATACTAAGGAAGATATATTGATTGTTTTATATTACTAAGATGTCTATCTTTTTTGGTAAGTTGGGCACAACAGAAGTTATCTAAGTGGGTATTTTTGATAGTATATTGGCATGAGAAGTCTCTTGGATGTTCCTGGGTTTATACAATTCTTTATGCTCTTTTGTTTTTTTAAACCAATAATTAACATTGTTGGTGGGAGAGATGAGGAACTATTCATAAGAATAGCTCTTCACAAGTTTTCTTCACCTGTCCGATGCCTAATAAAGTAAAATTATTTTCCATGCTGAAGGAAATTCTTTTCAGTTGCATTTTTCCTTGGAGGAGGAAAGAATTTAAAAGAACATTTTGTTCCAGAATTCAAAGATTTTATGACCTCGTCTTAGCTGCAAAGGTGAAGTAGGATAAAAATAGACTACAAATGTGATTCATGATAATAACAATTTTAATCTTTTAGTGGGGGAAAGGGAGGGACACTTCCTTTGATTGAAGATTATGCTTCAGATTTATTTTTTTTCTGTTGACATTCACTTGAGATGTTGTTTCTTAAATTCTTCTAAATATTGACTGTATTAGAGACCATGCAACATGTTTCATACTATATTAAACGTTAGCACCCTGTGATTAGGCAATGGATTGAAGTGTTAGTACTTCACTGCCTGAAACTGCAGTTTAAATACCTACATTGTGGATACTTAACTTTGGGTGTCCGAGCCTGGAGTTGCAACACAGCCTTCAAGTGCATAGTGGTTTTGCTTTGTTGGGGGATTTTTATGCTGTTTGTTTTGGCTTGTTGGTTTTTTTGTTCAGATTTTTTGTGTGTGTGTGTGTGTTTGTGTGTAGTTTAGGTGTTTAGTTGGTGTTGGTTTTTTTTTTTTTTTTTTTCCCAAGTCATATCCAAGAATTTGTTAAAGCTTGGGAAAACTCTACTCACATAGGCTGAAGTGGTGTATGGGTGCCCATAGCTTTTGTCCATCTTTTTTGTGCCATGTGACATCAGATTATGTCCTCAGCAAGACCTGTGAAAAATAGCCCACTGAGGTCAGAATTTGGTAAGTTTTCAAATGCAGAAATTGAATAAGGACATGAAATGTCAGTATAGACTAGCAGGAGTGTTTTGTGAGGATAAACAGAGGTGACACAGAAAATGTAATTCAGTACCATCTTTGTCAATGATTGAAGTAGCACAGATAAGGATAACACTATCCTGATTAAAGTCAGCAGACATTTGCCATTGACCTTCATAATGCTTCTGGATTTTACCCACTCTATGTGACTAAACTGGAAGCTGGCCAAGTAGGTGCCAGAGATTCTTCTCATCAGTAGAAATTTAGTCCATTCTGGGTAAAACCTTTCTTACTGTTCCTGTCATCAGGGTGAGATAGATTCTACATCAGGTAGACATTACTTAAGACCTTTAAAAAGTTTTTCTCATTTGTGACCATTCACCTGATTTGAGCAGAGAGGGATAAAACATTTGTAGTGACTTTAGTAGCCTCAGAGGACTAAAAATATGAATAAGAAAGAGGGTTTTTTTCTTTTCATGCAATATGTTTCAGATTAATTGTTTCTGGTTTAGAATTAATGAGGCTTCGTGGATAGGGATAAAGTGGATAAGCAGTCACCGATCTTTGTAGGAAAGAAATGGAAAGTATTTTATTCTGAAATGTTTCAACAGTGCTGAGTCTTTGAAATCAATTTTCTGGGTTTAATACAGTGCTGTTTCGAGCTGTCATATTTCTAATATATTGCAGCACTGTAAACCCTCACATCCTGGACCTTCCTTTAGAGGATTGGATATATATGCCTGGGAACGTGAATGTAGCAATCAGGAAAAAGCACAAAGTGAAATGGCTGTTACTGCATGTTTTTCAGCTTTGCAATGTAGTACAGATCACAGGGATTTATTACAAGAGAGGGTTGTTGATTTTGGTTTGGAGTGGGTTTTTTATTCTTTTTCTTTGTTTTTCTTTGTTTTCTAATTAGATGATCTTCACCATGCATTATTTTTCACTATACCCTTCCACTATCAGAAACAATGCATCCATTAATAACTATCCCTCCCTCACTAAATAATTTCTTATCATATAGTAAAATAAATCATTACAATTTTTTTCAGACTCTCTCTGTTTCTTCTCTTCTCAAACCCCAACCTGACCTCTACCAACTTCTGTTAGGTTCAGAAGCAGAGGCTTTAGAAAGATGAAAGCTGCCAAGTGTATTGGCTTGCAATTCATTTGTACACTTTTCAATTTATAGAACCGTCCCTCAGCCTCAGTTTTTAATTTGGTGCTTTAGATGAAATCCTATTTGGGGAAATCAATGAGAAGTTAACCAAAGCCTAGGCAGCTGCAGTGGTTAGAAGTTGACAGCTTTGATTTCATGCCAAAATGACATCTAAGTTTAGTTTTTCTGTGTTACTAATTCCTCATTCTCCAACCTTTTGCCATATCACATGATGTTATCCTATCAAGCTTTGATAGTGGTAGGGGAGAACTTGTGTGCTGAACAGAGCATTGCTTATTACCTTATACCACAATTTTACAGTGACAGAAATATCAAGCAAAAGAAAATATATAGCAGAAATAGATATTTAACAAGATTTCTGACAATGTTCCAGCTGCTATGCCTGTTGTTCTGATGCCCTTCACTGCTGATGATTTAAATCAAGCTATTGATTAAACCATATCATTGATTGAAGGTAAAAGGCCAAAGATAAATTTATACAATATGAAAGGATACATACAAAAAATATATTATTCGTACTCACTGCATATGAAATAGTGTGGGTCAATTCACAAAATTAGTGTGGGTTTTCCACAAAATTTCTTTAAACTTTTTGTGGTTTGTAATATTTAAAATATTCTTGATGAATTAATATGACCATTAAACTGAATGACAGCAATGAAATTAGGACAGATAAAATAACGTGAATTTCCCTCCCCCATCTTATACATAAATATACATTTAAATCTATGTATAGAATATATATAAACTTATAAACCATAAAAACTGCAGAGGAAGATACTGAGTGCAGGTAGCTTGGGGTGTAGCTACAGTGGGAGCTGCAGGTTGAGGTCTGGGTGGGAGTCCAAGGTGAGAGGCCGTGAATTGCCCATCCTATGTACAAGGAAGGTCACAGGGATGTGAGGAACAGCCAGGTGACCAGACACTGAGTGACACAGCAGGAACCAAGGACTTCAGAGCTTGTCAAGATTGATAAGTGAGGGGATAAAAGCCCAGCATTTCCTTTGTTCTGGGTCCATCCTGGGAGGCACCAGCTTTGGCTATATCTGTGCTACTCCACCATGAATAAATGCCTTTATGGAATGAGACATCTGAGACTCGGTTGTGGGAAACTTGGGGTCGAGCTGGTGAGGAAACCTGGTCTGGCTGTGTGAGTGGGGGGTGTGGGGAGTTAAAAGAGAGACCCATCGAGTCACTGTAGCTGAAAAGGGGCTTTGGTCCCAGCAGGGTCAGTCGGAGGTGGTGGCCATGTGACTGAAGCAGTGCCTCCTGAATAGTCAAACTGGGATGTTTCCTTAACAAAACCAAATAAAGACAGTTCTCAGCTATAATGTTGTTTATCTATAGCCACGTGTGTTAGCTATTATTATACTATTATTACTATAGCTATTATTACTTGTGTAATAGGTAATATGCAGAGGTCAGTTAGCAAAGTGAGTGAAGTGTCTCGAGAAGTCAACAGATAAAAGAACAGGTATTTTCTATGAGCCTTATAGTGCCCATAGCCATTTTACCATGTAAATCCAGCCTCCAGATGCCCATGGTATTGCAAACCAGGCACTGTAAACAGCATGTAACAGAACAGCTTTTAATTGTATTACACTGACAGAAATCAAAGGCTAGAGGGAAAAAAAAACAGAGACTATGATGCAGAGAGAAGGTGAGAGTGATGGGTGCCTGCTTAAGTCCTTCCCTACTTGTGTGAGGTCACTCATTGAAGCTATGGGTTAGGAAGAGGGAAATGGGAAAAAGCAACCAGCTTTTGATAATGCTCTTCCATTGCAGGTATGGCTAACATTGAAAGCTCTTCTGGGGAACCTCTTATGTCATGCTTTTATTTTATTCCAGTTGGCTGAATCTGTCCTGCTGAAAATAGGTCTGAAGGAAAAGCAGGTGTTTGATCTTACTCTGAATAAAGTCAGTGCAAAATTGGTTTTGACTTAAGAGGCACAAGTAATGTCCATAGAGAGAAACCATTTAAGCCCTTCCAGCATATTAAGAATATTTCCAATGTAAAATGGGAACTCAGAAACTGAAAGCTTACAGTTTTTAACCTAAACTAAATTTTTGCTGGGCACTTGTTAGACAAATGAGGATTGCTTTGATATGCTATTATTCATAGTAAGGTTGGAGTTTAATAAAAAGTCAGGAGGAGTAAATTAGATCATCTTTCTGTATCTCTTACTGTACTTTAAATACTACCTCAATATTAATTCCTGAACATATGGCCAGAGAATGATTTTCAAATGGTGGCCTATAAACTGGTAGTGACCTACTGTTTCAAAAATTATGCCAAGGCTAACTAAGGAAACCCCAAGAGGTTAAGTTAATTATATTAATATCAAAATTATTCATCGTTGTCTGTGATTACAGCTGGCCATGTCTTTTCCATATGGTTGTTAAAAAAGTTACAATTGAAATCAAGTACAGTATCATCAAGAAGTGTTTCTTTGAGTTTTGGAGTTCGAGTTTTTTTCTCATTAAAATAACAAATCTCATTTTGACTCATAGGATTTCTTTCATCAATTTCCTTTGGGGTGTCTTTTTCAGCGAACTGGGGTAATTTCTTTATTTAAATCACCCTGTTATCTTCTTCCATTTTTTACTTTTTTATGACAGTAGAATTCTTGTAAGCAGAAAACTATTTATATTTTTCAAAGTAATAAGTGTTTTGAATGAGAATTTGTCTTTTATCTAAGGTTGGAAGTACACCTAAAAATAGAAACTGTGGGAGAGCAAATTCCTAGACATAGACTGATGTTTAAACAGGTTATCATTTAAGTTGTGGATGTCAATTCAAGGGCAAAACCCCCAAATTACTTTCTAGGTTCAATGTCAGAGAGTCTGTAAGTACCTAAGCTTTTTCAGTTAAAGTTAGTATTTTTAATAATCTGTCAGTGTGGATGCACAGGGGCATCACCCAAACTGGCTGAACTACACATTTTGCTGTCAAACCTGTGATATCCAGATATGTTTCGACACAAAGGGCTCATCCCTGTGAATGAACTGCATGAAAAGATATATCATCTAGTGGGTGGATTTTAGGAATGTCTATCATGTGCTGACTGTGCTGAGTACAGTGTGAAGCACCAGCCAACACCTTTGTTGCACGGAGGTGGACAGATAAAGAGCCAAACTGCAACAGAGGGCTCTGACACAGCTTGTGCAGCACTCTGTTGGGACAGAGCAGGGACCTGTCCAGGGAGGAGCCTGATCACTGAGTGCATACTTTTACCTTGCCTGTGAAGAATTAACATTTTAAGCATACTGTATTTATTCAGTGAATTTGTACTGGAAAATAACCTACATTACAGACACTTAGTGGCTTTCTTTGAAGGTAGTGTAGTTTCTATATGGCAGGGAATGTGAGGGCTGGGATGTAGGAAAAGAGAGAGAGAGTTCAAATGTAAGGAATCATGACTTAGTGGAATATTTTAGGTCAATCTGGTACTCAATGTGTGTGAACTTCGTTTTTTTTTTTCTGGTTTCAGTTCCAATACCGTTGTTTGTGCAAAGATGATAATGGAAAAGCAGATTTGAAACATGAGTATAGAACCCAGGGCAAAAATTCAAACACATATTTAGAAAAGAAAAGGAAAAACTAAGCAAAAGTAAAAAAAACTGTTTTGCTCAGAAATCAAAGGAGAAATTAAGTTGTAAGTGGTAGTTACACAGAGATGTTTAGCTCTAGATTGATAATATGACCAAGTCTAGAGAGAAATATACATCTGCTAGGTGTGTCCTATTTACCAGCCATAGTTTTATTCCTTCATGCCAGGGGTTCCATTCTGCCTGTGCCCCCACACAGCAGCAAATTCCCTTCCAGGAAGCTCAATATATTGCAGAATTTAGGTGCTCAACTTCTTCATAAAGTCTGTGTGGACAGGGGGTACATAAAAACACAATGTCCTTTATGGGTCTTTACAATGATCTAAGGCATATGTAGAAACAAAATTCTCATTTGTCAGATAACAGATTTCTTTGTAATGCTACTTAAATATGTGGAAACATGGCACTAAGAAGCTTTTGGACAAAACAAAACAAAAAGATGAGAAACACATGTGGGTTTTGTTTATTATTATTAAAGAGTGTGAGATCCCTGTAGTGAACATAGTCCACTCCAGACATTTAGTTCTTATGTAATAACTACAGTGATTTTGAAATAAATTTGACAAGATGACAAATCATAATTATAAAGATTCTTTTATATTTCTGTTGTAGTGACTGCATTGAGACCTAGAACTGATTTAAAATTACAAAATGCATGATCCTGCCTCAAATTTTTATCCTACTACTGCAACATTCAGAAGGTATAAAATCCCTACCTGCAGATTATATGCAACTTTCATGAGGTCAATGGCAATTTTTCACATCTTGTTTAATGAGACATAATTGTACAGCTACAATTCTGCAAGTATTTTAATACATGATACTTCATGATCCTTTCCCTTGGAACCATCTTCTTCCTTATTCTACTTATACAGGTTATGCTGCATAATCTACAAAGATTCTGTTGTCTTTCCTTCTGTGGGGAAAATATAAATTAGTTTATTGTGAAACCAGATTACAGCTCAGTACCCCACACGACATGAATTCTGCATTGCAAACATTACTGATTTAAGTTTACAAATGCTGGCGAAGTATGTTGAAAGATGGAATGCTGCCTGGGCTGTCTGAAACAAGATATTGAACCCCAGAATGCTAGCATGAAATCCATGGGAGCGTTACCATGATTTTGTAAAATGTCAAATTGTGCCTGAAGAAAGATGGACAGCTGTAACTCATAAGCACAGTAGGAACAGATGAATTGCAAGGTCAAATCTCATTCTGGAGTAGAGCACTAAGATTGATTTTTATTTTATTTTTAACTCCACCAGAAGATTTAAAAAATAATGGAATTAGGTTTTCAAGCTTATGCATGAGTGTTCATAGAGTGGAAAGGTGTACTCAGAAATCTCTTTTTTTCTCATTATTTCTAAGTATAGATGATTTTTTTTGTTTGTTTTTGTGTTTTTTGTGGCTACATGAATAAAGATGACTTAGGAGAGTAAAGCTTTTGGGTGAAAATCTCTAATTTTCATGCAAGTTTTCAGGTGCAAGATTTAAACTCAAATCAGTTGTACGAAATGAATTTACAACAGATCTACCAACCTGCCCTCTCTTGAAGAACAAAAGATGTAAAAATTATATGAGCTACATTGGTGGTGTCACAGAAAAACACATTATATTTAACATTTCAGTGTAGGGGTAGGTAATGAATTAAGTAGTCAGCATCAGACACTTCTGGAAGCTTAGATTAAATGAGCCGATCTCCAATTAGGTTCCACAAAGTATAATACTCTTGCTGTCCTTTTGTTTATTTTTGGCCACCCTTGCCACACCAAATGAATGAATTCAGAGACTCAATTATTCCTTCATCCTTAGATTCCATTTCAGGTATGCTGAATCTGACTAATTTGTTTGGGGCTTGGTATATGGATAAAGAGTAAGGTTCAAGGACAGCTTTTCAATTAATTTGATCACTAATCTGATCTTGGACCAAAAGCATTTAAAGGAGCTGCTTTGAAATTGGAGGATGTCTGAGCATGGAAGAAGATTTCTTGTGGTTTCAGGTGTTATTCTCTTCTGTTGGGCTGATTTCTCACCCACTACATTTTGGAAACTAATATGGACTTCCTCTTTATTGCCTTTGTCTACCTTTTGTACATTAACCCCAGCTGCTACCGAAGCACCACCCACTCTCTCACTCCCTGTGGTGGGATAGGGAAGGGAATGAGATGAGTAAAAGTGACTAAACTTGGGGGCTGAGATAAAGACAGTTTAATAGATAAAGCAAAAGCTGCACATGTAAGCAAACCAATGTAAGGGATTCATTCACCACTTCCTATGGGCAGAGAGGTGTTCAGTCATTTCCAGGAAAGTGGAGTTCTATGATGTGTGATGGTCATTTGTGAAGACAGTTGTCCTATAGACCCACTGAACCCATATCTCTTCAATTTAGACCATGCTATGTTTTGGGAACCGTGTCAAGGGCCTTTTACAAGTCCAGACAAAAAATCCGTAGCTTTTCCCTTGTCTGCTAATGTAGTCACTCCGTTACAGGAGGCCACTAGGTTAGGCAGGACTTGCCCCTGGTGAAACCATGCTGGCTGTCCTGAATCTTCTTCCTGTTCTCCATGTGCCTTAGCAGAGCTTCTAGGAGTATCTGTTCTGTGGCCCTCACAGGCACAAAGGTCAGGCTGACAGGTTGGTTGCTCTCAGGGTTTTCCTTTCTAACATTTGTAAATGTGGGTGTAGTGTTTTCTTATTGTCCAGGTACTTGAGACTTAATCTGATTGCCTTGACATTTCTAATATCATGGAGAGTGGCTTGGCAACTGCATCACTCAACGCCCTTAGGACTCTGGAATGCAGCTCATCACATCCCATAGACTTGTGTGCTCGGATTCCTCAGGAAGCTGCTCTTAAGAGCCTTCCCAGGCCCCGTAGAAGGGAATGCCCCTGCTAAGTGAGAAGGTGATCTTGTCCCTGATAAGTAACAGCTGTGTTAATTACCCAATTCAGCCCGGCCCTGATGGGTCACAGCTGCAGCCAATGAAAGCAAGTGTGATAACGGGGAGTGGGGAAGGGGTGGGGGAGGATTATAAGGGAGGAACCTTGAGGGGGAGAGAATGAGTGAGCCATGAAGAAGAGGAAGGAGGATCCTGGGCGGAGAGAATCACTGCTGTGAGGTCAGTCTGGGTCTGTAGTTACAGCCTGTTGTTGGAACCTGCAGCCATGGTCTAGCTGGTAAAAGCCAGCAGCCAGAGTGTGTAAGGGAATCCTACAGCAGGAGCTTGCTGCAGCCAGAGTCAGTGAATAGCTAGAGTCAGGATGGCTGAGCTGTAAAGAGGAATAAACCAGGACACTTTCCATGCTGTGGTAAGCAAGGAGTCTGTGTCTTGGCTTATTCTATCCTCTAACAAGAGGACTGCTGCAACACCTATCCAGCTTTCCATTCGCTTGAGTTGGGGGGAAGAGAGATTACCAGGAAAACTGAGGGAAAATGGTCATCAAGTAGCTCAACCTTCTCCTTGTCCATAGCTTCCAATATGTCTGTTGTGTTCATTGGTGGCATAAATGCTTCCTTTAATCTTCTTTTTCTGACTAACATATCTGTAGAATTCCTTGTTATTTTTTCCATCCCTTGACAAGTTCAGCTTCAGTTATGCTTTCCATCCTCTTCCATACACAACTGGGCAACATCCATATAATTTTTCTGGGGTACCTGTCCCTGCTTCCACTGCTTGTGAAGTGTCTGTGCCACTGAATTCAAATTGTTGAATGTCTCTTTGTACTTTCATGCTGGTAAATGTCTTTATGCGTATTTTTTTTTGTTGTTATTTGGCTAAACGTAAGCTTACGTTCACATCTATAAGATTAATTTGTATCTTGCACCATGTCCAAATATATTTTTCTGACTGTGACTTTTGAAGTAATATTTGGAATAAGTTTCAAAGAAGTAATTATACTTTTGAAACTGTTGTCTTGCTGTCACTTTTATGATAGAACAAGCTTTCTGAAGTTACCTCTGTAGAGTCTTTATACATCCTAGCTTTTCTGGCTGTGAATTAAGATCCCATTGACAAGAGTTCTGATCACTCTTGCTACATTTGGCAAAAATAAGGAGATACCTCCTAAGGTAGATATGATCTAAGCTATAAAGGTCCTCAAAGATTAAAACAACTTGAATTACTCTTCCCACTGGTCCAGATTTGTGTGGTTTAATCCTTACAGCCACCTCCACTTAACAAGTGAGTCACATATTTTCTATCACATGAAAGCTGTGAATATTTTTAAGTGTAGCCTGAGACTGAAGCCAACATATAAATCTTGTATAGATGGACAACAATATAGCTATTTTTTTTTCTTTGAATTAATGCAGAATATTTTTGCATGATGTCAGGGGAAAGAAGAAGTTTTGTTTAGTAAAAATAAATTATTTGGTATTCTTTTTATTTAGAAATATTTTTTAACACACTAACCATGTCTGTAGTGTTATTTCAAAGACTGTATGCCATGGTCAGTTGTCCAGTGCTGACACTGAGTGGTTCAAGTAAATAACAATTCTACAGATTTTGTGTCAGATTTCCTTAAAGAGAGATTATTGAAACTGTCTAAAATAGACTCAGTACGGCAAGGTAAATGATCAGAGTTGTACTATTGGAGGCTGCATCTGGTTAGCAAAAGTGTCTGTTTCATGGTACACAAACACATTCTTGTGTGACCTGATAAATGGTTAAAAATTCATAAATAGAACTCTATTCAACTATAGTTCAGTATTAATAAATAATTTCAAATTTAAACAATAATTAGTTAAACACAGGTTCATTGGTTGGTTTTAATATCTTGTTATTTCAGGTAGGAATGTTATACTTAGCCAAGGTACCTTTATTTTAATTTTCAAGTTCAGCCTTCTAACAGTACTTCTTGACAATACAGAGACAGTAACTTTTGCAGAACCTAGAAGAGGGATGACTCTCATGCGCTAGTGTGTTCAGCACCTTATAAGAAAACCTTGCTCAGGCATACTAATTACCAACCAGATCATGTAAATATCTTTCTCTGGTTCTCTCACTATAGCTGCAAACTGTAGCTCCCTCTCTAAGCAGTTATGTTGGCAGATGGCATGCTGGTCCTTTTCCAGTAGACTTCGCCAGCTCACAGGGCTACCACCCACTCCCTTCCTCTTTCCCCAACCTTGCACCTCCTGTATCTTTTTAATACCCTTGAATCTCCCCAGAGCTCTTGGAAGGTGGTGTATTTAGAGAAAGGACAGTTTCATGTTCCAGGAGATTTTAAAACATGCCAACTAAGGCTTAGCTGGCATGCTAAAGTTTGCAGGAGCATCTGTCTATAAAATATTCTGACTCTAATTCTTACTGATCTCTGTTGGAGTCTTTGAGGGAAAGCTAGCTGTTCTTGTTCTACAAACTGAAAAAAAGAGAAAAGTTTTTTTAAAAAAATCTGTAAAATAATTGAAACTTAATAGAAAATATATTTTGCTGGTACCAAAAAAAGACAGCTTCAAGCCTAGTTCTCTGTCTTCTCTTTCCTGCTCACCATGATTTATTCTAAGAACACCCCCAATGGAAAATTTGAAATAGACTTTATTCCAGGATGGCGGCTTTGGAAATACAGACTGTTTAATATCTGAAATTAGAGTAACACTTTTAGTGTCCAAAAGTGAATTGAATCTGAACGTTAATGTAATGAACAGGACTAAAAGACCTGCAAAATCCACAAAAAAGTTCAGCTTTGTGAGAGATATTCTTGTTAATTAGTACTCACGTAACATTATAGAAAAATCTATGAGTACTAAGCAAGATCAGATTCCCCATAGAAAATTGTTGGCTATACAAAGGCTGTACTAGTTACAATGAAAACATGGGCAAATAATGGGTGTCAAGAAGCTTTGTTAGTGTAAAATCATAAAATAAATGTATATGTACTCTTTGTTTTAAACATATTTACCAGCTTCTAAGAAAACTTTGCAGTATCTCTATCAAGTGCAATCTCATGGTCTTTATTAGGCAGAAAATAGATTTGATGCTTTTACATTTTTACTTATGGTGAACCTAAACTTCATCCACTATTTGCACAGAAAATGTCTCATTACATGAAGGTAATTAAGTATCTGTCATTGCCAGATGCTGTTCCTTTTTAAAGATGGTGACATTTCAGCACTGAATTATGACTGGATTTGAATAAGGATTTACAACAGAACTTCTCTGCACTACTTTCTTATCATAAAGCACACTCTACCTAAGTAATTGCCATTTTCTTCATGCAATTTGTAAGGAGTGCTGTTTAGGGTGGAGAACAAGACTTAGAATTTTGAGGAAAGCTGGTACTTCAAAGCTGGCACAAATTAAAGCTGCAGCTATGACTGAAAGCTGGCAGAGACAGACTGCAGAGTACTTTGCTCCAGCAGGTCTATCCCTTCATGACTGGCTTCATTATCAGCCAGCATGCAAAGAAATTTAAAAAATAAAAATTAAAATAAAGAAATCATATAAAAAATGTGAAAATCACTGCTTTGATGAATTCCTGTATTCAAATGCAGGTTGCCTGGCCAGGTGGGGTTTTTTATAGGGAAAAGGTTCTGACTTACTCTTTTGCACTTCAGTGAAAACTAGGATCTTGTAAGGTTGCAATATTTCTTCTGCCTATGGAGGCAGAGATCAAAGAAATATTCTTTATCACCTCTGTGCTCTGCTTGAAAAGTTGATGAGCTGTAGGATATCTTTTTGCTTTGACTGGTCTCCACAGCAGTGGAGGGTATTTGCTCCATGTGACATAAAAAAATCCTATAAACAATGTTTAAATTCCAGAGTCGATGTAGTAATCCTTTTTTTTTTTTTTTTTTTTTTTTTTT